>CH002018.1:1059882-1103732 GCA_000149265.1 Ciona savignyi
TTCAAACTGCAGAGTCTTAGTAAAATGGCCGACACTCGGTCCAGCGCTAACAGGTATTCATCTTTGAAACGCTCACAGGTTTAATGCGAACTTGAAACCAATTGGTCGATTGTGAACTAAAATTCTTCATAAATTACCTCAAAATAACCGTAGAGGCCTAGACCTACTACCTAAACATACCGGTACACTTTACCCTTAGGTTTAAAATTTTCAGTACATTGCATGTATTTGCAAGATGGTCTAAAAAAGCACAAAAACAAAATTTTATTATTAAAAGAATTATATTTAGAATGTACACTTTAACGAACCGATAAACTTTTGGTTTACATATTTCAGTACAGTGCATGTATTTGTAATATGCTTTTTGCAAATAACGTAATCTCAACATGAAAATAATTATATTGGCTTTAAGTTTCGACAGACCTTATTAAAAATCATGAATAACTGTTCCCAATTTGATAAGAATTGTATTTGTATGGGCTTGTAAGTTTCGACAGAAATTCCTTAAAAATCCTGCTTAAATACTAGGACAGCACCCAGTTAAAAAAATTACAAATATTTTTCCTGAAGCACCCCCAGAAAATAATTGACTTTAAGTTTTTACTGACCTTTTTAAGAACCATGAACAATTTTCCCAGATTTTAAAAGGCATTTTATTTGAAATTTAGATTCGACACAACCCCCCTTAAAAATCCCACTTATAAATAAGCATCTAACAAGCAGGACAGAACCGGCTAAAACACCTGAATAATTTTCCCGTCCTGAATTATCTTTGAAAATCTCACAGGTTAATTGCAAACTTGAAACCAATTGGTCGAATGTGAACTAAAATTCTCTGTAAATTACCTTAGAATAACCCTAGACCTACTAACTAAACATACCGGTATACATTAACCTTAGGTTTAAAAATTTAAGTACATTGCATGTATTTGTAAGATTCCAAATTTGAAAGGAATTTTATTCGCCATTTAGGTTTGACACAACCCCTTTTAAAAATCCCACTTAAAAAGTAGGATAGCACCCGCTTAAAATGACGTTTAATTTTCCCGTCCCACCCCCAGAAACGTCACCCTGATGCACTTCCTCATTGAAATGCTCGAGAAACATTCCCCGGATATCATCAACCTTCCCGATGACCTTAAGAATGTGGAGACCGCTGCGCGAGTGAAGTAAGGATTGGGTTGTTTTTTTTATGAATATGCAAGGGGCAATATCAGATAACTTTTGAGTTAACGTAATCGAGAGTTCTCATATCATCAAATTACCTCAAAAATTCCCAAGGAAGCATTTATACAATTTTAAACTTTAGCTCATGCCCAGCGTCGTGTTACCAGAACTATCACTATGTATAGTATATCATTCAGACTTTCCTTTAATATTAGTATAACCAATAAATTCACAATAATAATTCATAAACAAGGTTCTGTAGCTGAAGCTATTGCAGTGTATTGTACATAAATGAGACCCTGTTTAAGTTTAGTCTATTAATCCACTGGCTTGGCTAACGACACAACTGATCAAGCCAGCTGCTGGTTTTGATGTCCCATAGCATAAGGTGCTGTTTAGAATTCAATAGAACACAGATGTTTTAAAATTATTTTTTAAGATTGAAACCACTTTACAGTTGCTTATGTACTTGGTAGGCTGGGGCATGCAATTGTGCAACGAGTATTGTCTTGTCCCTCCCCCTGTGTAAACTTAATCAGTAGGTTTAAAAACATAAAAGTTTACAAAACTTTCGGTATTTTTTTTTTTCAAAAATTTTCTATTTTTTACAATTTTTTTTCACTTTTTGCAAACTTTTTCTTTTTTGCACATATTTTGCATTTTTTTGGTAAAATGTATGCATTTTTTGTAAAATTCATGCATTTTTTATAAAATTTCCATTTCTTTCTTTAGTCTCGGAGAGCTTGAAAAGGAGATGAATATTTTACGACTTGGACTCAAGAATCTCAAAACTGAGCTCGGTGTCCAAGAAAAACAGGTTTCTTCTGGTCAGAGCCTGCCTGGGGACCGGTTTGTACCGGTTATGACCGACTTTGTCACCATCGCATCTGTCAGCTTCACTGAGACCGAAGAAAAATTAACCGAATCTAAAACTAAGGTTTGAGGCCTGATATTTTTCCTTGTAATGCTTTTGATGTTTATGTTATTTGAATATTGATAGGATATGGTATTCATGTTTATCCCCGTGAAATGGGAAATCACACTGCTTGATGTTTAGTTTTTGTAAAGACCAAATAATCAACTCAACTTAGTGAACATTGCTTGAGTTAATGGGCTAAACAAAAATAGTAAAAACAATGTAATAGCTTTGATCACCCTCATTATAACACTCTTGACAGTTCCCTTACCGATAAACCTGACTTTCAGTTTTTTTTAAAAACACACTTTTCTTATCAAAAATTATCAGAATTCCAAAAAAGGTCTCAAGATACTGGTTGCATGTCAGAGATCACAATGCAGCAGTCGATTTTATTATTTTTGTTCAGGAATTTTCAATGCAAATTTTTGTATTCCTCAAATCGAGAATACCTTACCCCTGCAGAAGTGCAATTACTGCGAATTTAAAATCTAATAATTTTTTTTGACAATTTGGATGATTTTTCTCAATAATTTTTTATTTTCTTGATAATTTATATCAAGAAATAATTTTTGTGTATGTTTCAAAATAAAGACAACACCTTACCTGTGCTAAAAGTACTTTTACCATAAACTTAAAATCTGATAATTTTTCATGATAATTTCTTGACAATTTTCATCAATTTCTTGATAATTTTCATCAATTTCTTAATAATTTTCATCAATTTTTTTGATAATTTTTATCAATTTCTTGATAATTTTCATCAATTTCTTGATGATTTTCATCAATTTTTTTGAGGCTTTTCATCAACAAACTTTATCCCCCAGTTCAACAAAGTGGTTGAATTGTTCGGTGAGGACCCAAAGAGACTCCAACCCGACGCGTTCTTCAATCTCTTCACCGACTTCATGGCTTCCTTCAACTCCGCGAGGAAGGACAACATCTCGCAACGGAAGAAAAAAGACGACGAAATTAAAAGGAAACAGTCGGAACAAAAAGTGAGTTTTGTGGATGTGTTTCGTAACAGATTTATAACGGTATAGGAAATATTGGTGAAATTCGGTGTATAAAAACGCAAACGTCGTAATCCAGATACATTATGTCATAGTATGGTTATTGGTACTGATGCATTGAGTTGAATACGATAGGATATTCATGTTTATTCCCGTAAATGGGAAAACCAAGGAGGTTAAAACACGGGCAATCGTCAGATCACCTCGCGTCCACCGGAGCTATTGCAGTGGTATTATGTATCATTTACATGTTGCTTCAATTTGGAAGAAATCGACCGACTTGCAAATAGTTTTATACGGACAACCTTTCGGCTAAAAGGCGACACACTAAATTGCTATGCTAATCGGTCGGACATGTATGTTTGATTGTAAGTTTTTATATAATTTATATATGTCACAACCTTTATGTTTGATAAGCGTTTTAATATAAATTGAAGAATCTAATTATGTTATGCAAAAATAGTTTCGGCGAATTGTTGCTGATTAAGAACGATGGAATTGCTTGGTGTTTAAGCTAGTACATCGCCTTTCAGCCGAAGGGTTGCAGGTCCGAAACCGGTTGTTAGCTTGTCTATTGAGTTCTTTGACACTTGTTGAAATGCAGTGGTTCAATGGGTAAAAGCACACATCCAACAAGTAAACTTGGGAAAGGGGAATGTTGGGAAAGGAAATTATGTACTAAAATAAAAGAGTTTTAGGTTTAGTTGAGGACCATGGTTAAAGGTGGCTATAATTCTTGTTTTGAGAGTAGCATTGTAGACAGGGGTGGATTTAATTTTTCTACTTTTAGTGAACAGTTTCGCTCATCCCACTTTTTCTCCTTTAAATATTGCTCCATAACGTCTTCCATTAAAGATAAAAATTACTACTCTGACTTTAAGTTTTTTGCCGAGACTAACCCCATGCAATATGTTCAAAAGTATTTATCGAATTTCTTCTTCCCAGCGCGAAGACGAACGTAAAAAGAGAAAAATCGGGTCTCGGAAGCAAAGCGAGGACCAGAGAGGAGAATTCGACGACCTAGTGTCCGCTCTACGCTCCGGAGAAGTGTTTGAAAAGGACGTTTCGAAATTCCAGAAGCGAAATCGCTTGAAGCGGCCTCCCAGCAGTCTCGACGATCGCGAGCGAGTCGTGTCGAAAATCACGACCAATATATGATCTCGGTACCAATCATGCTGTCACCGCCGTCAGCGGTGCGGTGGCGCGCAGCCGGCGTAGGTAATTCAGCACTAAGGTGTACTATTGTACGGTTCAGCGCAGCACGGGTTATTGTACTGCACGGTTTGGCCGTGCGATATGCAAAAACACTCGGTACAGTGTCAATTATACAATGCAACATAATCAAGAACTGTTTACACTCAAACCAGCTTCGATTGATCGCACCCCATGCACGCTGTCCGTTTCTAAGCCAAGGTTTTTAGTGTTCCTTAATGTTTTTAAGTCCTGAACTAATATTTTAATAATCTTCTCCTTTTCCAAATCAATGTGTCTTGCTTACGCTGAGTGTTCGACGTTTTTTAAAGTGAAACGCGCCTATTTTAACGGAAACCTAATTTTCCCTCTCTTTCGTACATTCTCCAACTTCTTTACTGTATTTTATTCATAAAGATCTTAAAACAATGCATGGAATTCCAGCCGGAAAGCGACTACGCCATATGCAGCATTATCGAAGGGTTAAAAATGGCGTGTGTCGCTTGTCAGCTGTATCGTACATTTGACGCGTTCTTTGTCGATTTTATTCTATCTTGTTTCGTTCCAAGCCCAGTTCTTGTTGCCGTGAAACAAATAAATAGGCAACTTACGTCTTTGATGGGAAGACACATGGTTCTGTTTAGCATCGTGGAATAGGATAGAATAGGATATTCATGTTTATCCCTGTGAATGGGAAAACCAAGGGGGTTAACACACGGGCAATCGTCAGATCACCTCGCGCCCGCTGTCGGGTTACCGGAGCTATTGCAGTGTGCTGTATATAATAGACACGTTCCTTTAATTTAGTTGCCCTTAAGTCGATGAGTTACAGGTTCAAAACTGGTCATTTGTGTTTTTTGGCAGAACGCACAGCACATATCGCCTTGAACCATTGTATTATTGAAACAAAATTGAAGTAACCTTTAAATCATACACAACACAGTGCACTCCGGTACCCCGATGGTGGGCGAGAGGTAATCTGATGATTACTCGTGTGTTAGCGCCCCTTGCATTTAACATACAAGTTGAAAAACATGTATATCCTATGTTATGTTTACCTATTGCCCTATGAATTAGAACGCTGTACAGTCTATTTTGTTATTAAGTAACCAGCAACTTGACTGCCATCGTCCGAACTGATTAGTATAATGGACTGAAATAAAACAGAAGAATTGTCTTTATCATATAACATGCAATACTAAAACTCTTTTAACCCGTCGGTTAATCCGATTTTACGATAGGATATTCATGTTTATCCCCGTGAATGGGTAAACTAGGGGATTAACTCAACATTTTAGGAATATTAGGTTACATTCTATTTATCTGACATCGCCTTCTTTAATTTAGCGAAATATACACAATAAATGAAAGAAAACTAACTTACTGGTTTGGGGTAGGATAGGTTAAATTATATTTATTCATATGGTGCTTGCAGCGGAAGTTATAATGTGGGCATGTAGTCAATGAACTAACAGTCGTGTTAGAGAGGGTATTAGACTACAACATTTTACATATAAAATACAGTCGTTACATTATTTTAGTTTTTGGTCATCGCGTTAAAAAAGATTTGTTTAAAACAAATGTCCATTTTTATCTTGGCATTGTTAAATCGGATTGCTTATTCGAGGCATGGACAACATACCAGTTTGGTTTCGGTCGAAAGTTTAGTGCAAAATTGTTTATAGGGAAACACCACCGATCCTCACTACCGTTAAGCTTTCAAATTTTATTTATGTAACCAGCACGAACTTATAAAACCCATCAGAACATGTTTATTAAAATGTAGGCTAGTTGTCTCATAAAAACAACTAATCTTTACAGTTGGAACATTTTATTCATATTTTTATGGCAGATTTTAAGACAGATCATGTGATCTAAACATTTTGTTGTTTGCCCGAATCGTTTGTTGAACCTGCATCAGTTAACGAAAAGGGGCTATTTTTTGCAACTGAAGCTATCTAACAGCAATATACAAAATTTAATATTTTGACTCGTTTTAATAACTGAGGTTTTGTCGTCCTTTCCTCCTTACGTGTCAGACTTTTTATCGTTTATTATTGCGGAAATGAAAGAAAAAAAATTGTAATGAAAGCAAAAGTAACACACTGTGGTTATGGCAGGGATGTTTTATTTGACTAATGACAATAATATCGGTTAGTACTAAGCTTAATGACCATGGTTATGGATAAGAATATACACCGAAGTTTTAGTAAGTAATAGGATCAGCATCGATGCCCCACTTGTCAACGAAATAAGCATGGTGTTGCTTTATAAGGCTATCAGATAGCGCAAGCTCACGGTACATCACGAATTCACCGATTGCTCCTTTTAGTGGTACAAGTCCACGAGGGTTAAGATCGCCAACTGAGAAGCGGACATCGCCTGGTGACGTGCGAGCTTGGAAAACGGATAGTAGCTTTCCATTGCAGTACACACTGCTAGCTGCTGCGCCTCCTTCTACGTTCCATTGCACACTAAGCACGTTCCACTCGCCGATTGCTCCAGGATTCGCCTTGTTTGGGAATTCGCCGATTTGGACATTGTTGTTGGTGGTGCCAGACACCATTAGTTTTCCGTCAGGCAAAAAGCAAATGAATTTGTCGAAACCAAAATCGTCGTGGCCGAAAATGCCGTTTCGTACCCAATGAGTATTCGCGTCGAAACCGTCGACTCGAAAAACAATGAAAACCGTTAGCAGATCAAGTTGACCGGTTGCAGGATTCAAATTGAGGTCGCCCAGCAGTCTTTTGTTGCCGTCACCGTCGAAATGCATAAAGCGGTGTCCGTTTTGTCTTGCTTGAGAAAGCACTGGCCGTAATGCCGCGTTGGGTTGAGTGGCGTGAGTCTGCGACAATCCTTGGTCATATATCTTCGCTATTTTGTGGCTTGATGTCGAGAACACTAAACCTGTGTCGAAACGCAAATCGTAATGCACTAAAGCTTTCGTGTGAATATGATCGGTTATCTGTATAGCCAATTCCCTCCTCTTATTACGAGTTCTAGCGCAAGGGGCGTACGCAGATAAACAATCGCATTGAATGTTGCATTGTTCTAGATTCGAAGAGCATCCGAACCCCACCATCAATGTTAGAATCAACACCGCTAAATGCATGATGCAGAATAGTCGACAAGAACTTTGCTTGTACAAAAACAACAACTTTGATAAGTTTACTGCAGTCACAAATAGAGATCTAGTGCCGAGTGCAGATCTGCCAGGTATTTTATAACGGAGGCGAGTTCGAGAAACCCTGCGGCATCCTATAATCAGAACGAAAATCGTTAGAGGCACAAAAATTTTCGATTTACAAGAAAAAAATAACGAGATTAAGATGTGGTGTACGGTCGTGTGGCCGATTGGTTAACGCGACCATACTTATACATACTTACTTACAAAAAAACGGTCTTAGCAACTATCCCTCCCTGGGTTTTATGTGTTTTTATAATTTTTTGCAACTATTTGTACAATTCATTTTTTACAGGCTGCATATGACCCAATTAGGTAACAAGTTAAAATAGCCGAAAAAAATTGGGAATTTATTAAGTAAAACACTACAACCGAAAAAATGATGTAAATTTATTTGTTTTAAAAGTATTAGCTAGTGGTTAACACGGTGGTTAAAAAGAATGTTCTATTTTTGTTTAAGTAATACCGACTGCGACTGCGGTTCCCATGCACTCGTCTAAACCCAGGTAAGCGCGCCAACGTGACGTTGTCTGCTTGTTGGTTGGGAGAAGAATATAGCGAGGCTGAATTAAAGATAGGATGCTTGTAATGGAGCTCTATTTAAAGTCTTCGTTGCTATTGTTTATTTTAATGTGTTGCTTTCCAATATACATACATTTTTGTGGTTAATAATGTAGCGTCAAAAAAGAAAAGAAAAAAAGAATGCTTGATGTACAGTCGTGTGGCCGAATGGTTAGCGCGACCGATACCTACAAATACAAAAACGGTCCAAGTGGTGAGCCCATTTTGGCTCCGAAACTTGGCTTGGTAAAAAAGGAAAGAATTCTTGCTTTTCGTATATGATCAGCCGACTGTTTAATAGCAAACTTTATTTATTTTTAACCATTCGGCAACACGACCGATACATATATCACTTCTATACAAAAACCGTTTATATTATAACGAAATTTGAATTTTAGTTCACTTTTTGCCAAAAAATGGATTCGAAAGTTAGTCCGAAAACCATGCAATTGTAAATGGACTAAGTGACGGGCTTTTTACCTAAAACTTGGTCCAATAAAAAACAACTGCCATTATTACAAGAAAATCGTGTTAATGGGTAAGTAAGACGTGTTCAATAGCTGTTCAAACAACGGAAGGTAATGGGTATGCTCGAGGCGCAAAAACTTTAAAACTTACAGTGCGTGCATAATCGGGTAATGAAAAACCCAAACGGCATTAAAAGATATATCTTTCTCTTTTGGTAAGTTATTTAGAAATGTCCAGAAATAACTTTTTTGAGATTTTTTTTCACTGCAATTATTATAACTTTAAATACCCCAAATATGGATATTTTGTGGATTGACGAGAAAAAAAAGTCTTTGTCAAAACGAACTAAAAATCCGTTACATAAATGTGGTCTGGAGAGATAGTTTAAGTTTCTTCCCACTATTAATGGGATAAAAAACATTGCTAAATGCATCTTGCAAAATGCAGATGTCGGCAAAAGCTTTGCTGGTTTATATAATATTGAGCAAGATTAAATCAGAAAATTTGTGTAGGCGTAGAATGAGAAAATTTGAAAGTGTGTAGGCGTAAATTCAGATAAGAATGTGTACAGGCGTTGATAAAGATCCGGTGCTGATGCACGTTTGCGAAACTTTGTACACTGTCAACTTTGGTGCAATTTCCTATAAATATCTTTCTCTGTGTTAGTTTATTGTTTGCCACACAAATAAAGTTTCATTCCAAGTAAACTCCCATTTTAAGTTCATTTTACCTTTGCAGTTTCATTAGAGGTATATCGCATTACCTGTTTATCTTGACTGTTATTGGTAACCGAATGTTACCTAATCCGACATAGTAGTCTAGTGGTTAAGTGCGTCGCCTTTCAGACGAGGGGGTTATGAATATCCTATCTTATTCTACGTATTGTTGAAACTAAAGAGTGTCAACCATCTGTGAACCAACACTATTTTTAAACCACTTTTGAATGCCCGATGTATTTTTCCGGATGCAGAAATTGTCGGTTTCCTTGGTTACCAAATCACTCTTGGTATATCTTATAAAATGTATATAAAGTTTTTTTGAAAGCAGAAACTAATGTGGTCCCAAGTTACCAATCCAAACTAACAACAGTAGAAAAAAGAAAAATTGAATTGTTTTTCTGATGCATTTTGCACATCTTTAATTTTCTTAGACATTTTTGAACTAAATATTTATTTCCAATGCGGAAATAATGACAAAAATGCTGAGAATGAGCTTATCGACCCCTTTTAAATGAAGACAAGTCTCCTTTTTTACGGAGCCAAGTTTTAAATCCAGGATGTGCTCGTTACTAGGTCCGTTTTTGTATATAGCCGGTATATATGTATCGGTCGCGTTAACCATTCCGCCACATGTCCGGACAACCTATTGTTACAGACCAGTACTCTCTTTTTAAACTGTCTATTGCCTTCTGCAGCCAAAATAGAAAAAAAAGTTTTGTCGTCGTTGAAAGAAGGCCGATACCGAACATATTCTGGTAATGGGTATCGTCCTCTAAAATTGTAAAAGTTTCTCTCGAGTAGACCAAACTTGATACTACACAGCTTCAGGGTTGCCAGACGGAAAGTACGCTTTACGGCCAAACTGTTTTTGCTTTACGGCCAAAATTCGGCCAATTTGTATCAAGTGCAAAAAAACTATTTAATTTAGCCAATTGGGCTATTTATCTCTTTATTTGTTGAAAAATTGTATAATTTTAATTTCCTCCAGATTTGTCGAACCCGTTAATACACTACAGTGGAACCCCGCTTGACGACCACCTCGATAACACGACCACCTCTTTATCAGGACCACTTCAGTGCGGTCCCAAATAATTTACTATGGTAATGCATTGCATTCTGTTTCAATAACGCGACCACCCCGGTTTCCAGACCAAGACCGCCATATTTTGGTCCAAAACTTCAATTCTAACTCCGCTTAAGTGACCACAAGTGCCAAATAATTTGCCTTTGTCATCACAATAATAAGGTTAAATTTGTTTTTATGATCAAAACAATAAGATTAAATGAGCGCGTTCACGCACACAAAGAAAAATTGTGGAAAACAGAACTGAATCTTATAAGATAAACTTCAGTACTAACAGTTATTTAAATTCATTCATCTGTATCTGATAAAAATAATGGCATTTGGTGAAAATTTAGTAAAAAGGCAGACGTTTTGGCTGCATGTGACGACAACTTGCTCCAAAGAAAAATTCACTAACACGACCACCTCGCTAACACGACCGCTTGATGACGGTCCCATAGGTGGTCAGGTAAGCGGGGTTCTACTGTATATAGGAATGCCTACCGTTATTATTTTATTTCAAAACGTCATAATCAGCTTTGTGATTTGGAAATGAGACAGTTGATATTAATTTATTTCCATATACTGTCTCTCTTTTCCCTTTATTTCTACCGTAGCGTAAAAATAATATGACGCTTCGGTCAAAAACTTGACAATATGCTTATACGGCCAAATTCGGCCAGATTTTTCCGCACGGCCAAACTATTTTTTTTGCGGCCGGGACGATTTTGGTAAGGCCAAATTTCTGAAATTTGGCCGTGAAAAAGGCCAAATGGCAACCCTGCACAGCTTATACCACGCTTGATTACCTTATATCCGGGATATTAAATAGACATCGTATAATAAGTAATCGGAATAGGGGATTTTATATTTAAAGCACTGCAGAATTCGTTTCCATAAGATGGCGAATAACCAATTAAGGCAGGATGTGACGAGTGGTACCTCTCGTCATGAGTGTTTTGCTGAAAATGGTACCTCTAGTCATGAGTGTTTTGCTAAGTAACTTTGGTGGTGATTCCCCAATATTTGTTTGGTTGAAAGCAACATGTGTTTAGGCTGCGCGCCAGTGTTTTCGTTTAGCTGTTAAGTTTTGTAATAGTGGAGCAATGATTTTTGAAATAAAAGTGTTGATTGTGCATCCGCTGGCTGTTTTGTTAGAAAAAAAGTTGCCGATGAACGATGGTGTCAAAATTTTTACGTAAAATTTTAAAAGGGGGTTGAGTTTAGGTTGCAGATCTATAAGCTTCAATTTTAATTTGTGAAAAAATCTAAAACTTTCTATGTCAGGATTTTAAGTGACAGCTGTTTTGTGAGGCCAAGTTTGCATTGGAGAGTTAGGGAGAATAATTAGTTGAACTTCTTCTTTAACGCAGCGACCTTCGTCGCATTTTTATTGGTATATTCTTTTAAACATTTCTGTCAAGTTAAGGGTCGAATACAGAGTTTTTTTTACATCGCTCGAGCCATGCGTTTCTTGTAAAAAAAATACCAGCATATTTCTTTAGCTTTAAAAAACTAAAATGGATTTACCTTTCTTGTTGTTTCTAAGGCCCGCAACGTTGTATGATGCTATGCTTACAACCATAATAAATAATAAAAATAAAAAAAGTCTTAAATTATCGTTCCAAAACGTAAAAAGGTTGAGCACCACATTCACATAAAAAATCAATTTAACATATTTTTTGGCAATCACAGTGTATAAACGGGTAGTTACAGCTTTTGTTGAAACACGGTCTGCATGCTTGAGTACTAGAAAAATAGTTAAGCTTTTTACATGGACATTGTGCAGAGTACCCTTGACAAGATGTGCATTCCAGCATCCCATCTTCCGAGACGAATTCTGGTTGGAAAGAATCGCAGCAGGGCAGTTTAATCATCTTCCCCTTACACAGGGCACATTGCATAGATTTTGTGTACATTTGTCCTGCCGGTTGGTCTAGCGGTTAAGTGCGTTACCTTTCAATCGAAAGGTTGCAGGTGCGAAACTGGCCGCTAGCAAGTCGGTTGTATCCTTGGGCAAGGAACTTTACGGATATTGCCTGAACCCAGCGGATTGATAAGTTCTACCAAATTGAAGGAACGTGTGAATCATACACAACACACTGCAATAGCTCCGGTAACCTGACGGTGGGCGCGAGGTGATCTGACGATTGCCCGTGTTTTAACCCTCTTGGTTTTCCCATTCACGGGGACAAACATGAATATCCTATCCTATCCTATTCTTGCGCTAGAAAAAGGTCGACAGGACAACAAGATTTGGCAACTTGGAAATCTTCTTCACAAGACCAGCAAAAGTAGTTTGGATTGTCTTCTGTTGTTAAACCTTAAATTTTAGGCAAATGACCAGAATCTTTTTTTTTGCTTAAACTAAACGATTTCACCCACGTATTTCGTGCTTCATTGGGGGTAGAATAAAAATGCTTTTTTCTATTAGAAAGCCTCCACAACAACCGTATTAGTTGTTGTAGAGATGGCGTATAACCAATTAAGACCTCTATGAACGGCAGGATGTGACGAGTGGTACCCTCCATGAGTCATTGTTTTTAAACTAGTGTTTTGCTGAGTAACAATGGTGGTGATTCCCCAATGTTTGTTTTGTTGAAAGCAGCATGTGCTAGGCTGCGCGCCGGTGTTCTCGTTTAGCTGTAAAGTTTTGTAATCGTGGAGCAGTGCTTTGTAAAATTAAGGTGTTGAATGTGCATCTGCTAGCTGTTTTGTTGGAAAAAAAGTTGCCGATGTACGAAGGGGTATGGGCTTCAAAATTTTTAAACAAAATTTTGTAGGGTTTTGAGTTTAGGTTGCAGATCCAAGCTTCAATTTTAAATTGTGAAAAAATCTAAGACTTTCTATGTCAGGATTTTGAGTGACAGTCGTTTTAGTGAGGTCAGTTTGCATTGGAGAGATAGGGAAAATAATTAGTTGAACGCCTCCTAGAATCATCATCGCTTTGCGTCTTTGCTGGAGGGTTGCATACAAGTACGTCAATGACGTCATCCGTTGCAGCTCGGGAACTGCCCGTGGGTGCGGCGATATCTTTTCTTGTACGTTGTCATTAGCGTTGTTTGGCGTGTTGCAAGTTCTTGTAGTTCGCTTTGTTTTTGCGAGTTCAGGGTAATCAGATTTTTTATTACAGTCAGCTTGTTTGTAGCCTATACCGGAGCAGTATTTGCATGTATATTTCAAGTATATATATATAAGTTCTCTCGAGTAGACTAACTTTGATACTACACAGCTTATACAACGCTTGATGCGCTTATATCCGGGATATTACATATAGACATCGTATAATAAGTAATCGGAATAGGGGATTTTATAGTCACAACAGTATACAGAATTCGTTTCGATAAAGCCAGCAAACACAAGTCTTTAAATTTCACGACTAGATTTATGGATATTAAAAAAAAAACGTAGAAAATAGATTCGTTCGCCAGAGAAAGTTAACCCTTTTAAACGAGATAACAAAATTTGACTTTTTTGACATGTGCTTCAAAATAAAAAATCTCCAAAATTTCTTGTCGAAACTGCTAAAGTTTGGTCTTGTACGAAAGCTATATGATATATCTTTTGAAAACAGCAAAAATATACATATGTAATGGATTGGTTAGTCAGTGTGATGTGTTGGGGTTATTGTTGTTTTGGTTTTGTGTGTTACACCCCAGGCGTTCTAGCCGTTTTAATAAGCACGCACGAATAATTAGTTATTGGCACTGTTTTTTTGCGCGCGCTTTTTACGTTGTCCTTTCCGAATTGATCTAAACTCTTGTTGTGCATTGTAATTTTATAAGTTGTTTTACCTATTGAGTACGCTCAGTATTATTGAGTAACGCAAGCGAATACTGGTTAATAGTTGTAGTAGTTTTTAGTAGTATTTTGTATTTTATTAAAACGCTTTATTGTAATTGCGTTTGTACATCGTAGACTAAGGCAGACAAGTCTCACGGTTGGCCGATAAAACAGGTTCTGGGACCAGTCTTAACACTCTTTTAGGCGCAAGAGCCGTAACACATACCTTTGCATTTGAAATTTTAAAGTTATGTTTTCTTTTTGACTTTTTTTGGTGTAATTTTCAGGAGGAATTCTCAGAAATTTTTTTTCCCTAATACTACGCCCAAAATGTTTATTTTATTTAAGTTCTCTATTGCAGTAGAAACAGTTTCGCTTCTTAGGATTTGCCAAATGTGATCTTACCAGTTTATTTACGTTTTTGGAGGGTTTTGAGTATCTTTACTGTTATAATCTGCAACTTGTTTCAAAAACTTGCGCTATAACTAAAACACGCGAGGCGGTAGAGCACTACAAAGCATTCACGGTCAAAACGCGCAAACTGTGCAAAAAGAATCTCGTTTCTCAAGTGAACTAGAGAAACCCCGATTACCTATGACAAGATAATGGCAATAGAGAAAACTCCTTATTTATAATATTAAACTTCGAGGCAAACTATCAGCCAGTCAGGATTACTGCAGTTTTAACCTGATTGGATAACTCGTTTTTACCAATGACCAGTCAACCGAACATGCCTGTGACGAGCGTGATTCAAGAATCAAGAATCAAGAATCAAGAATCAAGAATTATTTATTTGGTCAAGAATACGCACAACAGCAATATATTAGAACACATAATTTGAATTTAAATAAATATTTATGACCAGGAGGCAACGAAACGACCGTACGGTCAACTAGTCAATTGCCCCCTTTCTTCAGAAAACAAATTAAAATAGGAAAGTAAAACAAAATGTGTTTTGTTAGGATTCGTAGAGAATCAAAGTGCACGTGGATGCCAAACTTAAGTTAAAATATGGTTAATGGATAAAAGAAGTAAAAATCCAACATGCAGTAAAGTTTAACAATTGTAAAAAAAAGTTAAAACGGATTATGAATATCGGGTAAATAAATACATTTTAACTATAAATATTCTAGTTAGACGGAAAGCGCGTGTAAGAGGAACGTCTGTATGTTTATTACCTAAAACCACAAACATATTACTAGAGTTAGTAAGTGTTAACGGATTGTAGCTTTTCACCGCAAGGTCTTTAAAGCTAAGCTGTAGAAAAACTTTACTTTTACATCATTAGTATTTTTAAAAGCCTTCCTTAAATCTTCACTTTAAGAATTGGCGATAAGAAAGGCTTGAATAAGTTTTTAGAATGAATATCGTATATTTCGGCTTCCTGTGTCTGTGGATGTTCAATTATTCTGTTGGACAGTCGTCGAACGAACAGACGGTTAGTGTGGAAGAAGCAGACCAGATTTTACAAAGACATACACAACTGTTTCTTCCTCCTCGAATTATTGAAGTTGCGGATGGTATCTATTACTCAATTGGCTACACCATTTCCAATATGATTTTGATAGAAGGTAGATATGATGTTTTTAATATAGATAGTATGTAATTCTCTGATAATTCGTAAACGTTATTGCAGATTATTAAAGGGTTGGTCAGAAACTGTACAAACACAGATTTTACTATTTTTATATTTTACTATTTTAGATTTTACTAAATAACAAATATTTGGAAATAAAGCCCGGACAAACCCGTAACCCTTTGTTTACCGGACAAGCAAATATACCTAACTAAGTGGTTGTTTGGGCCTAATAAAAAAAGGTCGTTGCATTCGCTTTGATCAAAATATTTCACAATTGGCAAATATTTGTCAAGTTCTGCAAACCTTTATGTTTAGAGTTGACAATGGATTTTTTGAGTTTATTTCCTAGTCATTAAATATGCTTACACTATTAAGATAGGGTAGGATAGGATATTCATGTTTATCCCCGTGAATGGGAAAACCAAGGGGGTTAACACACGGGCAATTGTTGACTTCAGAGTTTTAAGAGCGCTCGCGTTGTCAGCGGTTTTTAAACAATATATGCCAAAAGTTGCCCCGGCTCATTGACACTTATCACACCATGACGTCAGTGACGTGGCAATGACATTGTCCGACAGTTAGTCTGGTGGTTTAGTACGTCGTCTTTCAGCCGAAGGGTTACGGATTCGAAGCTAGTCGCTAGTTAGTCGGTTGTGTATTTGGGCAAGGCACTTAACGGACACGGCCTGAACCCAGCGGATTAATGGGTTTTATTAAATTAAAAGAACGTGTGAATCATACACAACACATTGTAATAGCTCCGCTTACCCGACGGTGAGCTCGAGGTGATTTGACGATTGCCCGTGTGCTGACCCTCTTGGTTTTCCCATTCACAGGGAATAAACATAAATATCCTACCTACCTAATCAACCGTTTCTGCCCCGACCCAGAAAATATAATTACTCAACTAATGTTACTAACCTTTACGGTGATAAATTGTGTGATAGCACCTAAGTCAACTTAAGTAGCACCGTACTGTATAAATGTTTCCCTTTTTATACGGAACCAAAAAATGGCTTATCTGTTAAACTTGTCAGGAACAGACGGAATAATTATCGTGGATACTACGGAATCGCTTGAATTCGCTTCTACGATTTACGAAGAGTTTCGAAAGATTACTGACAAGCCCCTGAAGGCGATAATAATAACTCATTTTCACGCAGGTAAAATTAGTTTGAATTTTTGTTTAATGGTTATAGGCAATAGCATTTTAAAGGTAACTAAAAACGTAAAAACGTCATCGTTATGATAGGTGTTCACCAATGCAGATCTACCGGTATGGTTTAAATCCAGCCAATGGCAATAGCATATACGTGAGCAGGACGCGATACCCATGATAAAACGCAAACGAGGGTCGTTAACACACTGACAATTGTCAGCTTACTTACTGCCCATACCATCGGGTTACAGGAGCTATTTTTTAGTGTTTCCGCTTTATTGTCTGGACTAGATTTCGAACCCGTGATGGGCTCGTCACTCCGACCTTTTTATATTAAAATTTGTGTATGTATCGGCCGCTTTACCCATTAATTGCTATAATCATTTTTGTATAATCATTGGTCCGAGCAAAGTGTATTTGAGTTTGTTTTAACGTCATAGTATAATTTATGCAAGTATGTTTTCTATTTTCAATTCTGTGGTAGTGAATTATAAATTATTCTGTTCCATTATAAACAATAAATATTTTTCGACAAAAAAATAATTTAATTAGTGGTCGACGACAGGTCGGAGTAAGCTTTATATTTTATTCACCGCAAACGGTTTTCTCACTGGGTAATATTTAAAATAAAAACCACTTTAGTTTATTAAACAGTTTCTGGTAAAAAATAACCTTTATAAGATCACTTCGCTGGAGCAAAGGCGCTACTTCAGGATGCTGCAAATAGAAATTGGACGGTGGATGTGTATGCTCATTCCAGCACTGCAAGACATATTTTCAATAATGGTAACATTTACAGGAGCTATTTTTTTCATTGTTTTAGTTTTTCTGGCCTAGATTTCGAACCCGTGATTGGCTCGTCGTCAAGACCGTTTTTTTATATTGAAATCTGTATATATATCGCCAACTTATTATTTAAGTGATCTTGGATTATGTGCTGTATGTTGTATGGTAATGATTATGTAATGACTGTTAGGTGATCCAACACAGTGGTCTCCAAACCCCGTTCCGCGGATAAGTTGCTATTGGGCCACGTCAGTCGCTTAACTAACCCTTTTCCGTTTTAATTTTGGGATCCGAAAGGCTTTTTGTGCAAATAATCAACATTTTCCTACTGGGCCGCTGTAAAATTATTATTTTTTACCGATACATAGGCGAAAACAGTTTGGGGACGACTGATCTATAACACACAGTAGGCTGATCAATGAAAATTTCGGGTAACATGTCTCTTAAACGTGTCAGAGTGATAATAAATACATAATTAGGATAGGATATTCATGTTTATCCCCGTGATTGGGAAAACCAAGGGGGTTAACACAGGAGAAATCGACACAACCGACTAGCTAGGACGAGTTTCGCACCTGCAACCTTTCGATTGAAAGGCGACGGACTTAACCGCCAGAATAACCGGCGGGCGATTGCAGGTTTTACGACTGGGATTCGATGGAGGAGGGGTTCGAGACAATTCGGTGGAATTCTTTCAGCAGAAGACAAAACAAACGACGGTCTGGGTATCGATTATAAAGCTAATTCAAGACCCGTTCTCAGTTTAAACATTACTCACACATACGACGATCAGGCAACTTTCACCGTCGCTGGTAAGAAAGATTTTTTTCATTTTATCATACAACCTACTCATATTATAGGATAGAATACAATATATTTATGTTTATCCCTGTGAATAGGAAAACCAAGGGCCAATCGTCAGATCACCTCACACTCACCGTCAGGTTACCTGACCTATTGCAGTGTGTTGTGTATGATCCACACATTTCTTCAATTTATTAAAACCCATTAATCTGGGTTTAGGCAATCCGTTAAATGCCTTGCCCAAGGACACAACCGACTAGCTAGCGACCAGTTTCAAACATGCAACCTTTCGGTCAAAGGCGTCGCACTAAACCACAAGACTAACCAGATTAACTTCACGCCGTTATAGGTGTCAAATTTCAACTGATACATACGCCAGGAGAAACAGACGATCAAACCACGGTTTGGGTCCCGAGTAAAAGTGCGGTATTTCCCGGGGATAACATCTACCAAGCGTTCCCCAACCTTTATGCTATAAGAGGGTCTCCTTACCGAAGTGTGAAATCTTGGTACGAGAGTTTGGACGTGTTACGAAATCTCCGTGCCGAGCATATGATTCCTTCCCATACTTTACCGGTCTCAGGAGTGGAAAACGTATTTGGCATCATAACTTCATACAGAGACGCCATTAAGTATATTTACGACCAGACACTGCGCTATATAAATCTAAACTTTGAAGTCGACGAAATAGTTGAAAGAGTTCGTTTGCCTTCGCGTTTAGCAAAGCATCCCTATTTGATAGAATTTTATGGCTCTGTCGATTGGTCTATCCGGAGTGTTTACTCTGGGTTTTTAGGTTGGTTTGATAATGACCCTGTTAATTTGAACCCGCTAACTAAAACTCAACGTGCTCAGCGTATGGTAACCGTTATACCTATTCGGAGAATGATAGAACTCGCGAAAAGAAGTCTAACTCTATCAAAGAAGAAACTAGCAGAAACCGGGTATCACTTAATAGATGAACTTCAATGGGCACTAGAACTCACCAAAATGGCACTAGACTCAAAACCGTCTGATACTTCCATCGTAGAATCCGCTACGCTTTTATACAGAGAAGCATTGCGGGCCAGGGGTGCTTCCACGTTAAGCGCAACCGGAAGAAACTTCTACTTAACCTGTGCAACAGAATCGGAACGAAACATCCCAAGGGTAGCCCCTAGCAATGCTATCAAATTGACTCTTCAAGAAATTGTGGACGATCTTAGTTTTATGATGGAGTATCCATTGCGATTCAAGGCCGAATTTTGTAACGAAAATGAGGTTTTGACCGTGCAGTTTGAGTTTACTGATGTTAAAAACTCTTACAAGTACACCATACGGCACTGCGTTGTGAATTTAGAAACAAATCCAAGTCTGGTTTCCCAGAGCGACCTTAAAGCGACAATGGCTTTTTCACTTTGGCGCAGAATTGTCGTTGGCGAAGTATACATTATGGCAGTTTACAATGAAGGTGGGATAAAACTGGAAGGCCGTGATTCATGGTGGGAAGGATTGCTTTATCTCATCAAATTTCTGGATTTAATGGACAGAAGCGGGTTCCTGCAGCAACCATAATATAAACATTTTCGTTTGCTTTACAAACGTAAGCTCTCCCGAACGTGTACTGAACCCCGAAAAAACATACAAAACTTTACCTGATGTTAACCCCTTATGTGATATGTAATTATAATATTTGTTATATACTGTACTTATTAATGTCAAGACTGTGGTAAAAAAAACTACGTTTAGAATGCCTGAATTGCTGTTGTTTCTCATATTAAGTATGTTCCATTAACGCCGAGTTCCTGATCTTTTTGTGGCACCCTTCAGTTTACACACTACTCTTTTGTACGACGTGAATTAATTGCACATACTATAATTCAACTTTTAAATGTGTTTAAAAGCTGAATAAACAGTTACATCCATCATTCCCATTGATTATAACATATTCAACAAAAATATTTCTGGTTTAGTGAAACGTAGGCATGTGAGTTTTGCTTTATGATGTCATAGGACATGACCAAAAATATTTAAACACCCGGATTTACAAGTTTATAGTTAAATTTATACAAACAAAGAATGAGGTACTACTCGAGAGAACATGTTTTTTTCTTTGGAGGACCGACCATACAACCGAAACCAGAATCTGTTCGGTATCAACCTTTTTTCAGTGACGAATGACGACAAATCTTTGAGACTACAACTCTAGTTTTAAATTGTATCTCTTGTCATTGAATAGCCGATACAGATTCTGGTAATGGGTATCTCTCTTAAAATTAAGAACGTACTCTCGAGACTATAAACTCGATATTAAACAGCTTTATCCACGTTTAATACCATTATATTCGTGATATTAAATAGACATTGTTTAATAGGTAATCAGAATTGGAGCATTTACATTTACAACACTACAGAATTCGTTTTGATAGAGCCAGAAAACAAGTCTTCAAATTTTAGGACTAGATTTATTGCTCTCCACAATACTGCACTAAAATGAAATGTATTTGCGCACATATGCTGCCAACGATAGTTTACAACCATGGATATTTAAAAAACGTAAAAATGAATTCACATAGAAAAGTTGTTCGTCAAAGTGTCAGTTAGGTTAAACTTCCCCCTAGTAACAAATATCAGCAGGTAAAACAAATCATAATACAGGTAGAAAACAGACGGCACGTATTTAAAGTTTGACAATTGTAAACATATTTAAAGTTTGACAATTGTAAAAAAGTTAAAACAGATTATGTATCGGGCAAATAAATACATTTCAATAGACAAAACCCATAAATATTCCAGTTGGACTGCGGAAAGCGGGTAAGAGAAACGTTTGTAAGTTTAATACAGGGAACTGTTTACAAATTACTACAGCTAGTAAGTGTTAACGGATTGTAGTTTTTTACCGTAGGGTCTTTAAAGCTAAGCTGTATAGCCTCCTATAAAACGTCACGTTAAGCTTTTCACCGTAAGGTATTTAAGCTAAGCTGTAAGCCTCCTATAAAACTTCACTTTAAAAATTGGCGATAAGAAAGGGTTGATTAAGTTTTTAAAATGAAAATCGAATATTTCGTCTTTGCATCATTAGTATTTTTATAAGCCTCATTACTTAAATTCAAGAATTGACAATAAGAAATGAAGATCAAATTATTTGGCTTCCTGTGTCTGTGGATGTTCAATTATTCTGTTGGACAGACGTCGAACGAACAGACGGTTAGTGTGGAAGAAGCAGACCAGTTTTTACAAAGACATACACAGCTGTTCCTTCCTCCTCGAATTATTGAAGTTACAGATGGTATCTATTGCTCAATTGGCTTCACTGGCTCCAATATGATTTTAATTAAAGGTATTTTTTTTATAATATAGATATTATGTAATTCTCTAATAATTCATAGACGTTATTGTAGACCAGTGTTTCCCAACCCGAGTCCGCGGTCTCAAATGAGTCCGTGGAAGGGTTTGAATGAGTCCGCAAGCACATCAACAATTTGCAAAACTGTTATTTGTTTTTGATCGTTATAAACAGAAGTGATATGTTTTATCAACGAGACATTGTAACTCAAGGTAATTTTAAGTTTGCAACCAACTGATTTTAAGTAACTAAATGGAAGTTTATTATTCATAGCACTCGCTTTGGTTGTTCCGTAATACCGTAGTGGCTGAATAACCTTTTTTCATATGGTCCTTAGAAAGTTTTGTAGTGTTCTGTAGTGTATCGTATGCACATAGTCCAGTTACGCTACACTTATGACTTACGCTAATTGAAAATTGATGCACTTTGAGTTCGCAAAGACTTTCGCTGGTAAGGAAATAGTCCGCGACCAAAAAAGGTTGGGAAACGCTGTTGTAGACTATTGAAGGGATGGTCCGAGACTGTAAAATACTAGTTTTACCATCTTTAGCAAACATATAATTGGCCATCTAACTAAGAGGTTGTTTATTAGAAAAAAGTCGTTGCATTCGCTTTGATTAAAATTTTTCACAATTGACAAATATTTGTCAAGTTCTGCAAACCTTCATGTTCGGAGTTGACAATATTGCATTTTCTGTTTTATTTTCTACTCGTAAAATATGAATACACTATTAAACCATAGGGTTATGCCCAAGAACGCAATTGACTGCAGGCTATTAAAAGCGCTTGAGTTGTCAGCGGCCTTTAAACAATATTTGCAAAAAGTTTATTTGACCCAGCGTATTGACACTTATCACTCCATGACGTCAGTGACGTGTTAATAACAAATTGCGAAGACGAGGGGTCCAGGTAAGTAATCAATCGTTCTTGCCCCGACCGAGAAAATATAATTACTCTACTAATGTTACTAACCTTTACATTGATATATAAATTGTGTGATAGCACCTTAGTCAACTTAAGTAGCACCGTACAGTATAAATTCTTTCCTTTTCATACGGAACCAAAAAATGGCTTATCTGTTAAACTTGTCAGGAACAGACGGAATAATTATCGTGGATACTACGGAATCGCTTCAATTCGCTTCTACGATTTACGAAGAATTTCGAAAGATTACCGACAAGCCCCTGAAGGCGATAATAATAACTCATTTTCACGCAGGTAAAAATAGTTTGAATTTTTGTTTAATGGTTATAGGCAATAGCATTTTAAAGGTAACTAAAAACGTAAAAACGTCATCGTTATGATAGGTGTTCACCAATGCAGTTCCTCCGGTATGGTTTAAATCCAGCCAATGGCAATAGCATATACGTGAGCAGGACGCGAAACCCATGATAAAACGCAAACGAGGGTCGCTAACACACTGACAATTGTCAGCTTACTTACTGCCCATACCATCGGGTTACAGGAGCTATTTTTTAGTGTTTTAGTTTTATTTTCTGGGCTAGATTTCGAACCCGTGATGGGCTCTTCACTCCGACCTTTCAAAGTATGTTTGAGTTAGTTGTAACGTCGTAGTCCTAACGGTTAAGTGAGTCGTCATGGTCTAACGGTTAAGTGCGTCGCCTTTCAATCGAAAGGTTAAAGGTGCGTAACTGGTCGCTAGCTAGTCGGTTGTTTCCCTGGGCAAGGCACTTTACGGACATTGCCTGAACCCAGCGGATTGATGGGTTCTGCCAAATTGAAGGAACGTGTCTATCATATACAACACACTAACATAGCTCCGGTAACCCGACGATGGGCGCGAGGTGATCTGACGATTGCCCATGTGTTAACCCCCTTGATTTTCCCATTGACGGGGATAAAGATGAATATCCTATCCATATTCTATAGTATAATTTATGAAAGTTGGTTTTCTATGGTAATTTTCGTCGTAGTGAATAACAAATTATTCTGGGCCATTATAAAAAATATTTATTTTTTTGACAAAAAAATAAACCAGTGAACGGCGACAGGTCGGAAAAGCCTCATATTTTAATTACTGCAAACGGTTCTCTACCTATGTAATATCTTTTAAACACCCGCTCCCTTTTAGTTGATTTTACAGTTTCTGGTAAAGAATTAACCTTTAAAAGATCACTTCGCTGGAGCAAATGCTCTACTTCAGTATGATGCAAATAGAAATTGGACGGTGGATGTGTATGCTCACTCCAGCACTGCAAGACATATTTTCGATAATGGTAAAATTTTATTCCTGTTATTAGTTAAGTGAACTTGGATTAATTGCTGTATGTTGTTTGGTAATAATTATGTAATAACTGTTAGGTGATCTTACACAATGCTCTCCAACCCCCGTTCGGCGAATAAGTTGCAATTAGGCCACGTCAGTCGCTTATTTAACCCTTTTCCGTTTTATTTTGGGATCTGAAAGGCTTTGTTTGCAAATAATTAACATTCTCTTACTGGGCGGCTGTAAAATTATTACATCTTTACCGGACCGAAGGAAAAAAAAGCTTGACAACGATTGATCTAACACACAATAGACTGATCTATTAAAAATTTCACGTAACAGGTCTCTTATATAAGCGTTTCAGAATAATAATTAATATATAATTCCAGGTTTTACGACTGGGGTTCGTTGGAAAAGGGGTTCGAGACAATTCGGTAGAATTCTTTCAGAAGAAGACAAAACAAACGACGGTCTGGGTATCGATTATAAAGCTAATTCAAGACCCGTTCTCAGTTTAAACATTACTCACACATACGACGATCAGGCAACTTTCACCGTGGCTGGTAAGAAAGAATTTTTTCATTTTATCATACAACCTACTCATATCTTCACGCCGTTACAGGTGTCACATTTCAACTGATACATACGCCAGGAGAAACAGACGACCAAACCACGGTTTGGGTCCCGAGTAAAAGTGCGGTATTTCCCGGGGATAACATCTACCAAGCGTTCCCAAACCTTTATGCTATTAGAGGGTCTCCTTACCGAAGTGTGAAATCTTGGTACGAGAGTTTGGACGTGTTACGAAATCTCCGTGCTGAGCATATGATTCCGTCTCATACTTTACCCGTCTCAGGAGTGGAAAAAGTATTTGGCATCATAACTTCATACAGAGACGCTATTAAGTATATTTACGACCAGACACTGCGCTATATAAATCTAAACTTTGAAGTCGACGAGATAGTTGAAAGAGTTCGTTTGCCTTCGCGTTTGGCAAAGCATCCCTATTTGATAGAATTTTATGGTTCTGTCGATTGGTCGATCCGAAGTGTTTACTCTGGGTTTTTAGGTTGGTTTGATAATGACCCTGTTAATTTGAACCCGCTAACTAAAACCCAACGTGCTCAGCGTATGGTTACCGTTATACCTATTCGGAGAATGATAGAACTTGCAAAGAGAAGTCTAAATTTATCAAAGAAGAAACTAGCAGAAACCGGGTATCACTTAATAGATGAACTCCAGTGGGCACTAGAACTTACCAAAATGGCACTAGACTCAAAACCATCTGATATTTCCATCTTAGAATCAGCTACACTTTTATACAGAGAAGCATTGCGGGCAAGGGGTGCTTCCACGTTAAGCGCCACCGGAAGAAACTTCTACTTAACCTGCGCAACAGAATCGGAAAGAAACATACCAAGGGTAGCCCCTAGCAATGCTATCAAATTGACTCTTCAAGAAATTGTGGACGATCTTAGTTTTATGATGGAGTATCCATTGTGATTCAAGGCCGAATTTTGTAACGAAAATGAGGTTTTGACCGTGCAGTTTGAGTTTACTGATGTTAAAAACTCTTACAAGTACACCATACGGCACTGCGTTGTGAATTTAGAAACAAATCCAGGTCTGGATTCTCAGAGCGATCTTAAAGCGACAATGGCCTTTTCACTTTGGCGCAGAATTGTCGTTGGCGAAGTATACATTATGGCAGTTTACAATGAAGGTGGGATAAAACTGCAAGGCCGTGATTCATGGTGGGAAGGGTTGCTATATCTCATCAAATTTCTGGATTTAATGGACAGAAGCGGGTTCCTGCGGCAACCATAAAATAAACATTTTCGTTTGCTTTACAAACGTAAGCTCTCCTGAACGTGTACTAAACCTCGAAAAACTAAAAAAAACATACAAAACTTAACCTGGTGTTAACTATACACCCCTTAAGTCAGTGATTCCCAACCGCGGCTCCCAGCTAGCCTTCTTGCGGCTCTCATTGACCTTTGAAAATCCCCTAAAAATATTAGAATCTGATTCTAAGAGTTTTTTACTACATAGTTAAGATTAGAGGCAAGGAAAGTTGTGAAAAGGCTGCTATTGTTACGTCACTGTTTTTTTTAAAGCAGTGTGTTTTCATGCGGCTCCATACATATTCTGAAATTTGAAATTTGGCCCCGACACTAAAAAAGGTTGGGAACCACTGCCTTAAGTGATATGTAATTATAAGATTTGTTATATACTATACTTATTAATGTCAAGACTGTGGTAATAAACTACGTTTAGAATGCCTGAATTTCTGTTGTTTCTCATATTAAGTATGTTCCATCAACGCCGAGTTCCTGATCTTTTTGTGGAACCCTTCAGTTTACACACTACTCTTTTGTACGACGTGAATTAATTGCACAAACTATTATTCATCTTCTTAATGTGTTTAAAAGCTTAATAAGCAGTTACATCATTCCCATTGATTATAACATATTTAACAAAAATATTTCTGGTTTAGTGAAACGTAAGCATGTGAGTTTTGCTTTATGACGTCATAGGACATGACCAAAATATTTAAACACCCTGATTTACAAGTCCAATTTCTACAAATAAAGAATGAGGTAAATGGTATTAAAAAAACAGTTTTTATAGCATTTTTGGCGTTTTCGCCGATATTTCAGCATTGGCAAGAGTTATTTACCTAGAATTTAAAAAAAGTTAAATATGTGCAACGTGAATCAGAAAAACACAACTTTAATTCAAATAATAACTCAACTTAAACTATAGATATTTTAGGGCTATCTTAGAACTGCAAAAGACAATTCGCTTCCAATTATAAAAAAATAAGTTTATAACTACACCTAAAAATTCTATATGAACGTGAATACTTTATTCAGTAAATATGAATATCAAGTTCGGATTGGTAACCCGGGAACCCATTAGTTTCAACAAACGGTATGCACTTTATATGCCTATCATAGGGGTCGGCAACCTTTTCATAGTCGCGGGCCAAAACGAAACTCAACATGATATCTGCGGGCCGTAATAAATTTCTCAACTCTACATCAACTTTTTTACGTTTTGTTAAAATTTCAAGATTGCAAAATCAATTAGAAAAATATATGTTTACTAGTATTATCTATCGTACAGGACTATAGTTAGTAAAGAACACGTTGCAAACACATGAAATAGCAAAACGATGTCTGTTGTGTCATAATATGTGTCATTACGTCATAATATTACAGTTGCATAATTCTACTCTCACTAATGCGCATGCCAACAAATACACACACACTTATTGCTTTCTCTCAAAGCATTTTCTTTGTCTGCACGCACACATTCTCAATAGACACGGTCAGGCGCATTTTTATTATTGCCGCATAGATTGTTGAAGTTCAAGTTTTAAGAATGCAGATGACACAGTGGGCCGTATTCTATAATACTTTAGTAAGATGTCTTGGGCCGGATGATTTTGCTTAGCGGGCCGGATACAGCCCGCGGGCCGTAGGTTGCCGACCCCTGGCCTATAAGATATACCAAGGTAACCCGATCGAATCTTCATCCGAAAAAAATATAGCGGGCACTCAAAAGTGGTTGTGGTTAACACGCTCTACTTTATTTTAATTCTGTTATTATGGGATCTTAAAGCACTAATCACTGGTTTAAGCGCGGTTAAGTGTCCCCGTCGCCTTTCAATCAAAAGGTTGTAGGTGCGATACTGGGTGATTGTGTCCTTAGCCAAGGCACTTAACGAACATTACCTGAACCCAGCGGATTAATGGGTTTTACCATAGTATACTAAACAGTTTAGTATACTATGGTTTTACCAAATTGAAGGAACGTTTCTATCATATACAACACACTGCAATAGCTTCGGTAACCCGCCGGTGGGCGCGAGGTGATCTGACGATTTCCCGTGTGTTAAGCCCCTTGGTTTTTCCAGAAACTGGGGTTGTTCGTATTCCTATCCTTTTTATCTAAATGTTTTAAATTTAAGTTTCTTGGTCTTTATACGCACAATAGTGAGTTTATGATTTCTGACTGAATAGATTGGTGGGTTAGTGCGTCGCCTTTTAGCCTTAGGGTTGCAGATTCGAAACTGGTCGCTAGTCGGTTGTGTGCTTCGGCAAGACACTCAACGGACATTGCCTGAACTGAGAGAATTAATGGGTTCCACTTAATTGAAGGAAGGTCTAAATCATACATAACCCTTATTACCACAGTAATTATATCAAACGAAATGGGGAAGTGGCATTGAACTTGGAAGTGTTAACTGTCCATAGGTACAGCCCTTAGATTAACCAGTACACTAACTAGACAAACTTGAACTATATAATGGCATCAAACCATATAAAAAATGTAATGTTCAGTTGAGACAGACACAACAATTTCAATTTTCAAGGGATTCTTCAAAGATTTCAAGTTTGTTAAATAACAAACACAACATGGTGCTTTATATGGCATTTCACATTGATTTCAATACAGAATTTTTGCATTACTTAATATCCCTTGCAAACAAACTGATATATAAAGAGAATGTAATAGAAATTCTAAAGATCAGTTCACATGTTATGCTAACAATATTACATCTTTTTAAATTGTACAGTTTCAGAAACTGGAATTGAAACAAGTTCATATAAATATAAAATACAACGGTCACGGTCAGGTTTGACTAAACTTATGCGCAAAAAATCATTTTGAGAACTTAGGGTTAGTTGCACGCACTGACGCAGTCGATTGCATTTTCTTGGGGGGTAAAAATGGCATACCTGCCCTGCCGTATCGTGGGTCAATCATGTTATCATCCACGGTCATTATTCTTGCGTGCTCCGGTATTGGAGTGTTTTCATCAGTTTTATCGAGTTTAAAGTAATAGCCGCAGTCACACACTTGAGTGGAGCCCTCCTCTAAAAAGAACCATTTCACCGTCGGTTCATTGGTGCCACAGTCGCACCCAACAATGCATTTGTCTGTTTGCGATGCGACCAAAACAGGATTTTCTTTTGTAAGTCCTTTTTTCTCCTCAACAGGCGGTTCGTTCTTTATGGTTTCTGAGCTGTTTTCATCTCCGGAAGCTTGACTGTGTTGGGCCGTGTTATAATGTAACGATTTTGCTTTGAATTGAGAAATTGAGATCACATATCTTGAAAAGTGCTGCCTGAAGGTATTTACCAGTCGGACAGACATGATTTTTTAAAATCTAAAATAAGAAATGAACAGAATATTAAATTAAAACCAAGTCACAAATCATCAGATTTGGCCTATCCTGGTACTGATACAGGCTCTGTATACCACAGATATTTTTCGTTGCTGAATGCCCACCTCGCATTTTTAAATTATTAAATGTTTTTGAACACATTTTTACAGTTTATGTATCAAAACTAAAATTAAACTTTAGATTTTTATACTGACAATCCCGGCCTTATTATAGTAATATCGACCTATTTTCTGACTTCATAACATATATATATATATATATATATATATATATATATATCTATTGTATTCTAATTCCCTACAAATACTCTGCAAACAATTACTGGTAATGTATTAGCCAGTGGATGGGCAAGGACAAAACCGAATCCACAAACTATTTTTACATATTTTTTGTCATTACATGTAGGCTACTTCTGCAGAATTTTCTCTTATTGCTTTTACACAAAATTATGGGAATTAAACTGGAAATTCAAGTTTATCCAGATAAACCCAAATGGAGCTAGGTCGGTTAATGAATACTACCTATTATTTTTCACGCATTGCCTTGTAATAGAACACATTGTTTATGAAAAATCTAGGATCAACAATGTTCAAGTCGTACCGCGAAATATAGGTGAAAAAATCAAATGTAATTTGGTATAAAACAGTTGGAAACCTGGTTAGAGAACTATGGAAATAGCATATGTGGAAACTGTCTTTATGGCACATTTTTTACATGGAAATATTTAGATTCACTTTTATGCAGCCAAAAGTGAGTGGTTTACAGGTCTTAGCGAATCTTTTTTAGAGAATGAAAATTGGCGACCTATACCAGGAAAAACCTACATCCAATTTTTTATTTCTGTTACAAATATTCTATAATTTTGGGTAGAAATATATGTAAATTCAAATCATTCAAAATCTTAACTCAAATTTTAATTTGCCAACACAAAATATTTTACTATAATTACTTTACAACAAAGGTAAAAACTTAAGGTTTAACCGGTCTTAAAAGCAAGGCGTATGAACACAAAAGATATCAAACTACCATACAATGAATGCTAACCTACCAATACCAAGTACACAATATATTACAGCTTACTGGCTTAAGGAAAAACATTCTTTGTTCGTATACATTATATATCTAGGCTAGCTCATAAAATACCAACAACAATCAAACTACGAAAGCAATACAATCTTAATGAGAAATTCCAAAACACCCTCCCTAGTATAAATGCAACAACATAATGCTAACTCAAATCGCATGGGAATTGGTTATTTCTAGCTAGATCTCTATGTTTTTACGCATGAGCAATTCCAGTGTTCCCAGTTAATATGTCTGTAGCGAAATGTAAATGATGTTTGTCATTGGTAAAGTAAGTTTATCAAATTTTGCGGAACTTAGAAACAGAGTTTCTATGTTAGGTTTATGTAGTTGAGAAACGGCACTCTAGGTTAAACACGTTATTATGCGCTGTTATATTAGGGTAATGTTTTATTTTTAATTAAAAAAAGGAAATTTTATATTCATTTGATACGGCATGGATGATTCACATAGGGCTACGCAATTCACCGGGTTATAGGTTTGATTAATTGATTACAGGAAACTACGTCGCAAAGGTTTCATTTTAGAAAACAGTTTTATAAAGAATAGGGAACCCAGTACACAAATACGTCATAGGGTACGATGTGCGTTATTAATACTAGTGTGGTACGTCGTAAAAACAAGTTGACATTGTAAACTGGTACCGGTATCTTTAATTAGGCTACTACACGATCTCGTGGATCGTTTAGATTGCTTGGAGGTTTTGGGAGGGTTCCAACCGCTTGATCCAATCGACCCTGTAGTAATTAGAGAGGCACCCTATTAAGAAAGTCATAAAAAAGTGTTTATTGTTTGGGTAATTTTTTACCAAAAATTTCTTTGCGCCAAACTAACTTACAAGTTGGTTGTAATTGCCATGCTGTAACCATAATCTTATATTATATCAGAGAAGAGCTTACAAAAACTAATACTGGTAATCGAACGGTTTGCATGGGATAGTTGTGTGTCATGTCAGTGCTTTACTGACGAGGATACAAGTAAGCATCCCAGATCATATAACTTCAAAATTGAATTTTTTGTTGTTAATAACCACCAATTTTATCTTCAGAGAATAAATCTTAGTTTGTGTATTAGCCTATAACTTTTAAATTCGAAAAATGGCTAAATTGTTGGGTTCAAACTTTGCCCCTATCCCTGAAGATAAACGAATCAGAACTGAAGAATTCATTGATGCCTGCTCCAAAATTCCTAGCATCTTTGATCTTCTTGGAGGAAGAGTGTTCGCTCCCGTTAAAAACGATGTAATTGGTAACATTGAAAAGATAAAAACAAGATTTCTTGAAAATCCTGTGAAATTTGCCACTTTGGATCAAATCATAGCGGAAGAAAAACTGGAAACCGACAAGAAACTGAAGGCAAAGGATGGCGCTGGGGTTGCCACGAATGCGTTAATGTGGCTCAAACGCGGCCTGTTGTTTATCATTCTGTTCTTGGAGCATCTTCTACTTAAAGACTACGATGCTGACCCCGAGAATCTTAAACGCTGTGCGCAGATGGCCTATAAAGGATCATTGCAGGACTACCATGGTTGGATGGTTGGAAAGCTGGTTTCGGCGGCAACAAACGCCTGTCCCTATCGGTCAGATTTTCTTAACAGGTTTGCCGAGGGGGAGAAACTTTCCGTGGATGACACATTAGTTCGCGTTGGAGAATATCTCGTCAACTTCAGAGCAAATGTTGACCTTATTTATGAACTCTATAGAACCACAGGTGCGGAGAAAGAACAAAAAGTTTAGTTTTCTTAAATTTCCACAAGGAAATTATGGTACACTCAGACATAGGTGCAGGTGGCCAGTGTAAAGCTATTAATATACATTAGCCTATTGTTTTTTTTTATTTTTTAACCTACTGTTATAGATATCCTTAGCAGTTTGTTTTCTGTAGTTAATTATTCCTAATCTATAGTTAACACGCGCTCTAAAATGTACTTCAAAAGCAAGCAAAATACATAATTTAAATTTAATTCCACATAAATAATACTGTATAATGTTTGTTGCTATAAATATTTATTTATAACAACCCCACCAATAACTCATTAAGAGAAAAATATTCGTTTTGCTCCAATATGATAATTTATTTAATATCAACAGATCCAAAAGGTTCTGAAACATTCCCTATTCAAATTGATTTCGATTTTGTAATGGACAACCCTGTATGCTATATTAAATTCTTAAAGCGTCTTGAAAATTAGAGATTTTAACCATACAAATCATTGTGGTACATCGCTATTAATATATTATGCTTATTTTAGTGAAATCATTGCTTTATATTGTATGCCATGAATCGAATTCCTTATATCTATATATACCTATCGATTTATAATTTAAAGCAAGTCCCAAGCCAATGTATTGTGGTGTAAAAATGCACTAAAATTACTGTAAATTTAAAGCAAGAAATATTTATAGAATTTTGTTATGCATGTGCTCTACTATCAATTTCATTTATAAGCCAAAATATTTCATACTCTTTTACATATCAATAAAGTAGTGTGCTATCACCTGCTGCAATACTTAACTATCTTTACAGGTAGGACCATGGACCAAATTATTCTCTTCCATTAAGAAATGTTTATTCTTTGGTATTCTGTTCTGTGTAGTTTTAAAATTTGGCCTTTGTGCACTTATTTTGTGTATATACATATATGCAACATAGTACAATATTAATCTTTGCGGTAACGCTGGGGAATCACTGGGCATCATCAAAACAGTAGGATATGCATCACCATTTAGCATGTCATAGATGGTGGACCCTGTAGATTTCCTCAGACTGTAAATGATTAACTTTATCATTGCATATTTAATGGTACGATTTTTATTTGGTTAATCACCACTGATCAAACTGCGGATAACTTGTACTATATTGGCAATACATAAGTGAAGCAATGTGTTCTGTTTATTCGTTTACCATTGTACTCCAATGTCAAGAATTTTCGGCGCCTCGCCAGTCCAGCAAAATAGCATGGTTGGGCGTCACCTTTTAACCGAAGGTCCAAGCTGTTCAATTAAACTCGGCGGATTAATGGGTGTATTAAAATTAAAGAGATATCTCTGGTCACCCGACGGTGGCCTCGACGTAATCTAACAGTTGTAATATATCTTCCCAACGCAATCGCGAGGTAATCTGACGATGGTCGTTCGAAAACTCTACAGCCTGTTTTTATCCACGGAGATAAAATATAAATATAGGATATTCATGTTTATTCTCGTAAATAAGAAAACGCAGGGTGTAACACAACCGACTAGCTACTATAGATGGCGTATAACCAATTAAGACCTCTATGAACGGCAGGATGTGACGAGTGGTACCCTCCATGAGTCATTGTTTTTAAACTAGTGTTTTGCTGAGTAACAATGGTGGTGATTCCCCAATGTTTGTTTTGTTGAAAGCCAGCATGTGCTAGGCTGCGCGCCGGTGTTCTCGTTTAGCTGTAAAGTTTTGTAATCGTGGAGCAGTGCTTTGTAAAATAAAAGGTGTGGAATGTGCATCTGCTAGCTGTTTTGTTGGAAAAAAGTTGCCGATGTACGAAGGGGTATGGGCTCAAAATTTTTAAACAAAATTTTGTAGGTTTTTGAGTTTAGGTTGCAGATCCAAGCTTCAATTTTGAATTGTGAAAAAATCTAAGACTTCCTATGTCAGGATTTTGAGTGACAGTCGTTTTTGTGAGGTCAGTTTGCATTGGAGAGATAGGGAAAATAATTAGTTTAACGCCTCCTATATTGAATCTGCAACCCTTTGGCTAAAAGGCGACGCTACATAGGCCTACCACTAAGCTAATCGGTCAGACAATATTCCATCCTTTTTAGCTCATTAACCCCAAAGGTGGCGGATCGAAACAATCTGCCATCTTGTCAGTTATTTCTTTTGGGAAAAGCAATTTGCTACAGTTGCCTAAACCAAGGGGTTTAACAGTTTAAACAAAAGCTGCAGCAAAATCTTATTTGTATTTAACAGACTAGGACTAGAATAGCTCCGGTAAATCTACTACGTGTACGAGATATTCTGAAAGAAAAAAACGCAATACTAAACTGTTCTTTTTTGTAAAGGCATATTTGATCTCACGCTTGGCATGAACACATGCATATCTGAGGTTATTTCTGATCAGTCTTATACGTTTACAGGATGTCACTAAGAGAAAAACAAAGTATATGCTGTTTAACGTACCGTTATTTATTACGTTAAAAAGCAAGAAATTACCTAAGATGTTCGCACCTACACCATAATAGCGCTTCACTTCCTTTACACTATAATTAAAATTTCAGCAAATATGACGGTTGTGTTGGTCGAATCGCGTGTAAAGCCTAAAAATCGACGCAAAATGCGAACAGGTATAAATACAACGGGGAAAAACAATCGAGACTATTATCTTTTGGTCACGAATAGCTTCAAGTTGTTTAATCCTAGCTCGTTTGAAGATTGGGATAAAAATATGATGTCAGGAGGTGATTCACTCTATCTCAGCAATGTTCACGCTTTGATGGCAAGGCTGCACAACCTGACCACTAAAATTAATGAGCGCGGGGTTAGGATTCGGACCCAGATTAGGGATCTTGATATGCGCTTGGAAAGATCGAGAGAGATAGTGGAACGCTCGCTGAAAGAAGGCGAAGAGATAAGGGACGAAATTGAGAAGCTCGGCAAAGAACTTCAGCGACAACGAGAGGAAAGGGGGCGACTGCTTAGAACAATGATCGCGAACATTCACGACATGTGAAGCTATATGTGTATATATAGAGATTTTTTCGCTTTTTTGTTATTCGGTATTTTGGGAATGAGAAAAATAATAACACATAAACTGCAACATTTAAATGTGTATATTGAAAAAAGGTAAATAAAATGTTGTCAATGTCAAGCACTTTTAAAATTATACTCATACATAGGCCTATAGTGCGTTGGACAGACTAAGAATAGTGCGTTGGACAGACTAAGAGTTCGAAACTCACACCAATAAAAACAACAATAAAACGTCTAAAAAAACTTCTATGAGGTTTAGAAGTTTATGAACTGACCTAGTAAACGGCATATAGGGGCCTATACGACATTTGACACAAGTTGAAGTTCTTCGATTGCTTTAACTATCCCAGAAGCCCACTGTCTGATACTATTTGGTTCCAGATACCGAAGTATATTAACATAAATAAATAGGATAGGATATGATATTCATGTTTACCCCCGTAAATAGGAAAATCAAAGAGCTCTTTTGCAGTGTTTTGTGTATGATTCTCACATTCCTTTATTTTAGTAGAACCCATTAATCCGCTGGGTTCAGGCAATGTCCGTTAAGTGCCTTGTCCAAGGACACAGCCGACTAGCTATAGCGACCAGTTTCGAAACTGCAACCCTTCGGCTTAAATGCGACGCACTAAATCACCGTCGTACTTAATATAGCCTAATAAGTTGGCTGGAGAAAAATAAATGTAAAAAGTGCGTAAACAAACCGCATTTGATAGATTTTCATAGTTTGTGGTATAGGCCCTATCAAGCGGCAATCTGGCGTATGACAAGGTAAGTCATCAGATTACAGCAGGAATAGCTTATACGAGTAACCGTCAGATAACTTTGCATCAACTGTCGTGTTTCTTGAGACATTGCAGTCTGCTTATAGTTGAGACGTTTCATCAATTAAGTAGACTCCTTTAATCCACTGGGTTGGGAAATTTCCGCTGAAAAACTTGCTCTACTCAACTAAATAGCTAGAGACCAGTTTTGAATACTTTACAAAAAGGTCGTTTTTTACAGGTTTAACTCTCGCTTTTTATGAACCAATATCGCAATAAATTTTATCGAAACCGGAGCGAACCTGACACACAAAGTCATGGATTTTACGAATGGGGGAATGACTCTGCGGACAGTCAGGTAACACAACGAATTATGACACTCTTGGCCAGATGAAAGGTTACCAGCGCGCTGATTTTACCGAATTATGACATCGATGGCCTTCCATAAAGCTTAGCCTACCGTTATGCGACGATAATAAAGACATATATAAGAAATATGGCGAGTTCGTCAATACAATTTTTAAAATATCTGATTCAATAATTTCTTCTAAACGAATTTGATTTACCCAAGAAATAATAGAGTATAAAAACTTTTTTAATCTCTATTTAGCGAATGGATTAAAATAGATAAGCCTGATTCTATATTTCAAACAGACTAACAGGAAAATCCCGGAATACTGAAAGCAACCTTCAGACAGCGTTATATAGCAGTAATTCGTGCAGTGAAACTCGCAAGTTGTCACCAGTGCTTTTATCTGTGTTTTAAATGCCTCTATTACGACACAGTGCCTTCGTATTTCATCATCGCTTACAACCGGTGACGTCAGTATTTCATCATCGCTTACAACCAGTGACGTCGTGTTTTGATGACGTAAACATCCTTCGGCAATCACGATCAGCCCGAATGCATTACGCAACATGTTGAGATCTTCGTTGCTATATAAGTGGAATTTGGTGCGTTTCAGGTTAGTTTAATGCGAATAGTGTTTCGGTAGTTACTTTTGACGTAGCTAACGTATTAAATTTGCCATGTTTTTGTTTACCTACCATTTGATTTCGTCACCACACATGACTTAGCAGACAGCGGTAAATTACATGTACTGTAGCTATCGCAAAACGAGCTAGCAAAGCTAAATGTTTATTTACCTGCGTTGTTTGTGGAGTTAAGTTTTTGTGTATGAATACCGTAATAATACAAAATTACTACTTACTGTGTGATAGTAATAAATTTGGAAATGCAATTTTGCAGTTTTTATGTTGTAGTTCAAAACAATGAATTTGGTTTCATACGTTTGTAGTTGTGTAAATGTTTGGACCTTGGTAATACTCGGATGTGCTGCACTCTTTTACCTGTGGGGTGGAAAGAAGAAAAACCTTCCACCAGGTCCAAGGGATTACCCTTTTTGGGTTCAATGCTACACCTGGTGAACCACCCTGAGAAAAGGGTAGGAAAGTGGAGCCGTGAAGCATATGGCCCTGTAGTTACCGTTAAATTGATAAACAGATCAGTAATCTACTTGAACACCTATGAAGCTCTCGTCGAAGGCTTTTCGAAACAAGGAGTTAAACTTGCTGGTCGGCCAAATATAATGCTATTTCAACAAATAGCAAAAGGTCTTGGGATTACATTTAAAACATACAGCGAACATTTTAAAGTGCAGCGTCAATTTGGAATGAAGTTTTTAAAGCCAAGCCGAATTGAAAGTCTGGTGGTCCAGGAAAGTAGGTACTTTGTGAATCAGCTTGCTGAACACAATGGAAAAGTTTATGACATGAAAACCGATGTTTATAACTTCACAGCAAACATTATTTGCAGTATAGTGTTCGGACGAAGGTATGATTATAATGACCCTTTTTTTAAAATGATACTGGAGTCCTCCGAAAAAGCATTGGGAGATCCAGCTGATGCAGCTATCATGTTACCGATGATTCTCTTTCCCGGACTAAGACATATCCCTCCTTTTCGTGGCGCAAACCAAAGATTTCTTAATCACCAGAGCGAGATACTAAGCATGCTGCTTGAGGTAATCGAAGAACATCAAAAGAAATTTGACCCTGATAATATTGAAGATTTCATCGATGCATACATTTATGAGCAAAAGTTTGGGCTTGGAAAGAATACCAAACTTTTTGAAAATGATCAGCTAAAATATTACGTTCGCGACTTGTTTATTGCTGGCATTGAAACAACCAGCAACACCATTCAGTGGTCAGTTTTGGCCTTTCTGTACCACCCTGAATATGTGAGTTTGATGTATAATGAGATTTATGAAGTCCTTGGCAGCGACGGTGTCCCTTGCATGAAAGACCGCGACAAAATGCCGAAAACATGTGCTTTTATTCAGGAAATAATGCGATATCGAACCCTAGTTCCAGGAGGGGCCCCGCATTGCCCAACGGAGGACGTCAAACTCTATGGATACGACATACCTGCTGGTACCATGGTACTGGCCAACTTGTGGGCAATCCACAATGACCCTACAACATGGCCTGAGCCTGAAAAATTTGATCCCCGACGACATTTAGATTCCGATGGAAAGTTTGTTCACTCGCCCAAAATCTTGCCATTTTCCATAGGACCACGATACTGCATGGGGGAAGGGATCGCAAAAACTGAAATCTTTATTTTTCTGGTTTCTCTGCTTCAAAAGTTCACGATCAGTCGAGACCCTGATTCATTCTACCCAGATGAAATGGATGAGGGTATTGTTGCAGCTTTGTCAATTCCCAATCGCTACAACATCATCTTAAGGGCAAGATGAATCATTAGATGAAAAAACTATATATATAATGATGAAAAAACTATATATATATATATATATATAAACTGTCTGCAAATGTGTTTTAACCCTTTAGAAACGAGATTGTTTTTGCGCAGTTTGCGCGTTTTGACCGAGTCCGCTTTGTAGTGCTCTAGCGCCTCTCGTGTTATAGTTAGAACAAAATGTTCAACACTAGAGTTGTTCGAAATAAAATTTCCAAAATTTCTGAAATTTTTATTTTTTGATGACGTCACTACTTGGGGGTCCACGTCATATTCTTTCTTATGCAATGTTATAGTTTTTGATCTGTTTACAATACAGCCTTACATATTTTTTCAAAGTTACTCAGAAACAAATTTCCTACAATTATATTATAATTTTGGTTTGATGACGTCATCAAAATATTATTACGTCACTGATTTCATGTTACAGGTCAACCCATGCCAAATTTTTTTTTGTTTTTTTTATTTTAAAAAATGTTAGAATAGAAATTTAGATTGCAATTAAGTCCATATTGCTTTATCTTAATACTTTTTCCTTAAATAAACTATAAATGAAGGGTTTGAACCAAATTGTGGACTATAACCTTAAAGATACTCAAAACCTCCCCAAAAATGAAAAAAAAACTGGTAAGATCACATTCGGGACATCCCAAGAAGCGAAACTGATTCTACTGCCATAAAGACATTAAATGAAACAAACCTTTTGAACGTAGTATTAAAACAAATGTTTTTTTGTGATAATTTTCCCTCAAAATTACACCAAAAAAGTCATAAGATTCAACTAAACTTTACTTCAAAATTTCAAATGCAAAGTTATGTTTATTTTTGCGTGGTTTTCACCAAAGATATATCATATAGCTTTCCAAAGAGACCAAACTTTAGCAGTTTCGACAAGAAATGTTGGAGATTTTTCATTTTGAATGAGCATATGTCAAAAAGGACAAATTTGTTCTTATCGTTTCTAAAGGGTTAATGAATGTAATTTTCTCTTTGTGTCCTTTTCATCATTATTAATAATGATTTAGTATTCTTACCTTTTTAATGCATAAGTCATTGTATATATTTTATTGTTTATATTTGTTAATTAAAGAATGTGTTCATGCGACTTGTATATATATATATGTAATCTACCTCTTAAATTTTTGGTAATTTGTATTACGATTTACGATCTTATCAAAGTGTATATGTATAAAATAAAAGCCCTGCCGATAACTTAGATGTTCCCTTCAAAAAATCTTTTAATTTCAAACGCATACAAATAGTTATAAGTGAAGACTTTACACTTACCTACACGGTAAACCAATAGTTTGTCAGTTTAAATCATGATTTTGACACTAAAGAAAATAAACGGCTGTAACAGTAACTGATTTATATTACATAAAAATAAATCACAGATTTTAAAACACTATCCTTGCAAAGTAGTTTCTGTATATTTACTATCACTGAGTGGTAGTTAGTAGTTAGAAGATTCATCTCCGCTCTATTTTTAGTGTTGTTTAGTTATTTAGAGTATACACTGCAAAGTTTCTATGACTTTTTTTATTCGGGTAAAGTGAATTCATTTAGCCAATGACCAGTTTCAATTAATTAGCAGATTGACAGAAAGTTTTTTTTTTAGTTTGGCTATGCGCGGAGTTGAAAAAATATAGGTTCCGCTGAGGTGTCTTGTAGGTTTTTTAAAACTGACGGCTTTAAGTATAGTCACAAAAGAACAAGTTTATTAATTTGTAACGGATAATGCTCTTATATGAATCATTCCTCAACCTTTTGTTATTTTGATGCTAATTAGATATTTGCATTTACATTTATGTTGTACATTGTTTTGTGCCATGAAGTTTGAAATGATCAACTGAATTTTAATCTTCTACTTAAATGAATGTTTGGACCTTGGTAATACTGGTATGTGCATGATGCTAGAGTCTTTTAATTGTAAAAAAAGGGATAAAGAATATTTTTCAGACATCCTTTACTTAGCAAGGATCAAAACTCACTGTGAAAGTAAGAAAACGTAGTGATTACACATAAAAAAGACCAGTTTAAAATGAGGCATCAATAAATTAATAATATTCTTTGAAACCATGAGTTAAATTAACGGAAGGTAGGCCTATCAGACTTGTGCACCAGCTTGACGACTGCATTGGAAATATTACTGTATGATAGGATAGGATATTCATGTTTATCCCCATGAATAGGAAAACCAAAGGGGTCAACACACGGGCAATCGTAAGATCACCTGCGCCCACCGTCGGGTTACCGGAGCTATTGCAGTGCGTTGTGTATGATTCACACATTCCTTGAATTTGGTAGAACCCATTAATCTGCTGGGTTCAGGCAATGTTCGATAAGTGCCTTGCCTAAGGACACAACCGACTAGCTAGCTAGCCATCAGATAAAATGGATTTTAAACTCCTCAATTTCTTAGCTTCACCTGGACCTCAAATGTTCGTGACTGGAACCTGATTTGTACAAATGCTTACTTTTTAAGAACCCATTCTGTCATAACCATGCCCCTTAAAGGTAGCAATGTTTTTAAAACTGCATAAATCTGTGATACCACATAGCAGTATATTTATCATTTTCTATAGAACTTTTGTATTAATCCGCTTAGTAGATATGTATCCCCATTGTTAAAATGCTTATTTAATTAGACTAATAACTTATATATAAAATATTCACATTTCTGATGTGCCATACAAATCTTTTTTACAGAATTGGTAAAACTCAAAATTAAAATCATCCTGAGAAAATAATGATACTTAAATGACTAGCTTTATAATTAGTTCTATTGCGGCTAAAGAAAATGAGTTGTCAAGCTGCACACATGCTATGCGTAAGTTTAACTATTTTTTAAATAATTTGGTTAATAGTAGTATCAGGATAGGATATTCATGTTTATCCCCGTGAATGAGAAAACTTAAGGGGTTTAACACACGGGTAATCATTTGATCACCTCGCGCCCACCATCAGGATACTGGAGCTATTCCAGTATGTTGTGTATGATTCAGAAAGTTCCTTCAACTTGGTAGAACCCATTAATCCGCTGGGTTCAGCCGTTAAGTGCCCTGCCCAAAGACACAAGCGACCAGTTTCGAATCCGTTACCTTTCGGTTAAAAGGCGTCGCACTAAACCACCAGACTAACCGGTCAGACTGAAATACTTTCTATATGGTTGTCAGTTTTATTCTTGTGGTTGGAAATCACAATGGGTGATGTGTGTATATATATTTAATCTACGAATGTATATTGTAGTAAATGAAAATGGGATGCTAGTTATTGCACTGATAGATGTGTATTTTTATTTGGACCACTATCACATTATGTGTTTTTGTAATATAGATTAAATATTTGAACACACCCGCAATTGTTAGATACCCTGTACACACCGTCTTGTTGTGGGAATTACTTGTAGTGTGTTGTATATAGTTTAAACCTACTGGATTAATTGGTTCTACTAAATGGAAGGAATGTGTAAATCATACAAAACACTACAATAGCTCCGGTAACCCGACGTTGGGCACGAGGTGATCTGACGATTGCCCGTGTGTTAACCTCCTTGGTTTTCCCATTCACAGGGATAAACATAAATATACTCCTAAACATTTCAACAATTTTAGTTCAACCCATAAGCAACTGGGATTAAGTGACATATCTAAGAATACATTTATAGTTTAATTATTATAGTTTAACTTTCCTTACGCTAGTCTGGTTGTTTACATGCAGTCGTTTTTGGTTATGTATATCACATGTAACTAATACACATTTGTGTCCGGCCCGTTGGTCTAACGGTTAAGTAGGTGCGAAACTGGTCGCTAGCTAGTCGGTTGTGTCTTTGGGCAAGGCACTTTATGGACATTTCCTGAACCCAGCGGATTAATGGGTTCTACCAAATTGAAGTAACGTGTCGATCATATACAACATACTGCAGTAGCTCCGGTAACCCGACGGTAAGCGTGAGGTGATCTGACGACTGCCCGTGTGTTAACCCCCTTGGTTTTCCCATTCAAGGGGATAAAGATGAATATCCTATCCTACCCCCTAATATCCTTGTCTCACCCCTGGTTGCAAATCTCACAATCAATTTCGGTCTAAACATAATGTGTGCATGTTTTACACCATAATATATTTTTTATATACATTTTATATTTAATAATTTAGGTTTGGTATTTAGTGAAACATTTAACTCTTAACAATTCCCCTTAAAAAGCATGTTGGCCTAAATTAAAACATATATTAAATTGTTGTTTTTTTAATATAGATGGTCAAACAGCCGTCAACTTTCCTTACCTTGTACCGACCAACCATAGTAAGTGCTACAGCTGCATACTCCAGAGTAAAGTCTAGAAGATTAAAGAGAAATGTAAGAAGATTTAAATTTAAAATTATTTAGCACGTATTACAGGTCGCCAGCTGATTGTTGTGTCTGTGGGTAAGCTATAGCCTCAATCAGTGGTTTAATAGTTCGAACTAAAGCACTTTAACCTTTAAATATAAATATTTCAAAATCATATAAATATTCATATACTGCACATTGCAATAGCTCTGGTAACCCTACTGGACATGGAGTAATCTAACATTAACTTGTCTTATAACACTGTTTTCTTAATCACTGGTATAAAACAGAAAAGTCCTACTCTAATACCATAGGGTAAAAACACAAAATATATTCCTTATTCTACTTATCGTTCAATATAAAAAAATTCATTCTTTGTATGGTTTTCTTACTTAGAGCAGTTTTATCTGGGATTGATTTGCAGACATTTTTAGGTAATTGAGAGAGTAGACCGACAGAGAAAAAAGAGCACAAATCCCGTCCTAGAAGTCCCAAAACAAATGACCATCAAGCAGATATCTCAAGTAACGGGTCGTTCTCGTGGTAAGTGGGTATTTCTGTGTTTGTGTGTTATTTTTCCTGGGACGTTGTGTTTTTCTACGACTTTCAGTGTTATTTTTTCTTGGACTTTTATTTTTTCTGGGACTTACTGTGTTATTTTTCCGTAACTCTGACCACAGTTATTGGTAGCACGTCGGTCAGCTTAAAGGTTGTGGGATCAAAACCACCCTTTATTTGGTGAGTTTTGTTCTTGGAACATTACTTAAATGACTTTTATATACCGGTACTTGGGCTAAAAACAAAAACCAAAGCAACCCTTCTATTATTATTTTGCTTATTTATTTATTTCTGATAAATAAATGTATATGTTAAACAGCCTCACATTTTCCTTGAAATATAAATTCTATTTGTTAACACAGAAGTAGGAAAGAGCCTCTTTTTTTGCATTGAATGTGTTGTTTGTTTTTGTAGATAATGTTATTGATGTGATCCATTATGTCGATTCGGACTTTTTTAAAGCAAAGCATTTGACAGA
>CH002018.1:1127751-1138458 GCA_000149265.1 Ciona savignyi
ATGAAAATATAAGTTTTGGTGTTTAAAATTAGTTTTGGGTAAGTGAAATATATATATCCTGCAAGATTGTAACAGTAAAATTGTATTCCATAACACATTCAATGTTAAAGTAATCTAAGATTTTGTACTTTAAAAACATAATAATAATACAGCATAGTACGTAGAATTTTAAAGTGACACTCATAAAATACTTCCCAAGAGTAATAATATATCTAGATTAAACAAAAGATTTTATAACTCATACTTTCATTATACATTTTCATTTATTTGTTTAAAAATGCTACCATAAGTCATTTAATTCATGTGTAAACTGCAAAAAAATCCAAATATACAATGTTATATTTGAGGTTTTCCTAATTGAGTTAATGTGAAGAGTATAAATTCATTTAAATATAGAAAATAGTGATAAAAGGTACTAGAACCTGCACGAAAAACGTCATGCTGATATTTTGCTTTGAATTGAACAGCCCACATAGCAACCAATGAGGCTGAAATCAGCAGAACTGTGAACAGCATCCATTTTATTGAGGCTTTCCTCATTTCAAAACGAAGTATTTACTTCTACACACATATTGCTAAATATTTCTGTCCACTTTGTGTAGTTCATAACTCTAACCGCACACAATTGTCATTGTCAAAATAAGAAAAGCAAAGTCTGGTGTTTAGTTTTCGGCTGTCAATCAAATTTGTAATGAGAAAAAGGCATGACGATTTTCAGCCGTACATAAAAACGAGAAGGTCACGTGATTGGTGGTATTGTATTTCGTTATCGTGTGAGTGAGCGCATGGTTTTTGCAAACCAAACAAAAGCATTTATATTTACGACCATTATGTCCCAATTGTTCAGTTATATACTGCATATATTTAAGGTGATTGTCAAAGCATTAAAAAACAAATAAATTAACTTCAAATAAGTTGCTCCTGCAAAATAGCCAAACGTCACCTAAATGAGCATTGACAGCGTTCGCAATTTAAACCGTACTGTACCATATGAGAGGAGTTTTACCAGTTCTGTTTACAGCGTTTAGAGGAATTAGCTGCTTTGTTGTGTTTAATAGATTTAGCTAATGATTCCCATATTTTATCATTAACACATGGGCGCATTGTAACAGCTGCCAGTATTGTACTGTGTTGAATGTGACAGAATTATGTCTTTTATAACAGTACTATAAGCTAATTGGTGCTAGTTAAGAATATGATGCTTATATTTATGATTTCTCGTATTTGGTTTTTGTACGGTAAAGACAAAAAAAAATGACAATAGCCATACATAAATATAATCATTAACACATCCTAATAACATATTTTGGAGTGCCTCTAAATACTACAGGACCGCTTGGAGCGCTTGGATCGCTTGGATCACTTAGATTGCTATGGAAAGTAATTCTAACCCTGTCCCAAACACTAATCTCAACCCCAGAACTAACTTTAACCCCAACCCTAACATTATTATAAAGGCTATTGTAATTACGAAGTATAGTAAGTGATCCAAGCGCTCCAAGCGATTTAAGCGCTCCATGCGCTCCAAGCGGTCCTGTAGTATTTAGAGGGACCGCATATTTTGTACCAAATCTGTGAAAATTCTACACAGTCTCCAAATACAAGAAACTTATTATAATTTATACAGCGAATTAGGAAGACCGACCTTAAGGTTTTGATCTGTGACCCGGTAAAGATGGATGAGGCACATAAACCTGTTGAGAGATTCTGGAACTTTGACATCGAGACGGACGTATTTGTCATGCAGGGTGCACCTTGTGCAGCACCACCACCGACCCCTGAGATTGAACAATTCAGAGCGACTGTCACAAAAAGACTGCGAGAATACTACCAGGATCTCTGTATGTCTAAAGAGGGCATCGGCGCTCCGAACGAATCTTTTAACCGATGGATTATGGAGAGAAAAGTGCACGATAAAGGTCGCGATCCCATGCTACCGACCGCATGTGCTGATGAAGTCTCACCGTCCATGTTTCGCGAAATTATGTACGACATTCCGATTCGGTTAGCGAAAATCAAGTCTTTATCTGATGCCCGTAAGCAGCTTTTTCAGTATGCAAATGCGGCGAATACGATGATAGAAGCAAGGTCGTTCACACAGGAAGCACGGAAGCTAGTTAAATGGCATGTGGAAGATACATTTTCTTTTTTAAGGAAAGATCAGAATGCTTTGATAGACGATTACTTAAATAGACTTGCCCACTTGCGTCGACAGTGCGGTACCTATTTAGCAGACGCTGCCAAAACCTCAGTGGAAGACATTTGTAGAAGCATGTATCACACGTCGCAAGAATACTCAAAGCAAATTCTCGACAAACACGTCGAGGTGCTTCAGTTGCATAACATTGAAATTCCTGCTCCCCTTCCACCTAGTGGTAGATTGGAGCTTGTACGTCCGATTGTAATGCCATGCGCGACTCCGAAGGTGATGGGTGTTACGCAGGAAGTGAACAAGCGCCATGTCTGCTTGACGTATAACTGTGAGACCATGCGACTGAACTGCGGATATCTTGAAAAGTTAGAGCACTTGTATCGAATCAGCTGCAAGGATGATCCGAAAATGGAACTTTTTTTGCAAAGAGTCTGGTGTCTATTGAGGAGGTATCAGACATTTTTTGGCCCCAACCAATATGAAGGGATAATGTTGCAGGGTGCACTACCGTCCACTGTGTTTGAATGTCTCTACAGTGTATTTGGGGTCACAATGGAGTGCTTTGCTTCTCCTTTAAACAGCTATTATAAAAACTATTCGTCTGCGTTTGCAGACACCGACTGTTATTTTGGTTCAAGCGGACCGCTTATGCAATTATTTCCAGTCAGCGGGTCGTTCGAAGTTAACCCTCCATTTGCAGAAGAGCTAATGGAGGCAATGGTAAATCATTTCGAAAAACTGCTTGCCCAGAGCACAGAGCCCCTCTCTTTCATTATATTTGCACCTGAATGGCGAGACCCCACCCCCATTGCTATTCTTAGAATGGAGATGAGCAAATTTAAAAGGAAACAAGTCCTAGTTCCAGCATTCGAACACGAATACCGCAGCGGTCTCCAGCACATTGCCCCTTTGAAGGAAGTCTACCACAAAGCAGTTCATGGAACTAGCGTCTTCTTTTTGCAAAATGAACGTGGATTCCAGAAATGGGGTCCGACTCAGGAAAGACTACGTAAACTACTTACTGCCTTTCGGCCTGAAATCCGGAAACAAAGTTATCAACTATAGTTTGAACAATTGCCATTTCTGCCGGTACCATGTTATTTTAACCTTCTGTTTATAGATGGACGGAATAAAAATTGCTAAGCAGTATGTTTTCCTGTGTATTTTGGTATCTTTACCATTTTATGAATTGACCAGTAAATAAATGAGTTGTTTAAATCAGTATTTAATAAAAGCGCCTTTGTTTATAACCAAATTTAAGTTGATGCAAATTCTGAATGCCATTTTGCATTACTTAACAGGGTTGGGGGTTTATTTAAGCCAAGTTAAGCACCACAATCAATTTTGGGTTCAATTACATTGTTTATGTGACAAAAACAAAAATACATATAATCACTGGTTTTTATTTCTTAGATCTTCTATTAAATAAAATAGAGTGCACATTATCCATCTAGGCACAGCCTGTAAAAAATCTCTAGATTTAAAGCCATGTCCCTTTTATTTCTTAAGCAATACCCAAATTGCTATCGGTTTAAAACGGAAGTTTACTCACTTATTGCCATGTGTGCTTATAACTCCATAGACATTATATACTGCTTATATATTAACAAATTGATATGTTTACATTGTACATGGCATTTATTGCTTTACCTATTGTTTAAAAAAAAAGTTCAAATGGGCATGCATACTTAATACCAAACAGGTAATCGCTAGGGCGGTTAATTTTTTAAATCATCAAAATAGCTGTTGGCAGTATTTTTATGAAAATATATATCGTATTCTATTTAATCATTATCGGGGACATTTATGTAATATTGTGGCAAGTCCTACAATAGAAGTCAAGGTATATTGCGGCTCATAATTACTTCATGTCACTCCAGTTCTGTATTGCATATTTTTGCCATGAATTATGTCTATTAATTTGATTGTATTGCTGCATAAATGTATACAATATTATTCGTATGCAATGGTGCAGCATTTTCTTGCTAAGTAGTAGTATACGCCTGCCCTACTTGTGCTGTTTTATAATACATATTACACTGGATTAAATGTTCCCAAAAACATTGTAACATTATGTGCACATCTTAAGGGTTAGGCAGTGAAATGGCCAACTTGCAAGCTAAGTCAAAATGGTCAATAGACGATGAAATTGGATTTTTTAGTTTTTACAAATCGCTGCCTGAAAAGGCAGACACGACCTACAGGGTATTTGAGCATGGCGAGTTCTATTCAACTCATGAGAAAGATGCCATTCTCGCAGCAAAGCATATTTTCAAGTCAGTATCTGCAATGAAAGAACTTGGCCGAAAAGGTGTCTCTTGTTTAACAGTTTATATGCACATTGTACATATGCTTATCACATTTATGTGTTTTTACTTTCAGAGTACTGATATGTGCAAATAAGAATGTGATTATAGATTTGAGAATGGCTTTTATAATCGCAATTTTGTTTAAGATAAACTATGTAGGCATAGATAACCTTAGTAGGTAGATTGCAATACATACTACACATAACTAGTCCCAGTACACATAAATTTAGTTTACAGTGTACTAAGCCTAAGGCATTTTTGGTTTATACTTTAAAGTAAGAAATAATGTACACTTGATCATACAGAATTCTTTACTGCAGAATATATACAGAAGGGTATCTCCTATAGGGGGAAACTAAAAGGAGGGAAAGTGGGAGTGAGGGATACTGCACACTAAAATAAGGATTATGACATTAGGGTTAGTTTGAAACATGAAATTGGAGTTAGGGTTAGTTCTGGGGTTGATATTAGTGTTTGGGGAAGGGTTAAAATTAATTTCCATAGTTTTGGTTCAGTAGTCCTTCCTTTTTTCCCGCATTTCCTCCCTTTAGTGTTGCCCCTCCTATAGTAGTACATCAGATTGTCAACTGGAACGATTTTTAGATGAGATTGGTTGGTTGTATTCTTGGGTAAGCCACTTGGTGAATTTTGCTTAAACCTGTAGAGAAAAAAACAAGTGGATAAATCGCTCACACTTAAATATTAGCAACATCTCAATACAGCCCATGCCCAATCTGTACTGGGTTGAACAAAAATGGCACAATTTTTTTCTACATCGCCTGAACCCAGCGGATAAATGGGTTATAAATACCAAATTGAAGGAACGTGTCTATCCTACACAACACACTGCAATAGCTCCGGTAACCCGACGGTGCGCGTAAGGTGATCTGATGATTGCCTGTGTGATAACCCCCTTTGTTTTCACATTCACAGGGATAAACATGAATATCCTATCCTATCCTAAACAAAATATTGCAATAGCTTCATTTTTGTAGAATGCAAGGTTCCCTCGGTCTTCTTAAGTCAACTAAACTTTGAGTCGCTGGCGCGTGATCTACTGCTTGTCATGCAGTATCGCCTCGAAGTCTATCGTCAGCTTCCTAATCGCAAATGGGAACTTGCCTATAAAGGATCACCAGGATACCTTAACGAGGTAAAGAGACATTTACATCGACCGTTAAGCGTGAGATAGTGATTAAACTGCCTTGTCCCACAGTATACCGGTAGGTGTCAGGATATTTAACGATGTAATCACACATTTAATTGTCTCTAATCCGATAACATGTTACCACCATTGTTGTTACATTGTTTAGTTTCCTTTGTATATATGATCCTAATGTTTATGTTGTTTTAGTTTAACCATTCATATACTGGGTTCAGGCAGTTTCTGTTAAATGCTTTGCCGAGGGAAAAACCCGCAGCTGGTTTCAATTCCACACCCTTTCGACTAACAGATAATTGACTTGAGCCAACCACACCAACAAATAGGGCTTCACTAATCTGCGGGACAGCGGGGTGGGATAATGCAGTATATCATGAGCGGGACAGGATATTTCGTCATTAACATAAGCGGAACGGGTTATAACACAAGCGGGATAAGGTATATTATGAGCTGGAAGAAGTATTTTCGTCGCTAACATAAGCAGGACGGGGTAAAGGTTTATCATTATATAACCAACCGCTTCATGATACACCTGTAGTCCCTTACCCCTTCCTGCTCGTGTTAATGACGAAAACACCCCTACTCACTCTTCATATTGGCCTGCAAAATAGTGTGTTGTTCCGCCCGCTGTCCCGCAGATTTGAAAAGTACAACGAATATACACAGAAACATTAAATTGGTGATTGGTTAATTAACAAAGTCATTTAATTTATAACTTAATATGATAATATAAATTCTGTTTTTCATAGGTTGAAGAAATTTTATTCAAGAATGTTGATATTGCGGAACAGACCTCTTCAGCTGTTATCGCTGTTAAGTACATCCTCACAGGTGGTATGTTTGCTAGATCAAAAGTTCATAACGTCATACACAATGTCAATTTGTACCTCAACCACATAATCACAAATGTTCATACTACTAGTCAGCATCTGGGCATTTCATATTAGCTCTTCGAATGCATTTGAATACAGAGTTTCCTGCATTTGTTTACATATGATTGTATTTGCCCTCTGTCATGATTTTAAAGGATATTAATTGAATTCTTGTCAGTAATAAAGCCATCAATAAATTTATTATTACATTGCAAGAAATTTATACTGTAATTATATTCTCATCAGTGCAATTATAATTACATCAATGGATTTTTGGTCATGAATACAAGGTAATAGGAATTCGTGGTGTATCTGAATACTGGTTGATGTAAATACAGCAATAATGTTGTTATTACGAATGCAAGAAGAAATGTATTTGAATACCAGATACACTAACAAACATATTTTAACCTAAACCTGATATTTTATTTCTTATATAAATACCGGTACTGTCTTTATTAATTATCAGATTCTTAAGTTCATTGTCATTGTGGTAATCATTCTCACATGCTTAGTTGTCTTGCTTAGTTCAGCTTGAATAGTTTGATAACAATGGTGCATTAATTATTAGTACCAGTTTTTGTTAATATAGTAGACGATGCTAAAATATGACCAGCTACTTAATATGACCAATTTGGCATGGTCCAAAATTTCTCCATTTAAAATTCTCCATAAAATATGACCAAATTTCGGATAATATAAACAACATTTTCTACATCTCTTTTATTACAGTACAGTATTTTTTTTCCGCCACTTGCTTATAAATTCGCCTTTTAAACATGTGTGTTTTCTGTATGCATGCATGATGCATGCCATGTGTGTGTTCTGTACCGGGTCTTATTGACAAAGCAGTTACATCGCTATGACGTAGATTTACTCACACAGTACTTTGTTATGCTGTACTATTGCTTGTACATAATGTGACATACTCTATAATACTTAGTTTTACCGTCACTTGCACTGTTAATTGACGGTCTTTGAATTTTATGTGGCTTACAACATCGATTCAGGTGCGGAAATGTCAACTTCAGTTTTTATGATCATTTGGATATTATGACCAAAATGTTCTGGTCCCAAGGTGGTCATATTAAGCGGTTCCTACTGTATTTGCCTACCGTTTATTGTAACCTTTTTTTACAGTGGTGGTGTATCTCAATATAACAATGGTCTTGTTATATTTCCCATTTTATTTCATAAGGTGGACAAAGCACAGTGGGCCTTGCGTTCGCTGACAGCAGATCATGTGAACTGATGTACGCAGAGTTCTCGGACAACGACCATTTTTCCAACCTTGAATCCGCCATCATTCAGCTTGGTCCTAAGGAATGCATTGTACAAAAACTAGTAAGTTGTTTGAGATGAGAATTGTCTTAATTCCGACATTTAGCACCGAAACTGTTTGGCAGTAGTTTTTAAATTTTATAATAGCTGTTTTAGGAGAGACAAAGCTTTCCAATATGACTTGTAACTTTGGTTTATGCGGCTATGATAGAAACTACTGCACAGTAGTTATAAGTAGATAAAATTGATAAGATATATTTATGTTTTATCCTGGTAAATCGGAAAATAAGGAATGTTATCACACCGGCAATCATCAGATAACCTTTTTTACATGAGCTATTGCAGTATGTTGTATATCAGGGGTGGGCAACTTCTCTAGTCGGCAGGCCAGATGTGGAAAATGAAGTTGTTGGTGGGCTGGATTATTACGTGAATAGTATTTAATGTCTTAACTACTGGTTACGGTTTGATACAGTCTGCATGCCAGTAAAAATCCCTTCACGGACCAGTACAGCCACGCTTGCCTATGCCTGTTGTATATGAAGTTCTTTTAATTTTAGTAGAACTTATTGCTCCTCTGAGTTAAAACAACATTTGCATCTTGCCAAAGAAGGCAGTCGCGACTGGTTTAGACCCAGCAACCTTTCAGCTGCAAGAAGATCACCAACGCTGTCTGGATTTCAGTTTCAATCTATCTTTCCTCAAACATTCCCTTCATCACCACTTTGTTTCACAGGATTCAACCCATGAAGCTGCAACACTCACAGAGGTTATTAAAAGAAGCCGAGTCTTGATCACGGAAAGACCAAAGTCAGATTTCAGCATGAAAAACATTGATCAGGACCTCAAACGATTGCTAAAGACTAAGAAGAAGTGAGTAACATACAATAGACTGTTTTAGGGTTGCATGTACTTTTCTGGAAATAAAAAAAGTTATTTAAAAAAAAAATATTTTTGCGCATTCCTAAAAATGACCATCATTCCAATTTCCAACCGCATTTTTCTTTTTTATTTTTAGGCTGCATCCGCTATATTTATTATTTATATCCTTTTTTATGATGTGTTTAATCACTCTTCATTTTGCCGTCTTTCCCTGTATCTGTGTCATGATTAGTTCATTTACTGCTTTTAAATACTAAACAAACCAAACTAAAAACTAAAGATGTATAACCTAAAAACTAAAAACTAAAGATGTATTAAAAAAACAAACTAAAAACTAAAGATGTATTAAAAAAAACAACTAAAAACTAAAGATGTATTAAAAAAAACAAACTAAAAACTAAAGATGTATTAAAAAAACCAAACTAAAAACTAAAGATGTACTGTTACCTATTATTTTTATCCCACTCTCAGGAAGTCCGATCAAGATGAAGTCCCTGTTGGAGCATCATGGACATCCGATCATCCCCTTGCATCATCCTCCCTCTCTTCACTCATCCACTACCTGGAGCTGTTAAGCAAGGATGAGAATTTCGGAGAATTCCGCATTCGGAAGTTCGATCTCTCCCAGTTTATGAAGTTGGACAGTGCTGCCTATTCCGCACTCAACTTGTTCCCGGAGCGAAACACGCAAGGAATTGTGCAACACTCAAAGCCGGTGGATTCTCTTTATGGAGTGCTAAACAACTGCCAAACAGTTCAGGTGCCCAGTTTTGTACCTTTTCCTTTTAGTAGATGTAGGTTAGGATACTTTTCAGGGTTTGAATTAATGGTTCGCTAATCGGTATTAGTGAACCGTTTAATGTTTGCGAATTACAAAATGTAACAAAATCGCGAAAATATAATTACGAGTACTGATTTCGCGCACTTTTAATAATAAACTAAAGTTTTGTTTAATGCGTTACACTGGGAAAATGCACGGGACTTTTATCACACAGGTAGTCATCATTTTAGCTTGAAATTATGTTGGAGAGCATTCACACACGAATAACAGTCAGATTTTTCTCGGAACAGGTTTATTGCAGAATACCTTGCACCCATTGTTCGGTTACAGAAGCCATTGCAGGGTGTTGATAATGTGAATGGTGTTTCTTTTAGTTTTAGTGGAAGACGATAATCCACTAACTTCAGTTGCTCACTGCACTGCCCAAGGAGTAATGTGAGTAAACACGGCTCGCAACTGTAGTTTGTAAAACGTAACAACTGTTAAATGTGGTATTATAACAATCTTACATTATGATGCTGCTGTAAGTATTATAGACTCCAGTTAATCGAACGCGCCATATGTATAATAAAAAGGTTATACTCTAGTTAAATTGAAAACGATCGCGGTAAGCGTTAATTAGTTTTTCATATGTAAGAGTAAATTTTGACTTGCACGGTGGGTGTTACTCGCATGCATTTTTGGCCCTGATAATTCACTCCTTTCACCAATGGGTGGTGTTAAATTAGAAAATGGTTAATCTAATCATGCTTTGTGTCACTGCATTGTCATAAAAATATGATAATATTAATTAAATTTTATAACATAATCAAACCAACATGCATAATCTACCAAAAACCTCTTTGGTTCCATAGCAAAACATAAAAACTTTTCATTAGAAAACACAACACACACCCAAATTAAGACTAAAATTCTACAGGGCCAGCGGCTACTTAACCATTGGATTAAGCAGCCGCTGATAGATGTGAACCACTTGGAAGAGAGACTGAGCGTTGTGGAAGCATTTGTTGAAATATCAGAGCTCAGAAGATCTCTTGCGGATGAACATTTGAAAAAGCTTCCCGACTTTGACAGGTTGGTTCTGGAAAGGACATTTATGTTTATCCTCGTAAATGGGAAAACCAAGGAGGCTGGCACACAGGTAATCGTCAGATCACCTCGCGCCCGGTTACATGAGCTATTGCAGTGGGTTGTGTATGATTCACATGTTTCTTTAAATTGGTAGAACCCATTAATCCGCTGGGTTCAGGCAATTCCCTTAAGTGCTT
>CH002018.1:1138558-1175781 GCA_000149265.1 Ciona savignyi
TATTGTAGTACATTGTATTTTTGATAGTTTTACTCGACAAAGGCCAATCCCCCCTTAAATGTCTTTTAAGTGCTTTCAATTATTTTTTAGCTCATAAACAATGCCTTTTCTTTGTATAAACATAGAAGAGCACTGTACACTGTATACTTTATAAAATTTCAAAGCAAAATATCACTATTTTATTTTTTAAATGATTTTTGATCCTTTTTTATTTTTCCTCTAAACCAAATTTGCTGCATTTTTTTATTACCAAATGCCCTAGTATTGAAAATATAAAGTAAACAATAGCCTGTTTCTACCTTTATGATCTTTGCTATTCCTTCCGAATTAGAAATATTTTTAAAAAAGAGTTTTCTAATAAAAAAAGAATTGCGTTTTATATCGTATTTGGCAGACTTGTTGCTAATTTCTCCCTCTCATTGCAGACTCTCGAAAAAGTTCCATCGCAAGAAAGCATCATTGCAGGACTCTTATCGTGTTTACCAGGTGACAATTAACCTGATTGGTTCTTTTGTATCTCAACGCGGCAAACTTTCTTGTTTACTGTATGTAACGCTTCGACAAGGTGTGGGGAAAAAAGGAATGAAACTAGGTTTCGGGCTACTTTGAGTAGGTTTTGGGAAAAACTAGGTTTGACTAGACTGGTTCTTAAACTGTGGGGCGCATCCCCCTTGGGGGGCGCGAGCATGACAGTGACATTGATGAAAAACAGCTCTAAATTACAGTCAAACTTCGCATTTCTCGTTAACACTAATCCAATAGATTAATCTGTGATCTAGTTTTAAAAAACAATTTTGTCTGGGCTATAATTCGTTACTGTTTCAATTTTCGCTGTCTTATTTATATCGACACTTCGTTATATGCTTCGCCTTCTATTTTTCGTAAACTTGATTTTTGAGTAGGTGAGGCGTGAGCATGAATCACAAATCTCAAGGGGGGCGCGACTGAAAAAGTTTAAGAACCACTGAACTAGACTAAGTTTTCAAGGTTTTCGGGCTTTGACTAGGTTTCGGGAAAAGGGAAATAAGTTAATGCACCATAATCACTTGTGCCATCGACATAGCCTATATACAATAACCGAAGGGATAAATCTTACATTTACATGTACAACATTCATGCATATCTGCCTTGCCCAAGGACACAATTAAGTAGCTACCGACCAGTTTCAAACCTGCAACCCCTCGACTGAAAAGGCGACAATCTAAACAAACATGCTTATCGATCTTTGCCACCACGCTTATCAACACTTATTGCTTTGTCCAAGGACACACCCGCATACAATGTGTTTCATACAAACTAATTTGTCCGACCGGTTGATCTGGTGGTTAAGTGCGTCGCCTTTCAATCGAAAGGTTGCAGATGCGAAACTGGTTGCTATCTATTCGGTTGTGTCCTTAGACAAGGCACTTAACGGACATTGCGTGAACCCAGCACATTAATGGGTTCTACCAAATTGAAGGACGTGGCTATCATACACAACACACTGCAATACCCCCGGCAACCCGTCGGTGGGCGCGAGGTGATCTGACAATTGCCCGTGTGTTAACCCCCTCGGTTTTCCTATCTACGGGGATAAACATGAATATCCTATCCTATCCTAATATTGCAAAAACACTCAGGCAATTAAGCAACTTCCATACATATGCGAGAGCATGGAGAAACATGCGGAGGAATTGGAAAGTAACTACAACCTGCTGAGGGAAATGTTTATTGCTCCAATACGTCAACTTCTACTCGACTTTGAGAAGTTTACGGAAATGTTGGACTCGACTCTTGATTTTAAGATGGTAGGATGGGTTTGAGGAGTTGGATTAACCTAATATTGATATTTTGGGTATTATTACATTATTATAATCACATGACTCTTGCTGCCCTGTTTTTTTGTGTTTCTTTGCTTTAATAAAACTATCAAATATTTTTCTTATTGTCAATATCGAAACAAACAATAAACTAGCATAGGATATATATTTTATCTGTTAGAAGAAAATGCATGTTACGTTTTTCCACGTGCATTTGTCAGTTTGTCATCGGTCCACCGTTGGTTTTCTGAAATTTTAGAGTGTGTTGTATATTATTAAGACTTTTCATGCAGTTTTCACAAGCTATGTCAACCAAGTGTCTTGCTCAAGCCTTATAAACATGACTAGCTCATGACTAGTTTCGATCCTCTAGCCTTTCGGCTAAAAGCCCAAGCAATAACCAACCAATCTATTCGGCCGAACACATCATTCCTCCCACACAGGTGGAAAGGCACGAATACATGGTGAAGTGTGACTTTGATCCTGAGCTCCAGCGCTTGCGATCCAAGATGACTGAAGTTGAGGAAGAAATGGAAGAAGCTTTCACTGATGCTGCAACTCAACTTAAGCTGGAAAAGGGGAAAACTATTAAGGTGCAAAATATGATAGGGATAGGATATTCATGTTTATCCCCGTGAATGGGCAAACCAAGGGGGTTAACACGCGGGCAATCGTCAGATCATCTCGCGCCCACCGTCGGGTTACCACAGTGTGTTGTGTGTGATTGAGACGCTCCTTTAACTCTTTGCCTCCCAACTCGCGATATATCGCGAGTTGGTGAACAAACATGGTGTCCCGCGTCCCTATATATAGGGGCAAATCTAAAATGCGATTTCTCCGCAACGCGTAATGTTAGAGAGCTCAGCTATGGCTCATTCGATCAAGGAAAGCCTGAAATTTATTCTCTGTAATTATCTTGGAGAAATATTCAAAATGTGAGGAGTGATAGCCTTTCTTTTTCAAGGCTTCGCCTGTGTTTTTGCTGAATTTTACACGAGTTTACACGTGACTAACTCAGCGAATAGGAGTCGTGTTAAATTGGGGAGAAGCTCTTTTTGTCAAGCAAGTGTTTCTTTACATTCTCTGTGAATTTCGTGCCGTTGAGATAAAAAGGAGAGCGTTGGTGACGTTTTCGCAGCAGGCGGTTATGCTTCGTGTTCACCAAAGCATGAATCCAGCTGGGCCTGCTGAGCGCACGATAAAGAAAAAGGCGGCGAGACTAGCTAGTTCGGTGTGCCCTGCTTTGAAGAATATTGGATATAGTATTTGCGTTTGTTTGGTTTTGTATGCCCTTTTTACACTTCCTTCACTGTTCTTTTTTATACTTTTTACTATTTTAGTTCTACAAAACTAAAAACTTCAATGCGTTTTGGTTCAAGTTTTCATAATATAGTCAGAAAAAAGGGAAATTTCAATTACAAATAGTAAAAAAACTACTGAAGATAGAAATACAGTTCGAATTTTCCTGAGTACAAAAACTATTAGACAATCTACATTCCAATTTTCATATCATTTGGGCATTCCAATAATAAGTGAGTATTTCGTTTGTCAGTGCACCTCAAATTTTTCAAAGTCGAGCAGAATTTTCTTTGCATAAAAAGTGGTGTTCACTAAAGTTTACATAATATATTCTTTATTAGAGGTAGATTTTAGATGTGCAGCTTGTTTAAAAGAGGGATAAATTATCTTTCCAACCATACTAAATATTAAATCATAGCATAAACTTTAGAAAAACTGTGCTAATTTGAAAATGACTAAAAATTGTAAAAAACACTGCGGGACAGCATGTTTGAATTAATGCATTTGGCCGGGAGTGAAAGAGTTAATTTGGTAGAACGCCTCATTCTACTGGGTTTAGGCAATGTCGCTGATTGTCTTGCCCAGAGACACAACTAGGTAGCGACCATTTTTCGGAACTGCAACCTTTTAGCTGAAGGTAACGCACTAACCCACGAAGTAAATCGGTCAGACTATATCTGTTAGGATAAAGATTAAACTGACGTTTTGCATAGTAGTCTGGAGTTAGTCTGGCCATGTTTTAAGCAAGCAGTTTGTTCCTGTAGAAGTATAGGCCATTTACGTTTTATTAAGTTTGGATTAAAAAAACGTAGAAGCGTTACTAACACGCGCGAGCTATCAGATTATCTGTAGCACACTGTCGGGTTACTGGAGCTATTGCAACGTGTTTTATATGATTAATATGTTCTGTTTTATTTGCACACATTAAGTCACTAGGTATAAGTGGGTTCAAATACGTGTGCAAATTTAAAATATATTAAATACTAGACACTAGACACTACAGCACTAAACAGCCCTACTCTAAGCCACCCCTACATCATTTCAAGCAAAGTTTCTCTATCTATACCTAATGAACTCATTCCAGTATGTTGATATTAAAGGCCATACTCTACGATAATATCCAGCCCCACATTCACAGCTTGAACTTGCCCCCCAATTTGGCTACGTATTTCGTGTCACCTGTAAGGAGGAAAAGGCACTCAGACAGAACAAGAGATTCACCACCCTTGATACTAACAAGGCGGGGGTCAGGTAGGTCTTAAGCGATTTTTTTTTATAAACCTATTTTCCGAACATCTTTTTGAACATAATCAATAATCACTGTCAGCAAAAGCTTTTTTGGAATTTTTAAAACTATACCACCTCATAAAAGGGCAATCTATATTATTAAAAAAAGCTTAGTGCCTTGGTTTATTGGTCCTTTTGCTTAAACACATACGCAAGTCCTTAATTGTCATACAACGGGTTCAGAGATTTCCAGTTCTTCGTTCGCTAAAAAATTACCACTTTAAAACGTTTCATCTTGTGTTTCCTGTTTGGCGTAAGATAATATGATGATTGCCCAAGTGATAGCGCCGCCTGCGTTTTACGTTTATCTTGGTTCAGCATAAATATTCTATCCCAACTGGGCAACACTAAAAAGAGGGAAAGCGGGAAGGAGGGAACTATGAAAACTAATTACAACCCTGCCCCAAACACTAATCTCAACCCCAGAACTAACCCTAACTCAAACCCTATGTTTAAAACTGACTCTAATTCCCTAATCTTCATTTAAGTGTGCAGTTTCCCTCCTTTCCTCCTTCCCGGTTTTCCTCCTTTTAGTTTTTGTGTTTTTTTTTATGATGATTGCCCAAGTGATAGCGCCGCCTACGTTTTACGTCCACATTGGATCAGCATAAATATTCTATCCCAACTAAGAAACACTAAAAAGGAGGGAAAGCGGAAATAAGGGAAGGAGGGAAACTGCTTACTTAAAATATAAAAACTAATTCCAACCCTGCCCTAAACACTAACCTCAACTCCAACCCCATGTTTAAAACTAATTCTAATGTTGTAATCTTCATTTTAGTGTGGAGTTTCCCTCCTTCTTGCTTTCCCTCCTTTTAGTTTTCACAATACCAACCTTCTTTAAATAAGCCTTAACCTTGTAATTAGCGACCGCCCGCAATCCCGCGTTCACCTGCCATCCATTCGTCACCAGGTTTATCAACTCACAGTTGCAGCAACTGAGCGATGGTTACCAAGACCTCCGAGCTTCCTACGAGGCGCAGCAGGACGCTGTGGTCACCGAGATAATGTCGATAGCGTGTGGGTACGCCGAACCAATGCATACACTTGGTGATGTGCTGGCAAAGTTGGATGTTCTTCTCTCCTTTGCGCAGGTTGGTTAGTGCGGTCGTGTGTCTGAATGGTTACCGCGACCGATACATATGGCAATTCTATAGAAAAACGGTCTTACTGGCGTGCCCATCATTGGTTTAAACTTGGCCTCAAAAAATAAATAAAGGGTAGTTTGCATTGATTAATTGAATAAAAACGAAAGAGCGTAAATAGTTAAACATTTAAAATGAAAAATGGCCATTGTTGTAAACCTATTGCGTATCTTATCCTATTCTGATGCCAAGAAATAAGTGCTTGTATGCAACATCATTATTTAAACTGTGGGCATCATAGGTAGACTCGTGTACATTGCATGTGGGTACCCATGTTCATTAACAGAAATTTTGTCTGGCCGGTTAGTCTGGGGGTTTAGTGCGTCGCCTTTCAATCGAAAGGTTGCAGGTGCGAAACTGGTCGCTAGCTAGTCGGTTGTGTGCTTGGGCAAGGCAATTTTTCGACAGGAACCCATCGGAGTAATGGGTTTTACCAAGGGAACGTGTCTATCATATACAACACACTGCAATAGCTTCGGTAACCCGACGGTGGGCGCGATGTGATCTGACAATTGCCCGTGTGTTAACCTTGGTTTTCCCATTCACGGGGATAAACATGAATATCCTATTCTATCCAGGCGGCAGTCACTGCTCCAACCACTTACGTGCGACCTAAACTCCAGCCGCTTGGAACCGGTTCCAACCTGATCAAACTGGATCAATGCCGACATCCGTGCGTTGAAAGGCAGGACGATGTTTCGTTTATAGCAAACGATGTTTTGCTCAAAAAAGAAGAGCATAACTTTATTATTGTGACAGGTAAATTGTCGATTTTGTCAATCTTCCTGGTTTGTGTGCCTACTGGATGATTTACATAGCGTGAACCAAAGGGTATGGGTTTGAATTCCACTCACGACGGAATTGTTTAGACTACTGTAAATGGCTAAGAAGGCTGATCAGGTTACGGAATTACATATATTACCATCAGATACATGATCAAGAAAACATATTTCTGAGGGTAATAGTATGAAAAATATACTCTAAGAAAAATAACATACAGACAATATGAGTAACTACAGAGAAGGTCTCAACACTTGAATAATGAATTTAATTTTTCATCAGTGAATGATCATTGGCTTTATACGTTTTTGATTGTGGCAGAACACTAGCTCCCTTTCTCAAACATAACGAATGGGTTGTAGTAGAAAACGAATGGTAATCTTATCTATTGGTCGCGTTAACCATTCGGCCACACGACCGTACGACGAATGGTAATCTCTATCTTCTCACATTCCCGAAATCGGGCTTGACGGGAATTACAGTGTTGTTATTACAAATGCAACGTTTTGCGTTTTATTACAGCACGATAGAATCCGCCGCGAAATGAAGTAGTTTAGATATAGTTTTTTTGTCAACGTTTTTCCTGATGCTGTCTGCAGCTGGTTTCGATCCCACAGCATATAGGTCAGACAGTCAGACGCAGTCAGCCTATAGGTCAGACAGTCAAACAGTCAGACGCGCTACGAATGAGCTAAATTACCAGGCAAATTTTACAATATTCCAACCAATCCACAGGGCCAAATATGGGCGGCAAATCGACCTACATACGCCAAGTGGGCGTCGCTGTGCTGATGGCTCAGATCGGATGTTTCGTTCCGTGCGACAGCGCCACTGTTACTTTGGTGGACGCAATACTTGCCAGAGTTGGCGCCGGAGATTGCCAGGTAAAGTTGCCGACTTTATGTTCATTGACTTATATCTTGACTTATATTTTTATCGTACTTTACTGTAGGTTTCGTAATATTTGACTCATTTCTTGACTTATCTTACTTTTTTATCATACTTTACTGTAGGTTTCGTAATATTTGACTCATTTCTTGACTTATCTTACTTTTTTTATCGTACTTTACTGTACGTTTCGTAATATTTGACTCATTTCTTGACTTATCTTACTTTTTTTATCGTACTTTACTGTAGGTTTCGTAATATTTGACTCATTTCTTGATATATCTTACTTTTTTATCATACTTTACTGTAGGTTTCGTAATATTTGACTTATTTCTTGACTTATCTTACTTTTTTATCATATTTACTGTACGTTTCGTAATATCTGACTTATTTCATGACTTTTTTGACTGTTTATTCTCGATTTTGTACTTTCGTTGCTCTACTCCGACGGCAAATTGGTTAATTGTTCAATAGGACTATACTGTACAAAGGGGCCTGTCGCCTCGGTAGCGTGTCATGTGCGTTACTTTTTGATGAACATTCCTCTGTCTCTAATTCTTAACGCGCCGAACCATCAACCTCATGATGGCGGAATCACAACTCTTCTTCCACTAGTTACACCTTAAAATCAGTCCCTTTTCCACCAAAAAATAGCTTCCTTAATACCATCCATTGTCCGTTAAAGATGCCATAAAGCGAACTATATTTGTCTTTAACAAAAGGTGACTGATTCTTTAAAGTCTTAAGCCGTAGGTCTGAAATGTTCCCACTTTCTAAGTACGCCATACTGTCTCCCCCCAAATTGTTTAATGTCATTAAAGCGAATTATACTTTTCTTGCAAAAAAAGGCGACTGATTCTGAAAGTTCTTAAAACTGAAAAGTCTTGTCTTAAATACTCTCACTTTTTAACTACGTCATGCTGTCGACCACAGGCTCAAGGAGTATCAACCTTCATGGCCGAAATGCTCGAAACTTCCTCGATTTTACGATCAGCATCGGCCAACTCGCTTATAATCGTCGATGAACTTGGTATGTATGAAGGCTTGGGTTCTGTTTTGCCGTGTAGAAGATTGGATGCAGTTTTGACCGTGTATGGGCCAACGGCAGACACTATAGTACCCGTAGTCATCAGAATATATTTACATTGCTACAAAAGTCAAGTTATTGAAGTTATTGCAGTGTGTTCGATTATCGATGTGAAAAGTATCCGTTCGTATTCAGTTGCGATTACGACGCATTTGACGTGTCACATTGGACGTTTAAATACAAGTACATGTACATTCTTCTGGCCGAATGGTTACCGTGACCAATTCAAACACAACTTACAGTTTAGCAATGGACCTAGTTATGATGTGGATTTTAAACTTGGCCCATGCAGTATAGAAGATTATGCTTGTAGAAGTCAGATCCGCGAACTTAGCATCGTTTTTTTCTGCCAATCTACCTTGTGTCCGTAGTCGGTTGATTATTTCCCGTGTGGTTTTAATCGTTGTTTTAAGATCCATTTATGATAGATCTGATTGAAACCACTGGATTCAGCAAACGTTCGTTAAGACTTTTGAAAAGACCCGAACACGATACATATTACACCACGTCAGCTTGCCGGTATCTTGCAACCTGTTTATTTGAATTTACTAAACCTTATCAGATAATAAACACTCTACATTGTCGCCGGCATATCGAGCAAGACTGAACAAGTCTTATTGCATTTGAATCGTACACCTTCTAAGAACAATACATTTCGCTTAATGGCATCATTCAAAAACTAACGATAAATGGCGAAATTATTTTTTTTTTTTGGGGGGGGGAAAGGGACTGATCTTAAAAGGTCTGTATCGACTGCTGGTGCGGTGTCATTACAGCAGATGCCGGTCTTTCAACGTCCCTGTTCCCACCCTCGGGATTGTTCCATGCAACGTGTGCAGAATCGCCATTACCACGCGCCGGCTGCTGAACCCGCCACAAAACGCAATTACCAAGGTTTAAAGCGCCGCGACCACACCAAGCCTTCGTCGGCCAGTCTGTCATTGGAGTTCCAAATTAACGCGACCTTAGAGCCATAGGCCGCGAGTCGCACACAATTCCGACTATTAATACGTCAATCAGCGTCATCGCCTGATAGCCACTGTGCTCTGCTGTTCTATAAATGCGCGTTTTTAATTCGAAAGCAATTGCGTTCCTTTGAGCAAGGCACTTTGTAGTGTTTATTAAGGTCGCAGCCTGTTGCGCCTTAGTTTAGCACGAAAGGCATTTGATCCTGCAACAGAGGCCTTTAATCTACGCACAAAGCCTGTCACTTACTTGTGGCTTAAACAAAGGCGACTTTAGAGTCGTGCGAGTGCGTTATGTCAACATCAGACCACTGCGCTCATTTATCTATCCGCATAGCTTGGTCGTTGGATCGAAACCAGGCGCTGGCGTAAGAAGTTCTATAATTAAGCATGTTGTGGTCGCCTTGAAAAACCGATGGATTATTGGCTTGAAAAGCAGCAACATCTAAATCATAACACGCAATAGTTACCCAAGGGTGGGCGCGAGATGATGTGAAGAAGGTTACATGTTTGCCAGCGCCGATGTGTTACTTTCCTTATCCACTTGATGAAACATTATTGTTCAATCCTATGCCATATGGGTTGTAGCTTTAATCCCACTGGGACCGTAATCTACACGATTTTGTTGGCAATTTTATCGCATTGTTTACACCGCTGTGCAGGTGCTGCATGGTAGATGGTAGACAAAGTACAAGGTCTGAGTCGAGGTTATGGTAAAGAACATAATTGCCCTCGAACCAGTGTAATGAAATGGATTGCTTAATTTCCCTAATTTTAGTAGACGGTTTACCTCTTTCCCTCCATTTAGTGTTGCCCCATATAATAACACGACCCAAAAGGCTAACAGAAAGTATAACATGTGTGAAAATATCACAATGTGACCTACTATTTTTGGCCAACTATCTGCCTATTGAGCCGTGTTATTAACAGACCACGGTGTTGCCAATTTTGAGTAGAATTTCTGACGCCTGCCCACGCACATTGTACTGTATATGGTGGGGAAACTAAAAGGAGGGAAGGTGGAAAGAAGGGAAACTGCACACTAAAATGAAAATTAGGGTATTAAAGTTATTTTTAAACATTGGGTTAAAGTTAGGGTTAGTTCTGGGATTGAGATTAGTGTTTAAGAAAGGGTTAAAATTAATTTTTATAATTTTGGTAAACAGTTTCCCTTTTCCCTTTCCCTGCCTTTAGCATTGCCCGTACATGGTCCCCTTCGTTATACCGTGTGCTGTCAATTAGTCATAATCTCGTAAGAATTGGTCACATTGATCGCGACAAAAGGCACAACCCGTTCATAACTCGGTCGATGTAAACCCGTCGGAAATTGTCAGAATGGACCACAATGATTGACAATTGTGTGCACAGGGAAACGAGCTTACGAATAAGTAATTTGGATAAAAACGAAGAGTAAACTAATTTGAATAAAAACAAAGAGTAAAGTAACTTAATCAAAACGGAGACTAAAGTAACTTGAAATGTAAGATTTAAAAACATAAACCATAAACTTCATGTTAAATTACTTCCATTTATGATATACATTTTAATCATAACTGGCGTCATAAATATCTTAGACTAAAGAAACCTATAGATTATTTAATAAGATACCGATCAGAAATTAATGCTTGAATAAGATATTTATAATGCCAACTGTGGTTAAATATATACCATAAATAATAAGTTTATACTTTCTTTTCATAGTTATCTGTTTTTTGTAATGTTATCCAACTTTTTCGATTTTGTTATTTTCCATTCTAATAACAATACATTCTAATCTTATTATAACAAGATAATTATAATGCCAATTGTGATAAAATATATTCCATAAATTAAAAGTTTATACTTTCTTTTCATAGTTATCTGTTTTTTGTAATGACATCCAACTTTTTCGATTTTGTTATTTTCCATTCTAATCTTATTATAACAAGATAATTATAATGCCAATTGTGATTAAACATATTCCATAAATAATCAGTTTATACTTTCTTTTCATAGTTATCTGTTTTTTGTAATTACATCCAACTTTTTCGATTTTGTTATTTTCCATTCTAATAACAATACATTCTAATCTTATAATAAGATAATTATAATGTCAATTGTGATTAAATAATATTTCATAAATTAAAAGTTTATACTTTTTTATAGTTATCTGTTTTTTTGTAATGACATCCAACTTTTTCGATTTTGTTATTTTCCATTCTAATCTTATTATAACAAGATAATTATAATGCCAATTGTGATTAAACATTTTCCATAAATTAAAAGTTTATACTTTTTTATAGTTATCTGTATGTAATTACATCCAACTTTTTCGATTTTGTTATTTTCCATTCTAATCTTATTATAACAAGGTAATTATAATGCCAATTGTGATTAAACATTTTCCATAAATTAAAAGTTTATACTTTTTTATAGTTATCTTTTCTTTCTGTAATTACATCCAACTTTTTCGATTTTGTTATTTTCCATTCTAATCTTATTATAACAAGATAATTATAATGCCAACTGTGATTAAATATATTCCATTAATTAAAAGTTTATATTTTTTAATAGTTATCTTTTCTTTCTGTAATTACATTCAACTTTTACGATTTCGTAATTTTCCACTCTACAGGGCGTGGTACCTCCACCTATGATGGTTTTGGCCTCGCATGGGCTATTTCCCGCCACGTGGCGCTAGAGCTCAAATCCGCGTGCCTCTTCGCCACCCACTTCCATGAGATGACGTCACTCGCTGACGAGGTGCCCTCCGCCGTGAATTATCACGTGACAGCTCTGACGTCAGCGGACGGGAATGACGGGACTAGTCTAACGATGTTGTACCAAGTGCGTCCAGGTAAAGGGCCCCTAAAACAAGAATAGGGTCTTATACTCCCACTGTATATCTTCGAGCTTGGGAAAACGGGGAAAACTAAAAAGAGGGAAAGAGGGAAAGGGGAAGGCGGGAAACTGCACACTAAAATAAAGATTAGGGTATTAGAGTTATATTTAAAGTTGGTAGTGGTGTGAGGGTTAGTTCTGTGGTTTAGATTAGTGTTTAGGGAAGGGTTAGAATTACTTTCCATAGTTTTAGTGAGCAGTTTTCCTTCTTCCGTCCTTCCCTCCGTCTTTTCAGTATTACTCTGGAAAAACGCAAGCGGCGTTACGACACGGGCATTCGTCAATATACCACACAAATCCAGCCACTTCGCTTCTATGTGACTAAAGCTACTAGTTACTATGCAACTCTTGTTATGGCACTTCACCTCAAAAGGGTGGCATTTAACGAGATTTAACTGTTTTCGAAAAACTTCGCCACGTCCGTTTATCGGGGAAAACTAAAAGGAGGAAAATCGGGAAGAGGTAACTGCACACTAAAATAACAATTAAGGCTTTAGAGTTAGTTTTAAACATGGGGCTGGAGTTAAGGTAAGTTCTGGGGTCGAGATTAGTGTTCAGGGCAGAGTTAAAATTAGTTTCTGTAATTTTAATAAGCAGTTTCCCTCCATCTATTCTTCCCTCTTTTCCTCCTTGTAGTGTTCCCTCGCTTATCGTTTAGAATTTGCTCGTTGCACATCACGCTAAACCGTAACCGCGTAAAAATTACAAATTGAGTGTTTGTTCTAAAATGTCGGAACAGTAAACTGCAGAAGCTAAATACGCGACTTGTTAAACGTAAACCGATTAGTTGCTGGACTGAAGTAATTATTAGAAATGACCACATTCATATAGTTTTAAACTCAACGACGTTAATGTGGATAACAGAAAACGTTATTGCGTTCCTGGTGTTTCTAACACCACGCCGCATGTGTGAGGTAACAGATGTTTTTTTAACTCAAATGTTTCTGCCTGTGCTCCCGTGTCTAGTTTGGTGTTTGGGTGCTTATTCTTTAAGTCTAGTTTGGTTGATTGTGCTTAATATATAGTTTGGCTTTCTGTGCTATATGTCTAGTTTGGTTGCCTGTGCTTTATGTCTAGTTTGCCTTTCTGTGCTCTATGTCCATGCTGGGTGCCTGTGCTCTATTTCTAGTTTGTCTGCCTGTGCTTTTTATCTAGTTTGGCTGCCCGTTTTCTATGTGTAGTTTGACTTTTTGTGGTCCAGTTTGGTTGACTGTTCTCTATGTCTAGTTTATTCGAATAGGGCAACGGTTTGGTAATTTTGTTTATTTTATAAGTTCGTTTTTTTATTTCCGTTACTGAAATTCTTATGCTACTGTTGAAAAAAAACGCATCGTGCTATATTTGGAAAAAAGAAAAAAGACGGCAAAACCCCGATCAAAACTCTAAAAATAGAACAAAAATAGAATGAGCAAAACTCTAAAAATAGAATTCTAAAAATAGAATGAGCAAAACTCTAAAAATAGGCTCAAAACAGCACGAATGGAATTTACTGATAAAGCGTTGAAGAAGAGTGCGCAACGATGAGTGATTTAATTACAATGCTGGTGGCCACCACATAAGAGCAATCGGGGCGGTTTATTACCGTGATGATAACATGCTGTCCTCGACAAACTAAAAATAAAGATGACCGTGATTTGTTAAGTACATCATAACGATAGTTTTCACATTGATTACATTACACGGATTGTGAGACGTGAAATATACGTGCGCTTAAGTAATGTTTTTTTTTGCAATCCAAAACACATTTTTGGAGTTTTATAAAATTTTAAAAAATACACGGTTTTTGGTCTTTTTTTACAATCGAAAACACATTTTCAGAGTTTTATAAAATTTTATAAAATACACGGTTTTGATCTTTTTTTGCAATCCAAAACTCATTTTCTTAATTAAAATTTATAAACATTTCCATAACACGATTGATTCCATTACACGAATTGTGAGACGTGAAATATACGTGCGCTTAAGTAATGTTTTTTTTTGCAATCCAAAACACATTTTCAGAGATTTATAAAATTTTATTAAACACACGGTTTTTAATCTTTTTTGCAATCCAAAACACATTTTTAGAGATTTATAAAATTTTATAAAATACACGGTTTTTGATGTTTTTTGCATTATATTGATTGCTTTTAGGTTCGTGCGATCGCAGCTTCGGGATACACGTCGCTGAGTGTGTTGACTTCCCACGTTCGGTTATAAACGCCGCCAAACGCAAGGCGGCAGAGTTGGAGGATTCATACGTCACAGGAAATGCGGAAGACGGTGACGGGAGTGATAGAAGGAAAGTTAAATTGGTAAAAATGTTACATTTTGTTATAGAACTGGATAATCATGTCTTATCTCCGGTACGGGCCGAATATGTAAACATGGGCCCCACTAAATGAAACATGAAAAACACGGGCCTTACCGAATATGGAAAAACAAGGGTCTCACCGAATAGTTTGGTGGGTTAGTGCGTTGCAGGCGAAGGCTTAGCTCGTCGTTTGTGTCCTTGTGCAAGGCATGAACATTTTGTAAGCCCAGTGAATGCCAGTGGATGCCAGTGGAATAATGGGTTCTGCCAAAGTGCAGAAATAGTCAAAGGCTTTATAGTTCGTTGGTTGTGTCCTTGTGCTAGGCCGGACATTTGTCTGAGCCCAGTGGATGCCAGGGGGATGATAAGTTCTGCCAAATTGCAGGGATGTCTAAATCATACACAACCCAATGTAATAGCTCCGGTAACCCGACGGTGGGCGCGAGGTGATCTGACGATTACCCGTATGTTAACGCGCCTTGCGTTTTTCCATTTACGAAAATAACCATGAATATACCATCCCTATCCCCCTAAATCGGCCGATTACTCACCCTAACGACGTTAAATGTAAACTTTGGGAACGCGCAGATTTTTACTGCTACCTAACCTACTAATTGCACTAGTACTCATGGACGCGAGAGAGGCTAAACTCGCCCTGTATTATATTCCCTTACCTCTCCTTTTACGCCTTTCAGTATAAACTCAATCGAAATTATGTAAATCAATATATTATGTTATATTCACACAAATTGTGCCATTCCCCACGCAGCCCGCCTGTTATTCACGGATTAACTGATGATTATCCTATTCAATCCTCGCACATATTTTTGTAGATTCTTCGTTTTTTTTTACAGCCGACAATGTTGCCTCATCGCAATATGCCACATCCGTATCAGTAACAACTGTCGTAATTTCCTATATAATTGTCTTTAGTTGCCCGGGTTTATTTAACATTTAGTTATCGATAAGCACTTAGGCCAGGGATGTCCAACAGTTTATTTATCATTGTCACTTGAAATAATTCAATGGGCCGCAGAAGCTATTAAATTTCAAGAAAAATGGGTAGATAAAGAAACAATTAAAAAATATTATAGCTATATATAATCCTGTAGTCCTGTTGGTCCCATACTATAACCTACTTTTACAGTGCCCCTTAAAGCTTACTGATACACTTTAATAAGGCAAAGATTCAAAGTTCAAAATACTACTTGGAGTAAAAATGACTAGCGGGCCGCACGAAAATCTCAGGTGGGCCGCAGGTTGGACATCCCTGATTTATACAAACGCGGTATCATAGCTTGGTGCTTATCCGTCCAAATGTCAAAACTTGTCAAAATGTCACATATGTTCATCCGTTGTATTTAGCGGTGTGCCGAAAATCAGCGCCGACGGTGTATAAATAGCTCCTTTCTATAAATAAGTCGCTGTGAGCGCGAGACGTCATCGAATTCGGCACTTTACGGCGCAAAACTTTCCATTACCCCATGAATAATGCATCAAGGACGGTAGACCTCAGTATACTGTATACACAGAGCGGTCAGCGGATCGTCCAGGATTTTCTGCATTCCGTCAAGCGCGAGAAGTGGAACGAGCTTTCGGATTCCGAAGCCGCCGCGAAGCTTTCCGAACTTAAGCGAAAGGCGACCGACGCCGGAAACGAATACGTGGACGGCATTCTTCGTGGCTTGAAAGCTTCAAACTGAACCAACATTTTTCAAAATGTTCTTTTTTTCTCGCTTTCTTTACTAAACTTCAAACATAAATTGACACAAATCTGTAACAACTTTTCGATGCATTTTTACCAGCATTTTAAGTCACTGCCATTGACATCGTTTTCCATTCTTTTTTAATTTCCGTTCCCTGTGTGCCAGAAGGCGGAAAATGCAATAAAAACTTCAATTTAAACGAAACGCACTTTGACTCCCGACCCCATCTGCTCTAGCGCCCGAATTAAAGGGAATTCGATTTCCAAATCGCTTTTGCATCGAGCTAGTTTCAATAGGCCTATTACATAAGAAGTTCCCGTTCAATAATCCCTTTATTAAGTAGATTTTCATTTTTTTAAAGATTAGAATGCGACCAGATGTACATTTTACCACCTTAACAAATTATATTTTTCCCTGTAATGACAAATCTTAATTGGTAGTTCGTCAAAGTGCGTTTAAATTCAAGTTTGGCGCCGATAAAGCTGTCTCCATTAGTTTACCTGTTGTAGCACCACATTATGGATTGAATGAAGATTCATGTTTAATTGATGTTGGGAATTGTGAAATTCGTGTATATTACAACCGAACACCGTGTACCCTATATTCAACCGAATTTCCAAACCGCAATACCAAAATCCTTAAGTAAACAAAGTTCTAAATGAGAGAAAATTGGAATATTCGCGCGGTTGTTTTCACCAGTCCGCTTATTTTCGTTTTTATGGTTAGAATTTTCATAGTTTCAATTTAACCTTAAATGCGATCTTTCTTAAACAAAAATAAAAACACCTCTTGTCCTGAAATCTGAAGCTAGAAACTTATTTAATATCTTTACAAATAATCTTTAGGCTGATATTTGTAGTTACACGCCGAATTGTTTCTCTATGTACTCAATAAAATTTTCTAGCTTCAGTTTTAATTAGTGACTTACAAGAAATTCACATTTGCATGGAAAATCGCACATATTTGTGGTAACGTTAAATAAGCACATTTCCGCTTTATCCAACGAATGTTTTTGGCGACAAATTAATATACAATTGGTTCAACCCGCCGGTGTAATTAATCTTGGTATATACTCTACCATGTGTAGCAGTATCGTGAAAACACCAATGGTAATCCACAAGTAGTAAGTCCGTTTCATCTAGTGTATGTTTGATCTGTCATTTGAACGTAAGGGTTCACTTCGCAAGTCAGCAAATGTGGCTGAAAATGTCAGTCTACTCGATAAACACCTTTATTAACCAAACTCTGTCTTATCTTTCTTAACATCTCAGCCTAAGGTGTATCACTTATCACAACTATAAATCTTAAAAATATTATGCAAAGCACGTCATTTACAGCGATTGTAATACGGTTGGCCGTAGCAATTTAGTCATACGAGTTGTAGCCATTAATACGTTTTTATTGTCGCTTGTGTCTTTGTGCAAGGTATTTAGCTGAAGTTGCGATAGATTGTAATAGCTCCTACGAAGTAACTACAGTCCTCCAACCGCTGGTAAGATACTTATTTTACCGCCTTGGTTTCGTACTCTCGGTAGGCTCGTCAGTATCCTATCTTTTAACTATTATTTCAAGCAAGTTCGGCTTTAGAACTGGTAGTGTGAATAAAATGCTTTATACCCGTAAAACCAAAAAAGGGGTAACCCCAGTGCCAATCATCAGCATCAGACTACCCTTATGGACCAGTGGGTTACCGAAGTTATTGCAATTGTATAAGGTTTATAAATACAATTATATGCATGTATTGTTTTAGTTCAGGCCATCACTTTACTGGGTTCTAGCGGAGGATAGGATAGGATATTCATCTTTATCCCCGTGAATGAAAAAACCAGGGGGGTTAACACACGGGCAATCGTCAGATCACCTCGCGCCCATCGTCGGGTTACCGGAGCTATTGCAGTGTGTTGTATATGATAGACACGTTCCTTTATTTTGGTAAAACCCATTAATCCGCTGGGTTCAGGCACGGAGATCGCTAAGTGCCTTGCTAAAGGATATAACTGACTAAGCAGAAGTTCTAACCGACTGATTTTTATGTGGGAGGAGTACATAAGATTATCTGTAAGCACAGTTCGAAATGACCACCGCTATTTCTCGTTATAAGCCCGAAAGGCGAAAACGCCGAATACGACACCACTGCATGTCTGTAGTTTATTACCACAGGCTCTCATTTTATTTTAAAACCAGGAAAGTTGAGAAGGGGCAAGTGAATGACATTGTTAAAAGGGTTTCGACGAGTCCGCCAATTCGCCTAACCGAATATGTTGGGCCGTTGCAACTATAACTCTGCTTTCCCGCTTTGTCTAGAATGCTTCGCCCAAAACAGAAAACTGCCAGCTATTTCAATCGGCCAAATGGTACAAAAACCTGTCACCTATTTTCATGGCATTCAGGGACGATATGATATAAGAGTGTAAGATATATTCGCCCACATTAAATCAGGGTTTAATCGATGCACCAACAGCACTCTCTAATCCCCTTGCTTTATTGCTGATTATGCAAGTATTGATTTCAAGCTGTAGAGTGCCCAATATCCCCGTAAATATTAATACATGTAAAACGTATTTAAGGGGAGACACTGGATCTGAAGTAGTGTGCGATCGATTAGTGATACGTTATAAGTAAAGCACTATACTGCGGTCAAAGGCCATTCAATTTAAATTGGTCCAGCAGGCTTGCTTTAGGCTTTTGCATGAAGTGTTTTGCACAGTGCGAAAATGTATACTGTTCACGATTTTAAATCTTAACAGAATCAGTAACATAAGTGGGCTTATATATACATGTTCTGGTATTGGCTTGTATTATTATCTACAACCTATAGCCTATATATTCAGAGTTTGTATCACGTCATCAAAGTAAGGACAGATGTGCGGATAGGTCTACACTAACCTCAATCCGCAGTGAGTAGTATTATTGAAAATATTGTCTTCAGAAAACGGCGTACCTGACTCGTAAATCAAGTATGCTCTTATAAAGAAATCGATATTTAGTAGAGTGTAGTCGCTGGCTGCGGTACCGGTCTGCAAAATCACCGCTGACGTACTCTTAGCTCATGGTGATACACGCAAGAATCGATATTTGCTTAAGATGAATTTTGGAACAAAATCCAGCACAAAATACGCGGTATTGGGAAATGAAATAACCCGGCGTTGGTTAATGGGACTCTTTGTAGACCTGTTGAACGACTTTTGTGGGTGTCTGGAATTTGCCTGTGTCCCATACAGCAGCTTAGTTTTTATAGTCCATCCTTGTCAAATCCAGTCAGTTACAGAACCAGCGAAAATCAGTAAAACAATTTAGTCGCCAAATGAGTCTCCTGTACGGAGCTTATGATGAATTATGCATAACTAGGGAAGAAGGCGGGCAGAAGAGTTATTTTGTCGACGTAATACTGCAAAAGAAATCTGCGGGTGCGAGATTTAAGCCTAGATTATATACCATCTTCCATCCAATTCTAGTTGTTTATACAGAATAGCGCTAAGATGTTTATATTTCGACACTCATCTATATAGTCCTACACAGTAAACTAATTAAAATTCTAGCATCAGCAATTTAGAAGAATGGTATTCGCGATTAATCTAAGACCACAATTGGTTGGAATTTGACTACTGTCGCAGCGGCAACGTTATCAGAGCTGTGGATAGGGCGATTGGTGATGAAAGTTACGAATAAGCATTACTGCTGTGAAAGCGGAACCGTGCAGAATTGACAATGCGTAGTTTTGTCCGTATCAGGGATAAGCGAGTTCAGGGAATAAGCACCATGTAGGCCTTTATATATATACATAAAAAATAATTAAGATTATATTTGAATAAGATCAGATGATACCAAGTATACGTAACGATCATTTAATTGTTGCGTATTCTATGTGGTCGTTTGAAATAGCTTCTTTCTAGAAGTTTCCAGATCAGTTTTAAATAATGCGTGAAAAATCTGTTTGACTTTGTGTGGTCAAGAGTCCAGCGCACTTTTTCGGCCATCCGATGTTATTCGCTGCTGGACATACGCCCGTTTGTCACACACAGAGATTAATACGACCCATGTACATCAGTGTTGTTTGCCTTTCATCTCGTAACGAACGACAATAAAATTGGTTAACATTTTTCACATTAAACCAAACCTCGACTACAAACCAAAATCGTGACGTGGATTTGTTGGTGGCCAGGCAACCGGTTAATTTGATTTTCGTATTAACGAGTTTCTGATGGGAATGGTCAGCCGGCGAGAGTAAAAATCAAATTAGGTCACTGTTAATTACATTAAATTTCAAGTGATTTATTTTACAGCGTCAGCACACCTGGTCAGGAAAGAACGTCATGCTTCATCGCAGTTGCCTAATTGTGCAGAATATATAGACCCGTTTTATACTTTGGGACTCATGTGATACGTCGTTGCCGCAATCGATTCTTTCTGTTTTTGTTTTAACTCTTTGCGGGCTGTTTTTATTTTGAGAGTTACTCTCTTGGCGAAGCCACTGTTTACGGGTTCGTGCTTTTTCGTTTTGTGCGATTAATTATTTATATTCCACTTCGACGCAACAGCACGCAAAAGGTCGTCGGAAAGTGGCTATAGATATGAGACGGGTCATTTTCCTCGTTCGTTATGTTACCGATGACCAACAGGGTACTCATTATCAAGACACTAGGTCTTCTAGCACGAGTCACCAGGCCTCCTCCTACCAGTTGCAGTTTTAGGCGACCTCAATTTGGCCAGAATACGAGAAAAACTAGAAGGCTCACTTTGAATGGCCGTGACAGTCGTATAACATGGCAGGATAACCAAGTAACACTACAGAAAGGGAAATTTAGAAAAAAAAGTCACTGTAAGATAAGTCTCATCACTGCCTTAACTGTGTAAGCTTAATTTTAGCATTTTCCCTATAGTCTCCTTGTTTTAGTTTTTCTTGGTGTCCGTTCAAAAGTTTGTTAGTTGGTCAAAACTTGACTTCGCCCGGAGAGGTTTCGTCAAACGAAGTAGTTGACAACGCGTACATACTTTCTAAGATTGTATGATAATAGTTACACGCTTTCCATACACTTAAACACTGGATTATTTTTAGCACCAAACACTAATATTCACATGAGCTAGCGAAATTCAGTATATTTATAGCTTCGTCCACTTATTTCAAGAAAACTTTATAGGGTAGTATATTCATGTTTTATCCCCGTGAATGGAAAAAAAACAATGGGTTTAATACACGGGCAATCGTTAAATGACATTGCGCCAACCGTCGGGTAACCTAAGCTATTACAGTGCGTTGTGTACGATTCACACGTTCCTTTAATTTATTAGAATCCATTAATCCGCTGGGTTTAGGCAATATCCGCTAGTAAGTACCTTGCCCAAAAACCCAACCGACTAGCTGACGACCAGTTTCGAATCTGCAACCTTTTGGTTGAAAAGTATTGCACTAATTCATTAGACTATTCGGACAATAAGCTGTGTTCTAGTGCTGAAAGTTTCTTTGGTAATCCCCCTATAATTTTGTACACACTAGTGATAATCTTAATTGTCAGGATGTCAAACCCTGTCAAGTAACGAAGTTTTGCGTCACTTCCTTGCAATGTCTTGTTCGCCCGTTCGGTGTCGATTCTGTATAGTGATTGTAATCTTGAGAGTAAACCCTCGAAAGCCTGCGACGTAATCATTGCGTAAACTGGTGGTTAATCAGTAACTTTCAGTTGTACGTTCGGCGAATCTCACTCAACGTCTAATTTACATCTAGTTTTTCATTCCGCCGTATCGAAAATCGAAAGTGAAGCTGTTGTATTTTTAGCTACTGGTTAAACGGAGATTTAAATCCTTCAGTTGAAATGGTGATCTAGAAAGCTATTTTGCTGGTTCAAGTGAATGAACGTTGTTTTTACTGGCGTTCCTTTGATGCACTATTAACGGTGACTTGTGTCTGAACGCCTACTGACCCCATGTTGGCATAATAGAGTGGTTGGATTTAAAGCAATCCACGTTTCCGATGAGGTTAGCTAACGTTGGCGTGCAGCGTTCCCGTAAACGCCGTGCGGTTTCGGTTTTTCGAATTAATCACGTTTTGCATTGTTGTCTATTATGGGATTGTGGCTCTTTTCGTGTTCCATTCAATTTGCGCAGCGTCGCTTTTTTTGTTGCGGGCAAGAAAGACGATCCTGCGGCTAGCACAACTTAATTGTTCTCTGCAGTGACGTGAAGCGTCGTCCGTAGCGATCAATGCGTGCTCAGTCTTGTTCGGTTCAACAGGCTAATTATAAGAGAACATATTATCTTAAAGGACTTTGCTTCTCAGGTGCTTTTTGGAATTCCATGATGGCCTAGCGATTAGAAGTTAAGGTGGCATTGTAGTCCAGCCGTATTTTAGCACGTTTCACCAGCCGTTAGAAGAAATTGGATATGTGGATTGGAGCGTCTGGTTCCGCAAGATAACATTCCAAAACTACTAGAGCAGGGCATTGTCCGTATGACGTGTTAAACAAACGGAAACATAGCTGTCGGTCGAGCTCTTTCTACAGAAATTATATAAAGTTAAAGTAAACATCGAGACTTATACTAAAAATTAAGCAAATATTATTAATACTATAAAGCCCGGTAAACCCTGGTGGCAATCCTGTATAATACAGCCGTTCATTACAGTCTATTTATAAACAAAGGTAAAATAGTTATATATTCCTAGTGCACTTTCAATTTTACATGTGGTGATGACAAGGCAATGCATATGCAACCTGGTATCGTATTGCTTGCCGTGATCACAAGGCGAATCGTTGGTTTGAATTTACGGTAGAACTAACCTGCGCACTCAGTCTCTTTTCTCGGAGAGGACCGGTTAAAATGAAGCGTTATTGTCAAGTGTGCTTTACGGCTCGTTGAGAATGGGGCGTCTGTGCGTGATTGCCTCTCTGCTTTGCGTAAAACGTAGCTCAGAGATCGTTCGGAGATGCGATAACGTTATTTGAGCTGGTTCGTGCGTGCGCCCGTTGGCAGTCCATTGGTTTCAGACTTCCAGTCCGGAAAAAAACAATTCTTAGACAGTACGCAAGAATAATAAGAAGGATACACATTAAATTCAACGTAATTTAGAGCTAAGTGTAATGCAGGAACTTAGTATAGCTTTGCGTGAAAATATTTCTAAATAACTGCAGTCGCATTGGCGGGAATACCTTTTATCGGCATTAATATAGATATAGACCGTACTAGCAATGACTTCAGTATATCCTCACATGCATTAAAAGTGCACACAAAGAAATAGTGATGTTGTAGTTGTGGTAATTTATGTTCTTGCCTTCTTGCGTCGTTTTCTTGTCTGAAAACGTCTGGCCCTGGGCAATTTAGCGTCGTATTAGAGTATAATCGCAAATGTTCGCCAACAATTTACCATGTTTAAATAGCGACTTTGTGCGCGCTCCTATTATAGTACGTCAGGTAATGTCAACATGGGGTGGGTTCTACCATAGCATTTGCGCCGGATCCATTCGTCGGGACGTATGATTAAACTTCGCCTTTTACCAAGGCTATTATTCCGATCTACCGATTCTCCTATAGCCGTTAACCTTGACCGCGAAGTGCTTGTCTTACTCTGGCTGGTCTGCTAGTTTTCAATGCCCCAGCTACTGAGAATATTAAATGCTGTGGGAAAGTTTTTGCGCACTTTACGGCCTTGAGCTTTTAGTTTTGAGGTAAAATATAAAGGTTGTTTGGACACGGCTTGGCAATGTTTCGCCTAAGTCGCTAAGGTTGTGTCTACCCCGACGTTTACACCGTTCTGGGAGGTCTCGGGATATGAATTAAAATTTACGACGTGGAAGGCTGCGGCAATGAATATTTTTCTTGTTTTCGGAGTAGCGACGTGCCAAGCACGCTATCACGTACGTCATGTTCCCTCAAATACGCGCGCCCTACCACGCAAATCAATTTCGAACCTTGTTTATAGTCGGCCACTCAACCTAAACCGACATTTGGGAGACGAAGCAACTGCCTAATGGTGTGGCGCATCCAGATGATGGCGGGAATGCTTCAAAACAACCGCAGGTTTGAAATTCCATCTCTTATTCGTGCTTTGGTTTGCACCCTGCGATTCACAGCCGCCAAGTCATTTTGGGTCAAATACCGCGTTTATTTCACTTTAATGCAATTAGTTCAGGTCGAGTGGCGATACGTAATCTAGGTACATGTTTTCCAAGCACTCTTCAACTGCGTGCGTCGTCTATACTGTGAGATTATCCTTCGTTTATCGATTTTCGCTATACAACACCTTGCCGTTTACTCATCGGCGTTTCGAGAATACCGCGTTGTTTATTTCGCCCACCCCCCTATTGCGTCAATGGAAAGCGCTGTAGCTACGTTCATTATGCAATGTCGCTGAAAGATTTATTCTTTCAATGATGACCGCACGTCCCGGGCTAGCTCGTACAAAGCCGTGATCCTATTATGTTGCTCGAGCCAGGTTACGTAAGCTTTTTCAGCTGAGGTATTCGAAACAAGACTATGACGGGACAGACAGATAGATAGCTGAATTGTATGGCTGCTCCCTATTATGACTTCGTACTTAAATAGATTGCTATGGTCTGGCTGAAAATCGTGAAACGCCACTAAAGGTGACCGATCAGCATAATGCAAAACAGCAGAATGTGCACAGGTTATCTACTGTAGTTTTGCCGTTATATTGTACTTTTGCCGTTTTGTCGTGCCACCTTAAAATAATTATGACATTATTCTTTAATGTGGTAAAGGGGCGAAAACAGTTCACTAAATTAAACTACCCAAATACCTTATCGTTTTTTTTGCGCTTTTGTTCTCGTAAAGCATTGAGTTTCCAATTACTACCGACAATTAAACGACAGCCAATTTATTCACTAATTAAACAGTCTTTGTCGTTAGAGTTAGTCATTTGTTTTTCAGTAATGAAGACGCAAGCTGCCCCTGTGCGTTGTTATTTAAAAGTGATTCAGATTTGCAATCTGTTTTGACTGCAACAGTCTCTCGTACAACCTGTACGTGTATGAATGTTGTTTCCACAAAACCGCAGTCGTATTGTGCTTAGCACGAGGTCGTAGACTTTTATAACTAGTTTAAGAGATACAATCTGTTGCATTTGAGAGAAAAATTATGGTTTATTATTGCAACGCGGCCTATCGTGACGTTATGAGAACCTATCTAGGCCGCAAACGTGGAAAATGAGCGTCTGGATACTGCCGACACCGGGCATTTATTATTTATCAATCCCGTAGACGTGTTTGCGTGATACCGCTGTTATAACGTGTGATTGATGTTCCACCCTTAACAGTGGCACGGCGCCCGAAATAGACGGATCTAATGCGTTAGGGTTCACGTCCATTAGATGAAGCCTTTATGGGGGAGTATTGCTATATCCAAGTTTAGTTCTACCAGAATGTAAAACTGATGTTTAAATTTAGATCCTAGATAATCAACTTAACGGTCATCTAATCGTTTCCCCTTTCGCGCCTAAGTGCACCCAATGGGCTATGGAAATGTGTACAATTGCAAGCAGGGCTTAGCATTATCAAAGATAGCTGTCGTCGCTTACATTTGAATTTATTACCGTCCGTAGCTGACCTGAGACAAACGAGGCCAAAAGGTCAAACTGCCTGGCGATTCGAATTGCATCGAGCTATCACACTGTCAAAAAGTAGGCGAGTTACATTGGAACTATATTCGGTTAGACGTAAAACAACCCCTGGCTAATTAAAGATGTCCGGATCTTAGTAAGACGTGGTAATTACAATTGCGAAGTGAGTGATAACCGGCGCATGCTGCTGTTATCACTGTACCTTCTTGGTTCCATATTTAGCGCCGTTAAAATTCCAGTTGTCCTTACGTCATTTCGGCGAACTCGTGAATTTGTCTGTTTTTTGGTTAGATATGTTGGATTTTATTACTTCTACAATACAGAATGGATTCACGTTACCAGTTAATGCAGTAGGACGCATTACTTGGTTCCAATTGTACCGTCGTGACCTTACCAGCTATGCAAAGCCCGCCGTTCTTTACGTAGGTGAACAGCTGCGTGTCTAAATGCAGACCCGCCTGCCGGTCGAGCTGGCAGTGTAAGAGATCCTGCTAGTACGATCTATTCGCTTATCCAGAGCCTACGGTAGCACGAGGAACAGCCTCGCGGGAAAGCGCATGTCGAATTCGACAAAGAAGGCGAGGTTCTAGGAGGTGACTTACCGCGTTGGAATCCATTCCGCCACTTGCTGCCCCAGTTGTACTTTCGAAAGGTCGAGTTTTACTACGCTGGGAAATATTAAGTTCAGAATTTGTGAAATGTTCCCGTCTCGTGCAATAGTGGCGCTATGTTAACGGAATATTTTAGAATGATTTAGACTTCATGTTGAAGAAACAGGAAGCCTACTTGTTATACCTTCAAATCGATTATAAGCATTCATTGGATTCTATTCTTTAAATTTTTATTTAAATAAAGCATTTTCCGAGCATTGATTTATAAATTTAAATCGACAGACCGTTTTACGCGATTGCTCCCCAAAGAGTTAGATAACTAAACTCGGACCGTAAGGGAGGGTTCTCATATAACCTACCGTGATAGCTGCCCGGTTTGCCAGACGGCCACTCCACAAGGACAAATCTGCTCGAAAGGTTAAGCGTCCTTAACCTTAATTCGATTAGGCGACAGCAGAGTTCTCCATGGCGGTTTAGATTCAGTAGTAATCTCAATCCAGATAAATTATTTAGTGGTGCCTATTCTACCAGTATATAGATAGAGAACAATGTAGTTACAGCGCTATTAATAGTACAAAATACCAGGGAAAAGCGCATAGATTAGTGAGAATGGCAATGGGAAGTTTGCAACAGGCACACTTAATAATAACTACTTTTTTGTATAAGTTGCAATAACTTATTTGGTGTTGACTGTTTTAACCAGAAACCTTTGCTTTTAAAGGGATCTTGGTAGACAACATATAGGTCTGTGTCGTCCTTTAACTCTGGCCACAATGGATTCACAATAGAGCAAAGTAAAATAACAAGGATCGGCCCATACGCTGGTAGATTTTCACGTTGGAAACTCAGCTACAAACATGCCAAGCAGGAACAGAAGTTGGTGTCTTCCGAGTTTGTGTGTTCTTTGTTGTTTGCTTTTTGTTGTGCTAGATCGGTCTAATGGGGCTTCCGCCCAGCTGCCCGAAGCAGACGACGGACTGGACAGGTGCCACCCGAATAAGACTAAGTATGAACGCAAGTGTGTACGGGGCGTTCTACTGCCGCTGTGGCCACCCGCTGAAATCACAAGAATAACAGTGGCGGACCAGGTGGGCCGAGCCATTGTCTACCTTGTCGCGCTTATTTATCTCTTCCTTGGTGTGTCGATCGTCGCTGATCGGTTCATGGCTTCCATAGAAGTAATAACATCTAAAGAGAAAATCGTTGTGTACCGAAGATCAGACGGCGAAGAGGCAACAACCACAGTCCGAATTTGGAATGAAACTGTTTCGAATTTAACCCTCATGGCCCTTGGCTCGTCAGCGCCGGAAATTATGCTTTCTGTTATTGAAATCATTGGTAAAAAATTTAGAGCCGGTGACCTCGGTCCGTCTACTATTGTCGGGAGTGCTTCGTTCAACCTGTTTATTATCATTGCTATTTGCATGTACGTGATTCCAGATGGAGAGACTCGCAAAGTCAAACATCCGCGGGTGTTCTTTATTACAGCTACCTGGAGCATCCTCGCCTATGTTTGGATGTACATCATCCTAGCAGTGTCCTCGTACGGAGTGGTGGAGATATGGGAGGGTGTACTTACGTTCCTATTCTTTCCGATGCTCGTTGTACTGGCGTGGATAGCCGACCGCCGTCTGCTGGTCTACAAGTACATGTACAAACGCTACAGGGCGAGGAGACAGAACATTATCGTTGAAACGGAAGGCAGTGCGCTGGATGAAGACGAAAACCACGATGGCGCCACCATGCTCAACATGGTGAACTTGGAAGATGGTACGAATGGCCTACAAGCCGACCCACAAGTTTACGCAACCGATCCCTTAATTGGTGACCCCGAAAGCAGCCGAAAAGCAATGGTCCGCATAATGCGGGAACTGCGGAAAACCCACCCTGATGCTGACATGGCGGAACTTGCCAGATTGGCCAGCGTCGAGGCGCTGAGCAACCAGCCAAAAAGCCGCGCTTTCTACAGGATTCAAGCCACCAGGAAAATGACTGGGGCAGGAAATATTCTGAACAAAGGAAAACCGGACCAAGCAAAAACGGTGAGTTGGATTTAATTGTGAATATATTTTTTAATTAACCCGACTCTAACCATAGGTGTCATTTTTGTCATTTTTAATGAATGTATGAGTTTCACTATGGCTACACGTTATATTGCTTTGTGCTTGCAATTATGCGAATATTGAATATATGCCTATTAAATTAATGGAACGGCACATGGGTCAGCGCATTTGTATCCCAGTGATTTGTTAAAGGCTTCGTATACGTAAGACGAAGTTTTTAATGCGAAATAATCCAGATATATCGAAGAACAATGCATCAATCGATAGCTTTTTCGAATGCGTCCCCATAGGTGTGATTATAACTGCAATATAAAAACGAATTCGAAATCGGGAAAATGAAGTTGAGAGCTTTCGCAAAATCGAAATCAATTCGCAGAAAAGGCCCATAAAAAGGAGTTGCATTCTTTAATCTGCAGTGGCGTACCACGCTAGTAAATCTAACCAACTATGTTAATGAAAAGAGAACAAACCTATGTGCTCTGTGCCAAAAGTAGCACGCACACTCTCACATCTAAAACGAAATTTGTAATACCCATATTTCGGTGCGCAGAATTTTATAACTCCAATTTAATTTATTTGCAGTCGGACAATCTTTCCATGGTGTTAGAAGACCCCGACGACGCCGTGGCGAAAATCTACTTTGATCCAGCCGAGTACAAAGTAATGGAAAATTGCGGTGTCGCCCAACTACAGGTATTCACGGGCCTCGGCCGCTTCTTTTGCTCAGTATAAACTCTTTGCGGCGACGCAGTGACCATAAACCTGCAGTCTAAGAATGTATTGGAAGAACGCTATACTGCCATGTGTCAAAACGAATTCTTTTTAACTTACCATGCTTCTAAACATTGGCTGTATTGATTTAGAGTATTGAATAATCAAGATGCCATATCATGTTTCATAGGCTTACGGATACTGATCCATATATCCTGTGGCTGATATGTCCCGGATGTCGTAAAATAATGAATAAAAACAATTGCAAATTCAGTTGTCTGTCACAGTGTGTTAAATTGAATGACATTTAGTTTGTATGAAATTGAGTTGAATCAAGTTTATTAAAAATCCGATACCCAGCAATCGGAATCTGTCTACCGTACTTATATTATATTTCAAAATTGATTTCCTTGTCAGTTATGTAGAAAATAAAAAATAAATGCGATTTTTAGTCATTTGTCTGCATAGCATATTTGGTTGGATCAAAACCGGCCTCTGGATTATTCGGCTGTGTCCTTGGGTAACCCTTTAAGCGGACATCACATTAACCCAGTAGATAAATGGGTAAAAATACAACAGAAGCAACGTCTTAATCATATATATACACTGCTGTAGCTTCAGTAACGCAGCGTTTGGCATAGGACAACGGTCAACGGTCCTTACATGTTTTAATACACATGGTTAAAGTATGAATACTTTATTCTGTTAAGCTGGGGTTACCTTTTACAGGTTGTACGGACAGGCGGCGACCTGAACACGACACTGTACGTTGATTACCAGACGGAAGACGGCACCGCGAACGCTGGGTCCGATTTCGTCCACGCCGAGGACACGCTCGTTTTCAAACCCGGCGAGACAACGCGCACCATCGATATTGTTATCATGGATGACGACATTTTCGAGGAGGACGAGTACTTCCGGGTTAAGCTTTGCAACGTCAGATCCGGCGACGCGGACGGCATGTTCGACACGAAGGGCAACTCAATGCAGGTGGCGAGACTCGAACCGCCAGCGGTTGCGACCGTGGTTATATTAGACGATGATCATGCTGGTGTGTTCTCGTTCCCGGAGCCCAGCATCACGGTAAGTTTGCAAAGCAATACTTTAGGACAAACTCTGTATTTAGTTATACACAGTGTTATACACAGCAATTCAAGGTCGTAACACCAACTACAACATAACATCTGTGCCCTAATACCAACAACCACACTGAAATCATATAACCAATGATGGGATGTAAGAGGTTCGCATGGGTTCGGTCGAACCCATTCTTGGAACGTCGGGATAATCACCGATTCGATTCTTGCTTTTTTACAGAGATTAGACCTTTTAGGGAACCTGTTGTTAGTAAGTAGGATACAAAAGAGAACCTGTTCTTAAAATTTTAAATCCCCATCATATACACCAAGACCCCATTTATATTGGTGCGATTTAATTGCATGATACAGTTTTTTAAAAATCATTTTTTACTTGTAATCGCTAATTATTCTGTGCTATTTTAAAATTGATACGAATTATCCAAGAGGTCTTTTTTCTGTGTGGTTTAAATCAGCAAACTGATAAGGTGACAATATACGACTGGTCGGTGATCGATGTACCGAAGCTATTATACAGTGTATTGCGAGTATGATTAATAATGCGTATGACCTGTACCCCATTGGGTCACATTGCGCCTATTGTTTTATAATAGCTTAAAACGTTTTTCCCCCGTATGTACTGTTCGGAGACGCTAATTTAAACCGCATCCCGAGTCTCGAAAACGGAATCCTCCGAATGGTGGCCACGCTCTATCCAGCGATCTAACCGCAGATGAAGAATTAATCTTACGACTCTTCGTACAGTCATTATCATTCATGAGTACTTAAATTCATGTAAGCACCCTATGTGACAGATGTAAATGACCCCTACGTCCATCTTAAATTGCCTACCCTATGTGACAGAGGATATAAAATCCGCGCTGAAAATGATTGAAAGCTGTCGTGTGGACAGACGACGTAGGGCGAGATTTCCTACCTAGCTTTAATTGAAGGCGGGCGGTTTATGGCTTGATGTAAGCCGGGAATAACTTATGTGAGTGCTTGCTTGGAATACAAGTAGTCCCCCGAGAGCGCAGCTGAGTTGCGATGCCGATGAAAATAGACCTGTGCCCGCGATCTGTCTTGTGAATTACGATTCAATTTGTCAAACAACAAACTACAGAGCTTCCGATGTATAATCTGAGCTACTCTGTCGCGCCTAACGAACCTGCAGCAGAGTTAATAGGAACTTGTGGCCGCGGTTTTGTTGTGGTCTATATTTAACACACAAGCAATTTCCTAATACTTGCTTGTGTGAGGTTAGGATCTTTAAAGTCAATCATTTTATCTTTTGAAATTTACTTTTGCGGACGTATTTTTATTATAATAATCGTTTTAAAAAGTTTCATTTTGGTATTTGTCAGCCTTTAAAATCCAATAGACATTCATTGGAATTCGATTTGACTCGCTATTTCGGTAATCCGGCGTGTTGTTCGAAAATAACTAAGGAATACTCTCTTGACGGCTCAGCGCGGGTTGTCCGGGTTTGCAGCTGACGCCCCAAGACGCCACAAGCTTAGTGTGGAGCGCCGACGGCTTGTTTGTCAAGCTCCCGCCTTGTACATTAAACTGCCATTGAGAACATAGCGATACGCGCTTGCGAAACGAAGTACATTGGCTGCCAATATGATGACAATCAAGTCACACGTATAAGATAGCGATCTGACAACGCATTAGACGGTTTGAGCCGCTACCGGTCAAGGCTTGTTTGGGTGGTAAGCTTGACAGTACGGTCTGCACTAATGGAGAATAAGTGGCAACTTGACAGAAAAATTAACTGCTCCTACGTAATCATTAATTTATAGGGTGCTATTAACATCAATTAATTTACAGTTTTACTGTCAGTGTCTTGATATCTTTCATTCTCCACAGGTAAGCGAGGGTGTCGGTGTCCTTAAAATTGAAGTTCAACGAAACAGTGGTGCGCGAGGCCGTATTATAGTCCCCTATAAGACCGTGAACGGCACTGCAAAGGGAGGGGGCGAGGACTTCATTGACACGATTGGAGAGCTGGAATTCGACAATGATGAAACCACGTGAGTACTTACTCAACTCGATCGATCCCTATGCGCACGGTGCAGGTTGGGTTTAGATCGATATTGGTGTAATGTGTAGTGCAATTTAATTGCCGGCGGTCTTGCAAACACACAGTGTTGTACATACTGGCTTGCTTTGTTTCAAGATGCCGTGTTTGATCGTCCCCCCCAAAAAAACGACTGCAATCCTCGCATTAACAGTTGTAAGAATGTTAAAAACTCGCAGTTTAACGGTTAGAGCACAGCCGTCTAAGTCATTCGCTCTTTGCCCATTTACCTTAACCGCTTCTTTTGCTCGGCAATTAAGGCACGTAACGACTGCAGCTAAACCAAACAAATTAAAGCAAACCAGCAGGAAAAGCCAAATCATATACAATAGTAACAATTTAGAATAATCTCTTACAAACGACTTTGTGCACAAGTACATTTTCCTTCCGCACTCTTTCCTCGGGAAAACGTACGCACATATTTCAATAACGGTAATTTAGACCTATAGGAGAAAACTGTAAAGGAAAAACCCTAAAAAAGACCTATAAGATAAAACTATAAAGGAAAACTTTAAAAAAGACCTATAAGGTAAAACTGTAAAGAAAAACTCTAAAAAAGACCTATAAGGTAAAACTATAAAGGAAAACTTTAAAAAAGACCTATAAGGTAAAATTGTAAAGAAAAACTCTAAAAAAGACCTATAAGGTAAAATTGTAAAGAAAAACTCTAAAAAAGACCTATAAGGTAAAACTATAAAGGAAAACTTTAAAAAAGACCTATAAGGTAAAACTGTAAAGAAAAACTCTAAAAAATACCTATAAGGTAAAACTATAAAGGAAAACTTTAAAAAAGACCTATAAGGTAAAACTGTAAAGAAAAACTCTAAAAAAGACCTATAAGGTAAAACTATAAAGGAAAACTTTAAAAAAGACCTATAAGGTAAAACTGTAAAGGAAAAAAAAAACTTCAGTTGGTGTTAAAGTGGGGTCGATATCGACTTGTGTGGAATCAATGGGGTTGCTCGTGAACGATCAAGTATCCTACTCGTTTCGTTGGCATGTTGATCAAAAATTACTGATTCCGTATTCTTTCCAATGTTAAATAAGTTCGATTTTATATACCGGCATTAGCATGTGCCGTGTTTGAAAATCCATAATGATATATTCTTGCACTGGTATCTCGAAACAAAGCAGAAAGCCGTCGTAGTTCTGATTGAAAACATTGACATAATTGTACAATTTTGAATGATGTTGTTTTGTATTAAATTAATGTTAACTATTATTCATATTACAACTTAGTAGAATTTCAAAGAAATCTTTAATTTTCATCTTTTATTTTTCTTTCTTTCATACTTCCCTTGGGTAATTGAATAAATCTTTCTCGTATCTTATTACATTTCGTTTCTGGGGAGCGCACGTCCTGGCAGTGCCTATGACCCACACTTACTTAACACGGTTATACGCTCCCGACCGCAGAAAACACATCAGCGTACCGATAGTCGACGACGAAGAATACGAAAAAAATAAAAGCTTTTTTGTGGAGCTTTCCCAGCCCAAGTTCTACTCTGACAAAGATTCAGGTTTGACCGTCACTGTTGATGTGTAAAGTCCGTTGTGTAATCCACCGCAAGAAAGCATGTAACTCACAGCATGAGTGTTATTGTCATGTTTCTGTCAAGCGCAATAATGTTTCATACTTATTAACGTAAAAATTAGAGCAGTCTTGAACCTTGGGTACCGGGAAGGGATGTATTAAGGAAGCCGCAAATTTGTGACCGCTGTGCAGCACTACCGGAAGACAGCTTGTGCCTACAAACTGAATTAGGACTAAATTAAGTTTATGAAAATTAATCCACCAAACACGTGAAATTGAAAATGAGATTAGGGCTTCGGAGGAAAATGAAAAACCGCAGAGGTTATTACGTCAGCTCCCATGCGTCTTCTAGTAGTTGCAGAAGTACTCGGCTTATCACAGACAACTTGACACAGTCCAGATTTCTGGCGTTGAAAGATGTAATTGAGTTAAAAAGAAACATTATGTAAGTCGATATAATCTGATCTACCTTCTACTCCCTCCTTCCTACTCGTTTAACTTCCGTTCACATAATGTCTTACATTTTCTATTACACAACACGCAACACCACAAAAGACTAAACAATTAAGTTATTTCATAACTACCAAACGCAGAAAGGACATCTGTGTTCCGCTACTGGACAGCAACTCATATAACAAAAAGGTCTGGTTCAGAGTAGAACTCGGGGAACCATATTCAACGTCCAAATCACTCGGTAAGTATATGCCAGGTATGGGGCCGTTACATATTTCTGGTCTGAACGGGTCCGTGTTACTATATAAGAGGTAGGCCTAATAGCGTTTCAAGAACGAGTACGGGTGGTTTGAAACAGTACGTACGAGTACGGGTTTGAAACAGTACGTACGAGTACGGGTGGTCAAGAACGAGTACGGGTGGTTTGAAATATTCGTACGATGGAATAGTTTCATATACATCATTTCACTTAAAAATTTACTCAGTTACCAGTCAATTGCGAGTTTAATACCTAGCCTGTTAAAATAATGAAATTTGGTTGTGTGTCCCTACGGTTAAATCATCCGACTTATAAATAAGCAAACGTAGATGATCTCAGAGAGGATAGGCGCGGTCCCAGCACAGCTCAGTGTGCCAGATATTTTAACTGATTTCTAAAAGTTATATAAAAGTGATACATTCGATCCATTAGTCTTAGATGATTTTTATGTCCTTTTGGTAATCGATGGTATTATAGCATTGGTAAGCATTGTCGCAGTGCCTTTTGTACCAGCCCTAACTTTATAACCACCGGGAAAAAGAAAGCATTTATGGTACTTCCAGACGAAACAGCTTTTTGGAATTAGGTCAATTAACCGGCGGAATGACGTCAATGTATCGATTAGATGGCATAGTAACCAAGGTAGCTAGGATTGGGGATGCCCAATAGGGCACAGGAATGACACCGAAGGATTTAGTTCGGATTTTACCGCCCGACTTAATGCATGAAAATGACTTTATCAGATGTAATATGTTACTTACACGTAATGTTGCCACTAAGAGAGCATGAAATATTACTCACCAAACGTTTGCATGTATAAGTTTGTACTTGTGTGCTTGTGACCTTTCAGGAAAAATTCATTGTCCCGTTTCTCAATATCACTGATGTCATTTAGCAACCGCTACAGCCAAATCTAAGACTATAGGAGCAAAATTCTACATTCTTTGACAGGTTTTTACGGTGCATTTCTTAGGATAACAGTTCCTTCTTCACTGCGTAGGAACAGATGCTGGAAGCGACTCCGGGATCAACGGAAAAGAGGATGAGAAGAAAAAGACGGACGAACAAGAAGAAGAAGCGAGAAGAATCGCGGAACTGGGGAAACCCCGTCTCGGCGCGCAGACATCAATAGAAGTTATGATTGAAGAAAGCTACGAGTTTAAGGTTTCATTTCTGGTTACTTTTTTCAATCATTGCCGTTTGTGTTTTTTTTGTAAATCAGTGAAAATGTGATAAAAAATGTCCACAGGTCATGTTGCTTAGCCTAACATTGTTATTTGGATTATTTTATTTAAGGTTATACTCTCAATAAACTTGGTATAATTTCCTGTCGATTTTAAATTTACATTTTTATCCCAAGGGCCGGAAACAAGCAAAACGTAATGTAAACTACTTTATAATGTACGTCCGGTATAATCTTATTACTCCTTGTGTTACTTTAGAATACTGTCGACAAGCTCATCAAGAAAGCGAACCTGGCTGTGATTGTCGGTACCTCTTCCTGGAGAGAACAATTTACCGAGGCTTTATCTGTCAATGGAGGTATGGCATATATCCTTCCAGTTTAAAGTTTTATTTAAAAACATGTTCTTATTGTCGTGTGTACTTATTTTTAGTCTGTTTCGTCTGGCAATCGACAAAGAAAAACAGCCAGTCTCTTCTAAACAATCCCAGTTACGGTGATTTCGTAGCTGTAGATGTTTTAGTTACAACTTTCTTCCTACAGTGTCTTTGCATTTCTGATCTATGTTATAGGGTTGCAGTTTTTTTATCAAAAAGTATGTAGGTTAATTAAGTGGAAAGTTTTGGTTTTGTTCAGTCAAATAGTTTATGAATGTGCACCTCTGACTCATATCCTAGGCTGCTGCTCCTTATAAACCAATGTTGAAGATATCTGTAACTCAATCCGCTTTAAAATACAAACAGTATACAAACAGAAAACACCACCTATGACAGCGAAACCGAAAATAGAATTTAAGCTACCCGCACAAATTTCTACTTCAAAAGAAAGTCAACAAACCACATTTTATATTTGGTTTATGGCGAATACACTTTGAATGGTATACGTAAACATACGTCAGCCAACAACCCTGGAAATTTCAATTTCGATGAGATATATTTCTCAAGTAGATATAACTGATAAGTCATACCTGCCACAAATTTCTCTGATATAAACAACAAGGAAGCCTATATGATAAGGTATATATAATGTCACCATAAGTCTTGTTGTCGAACAGTGCGAAAATCTGGTGAAGCAATTGCTGCAACTACATTAACGTACCGACTTGGATGTGATTACCGAACCACTTCTTAGTTAATGAGTATAATTGAAAGGCTGTGGGAACGACCTGTAAATCAACATTCCTTATTGCTACCGAATCTAAGTTAAAGTTTTAAATTGACACACAAAGATTTTTTCTGATGCGAGTATTCGATTACCAAAAATGTGGCAGAGACAATCTTTAGTTAATAAAAGTGTGATAAGCACAATCAGTAGTGAACGGATTGCTATTACTAATCCCCAAACTAAGGTATTTGATTTTTATGCTTCTGTGTTTGTTATTCATTGTTAATTTATTGTTTTACCATAGTATACTGAACCTGTTTTTGTTTTACCATAGTATACTGAACCTGTTTTTGTTTTACCATAGTATACTGAACCTGTTTTTGTTTTACCATAGTATACTGAACCTGTTTTTGTTTTACCATAGTATACTGAACCTGTTTTTGTTTTAC
>CH002018.1:1175881-1217467 GCA_000149265.1 Ciona savignyi
AGTATACTGAACCTGTTATACATTGATTTACACAGAAAGAAATGATTAAAATTCCTCCTTTTAATCCAGGCGATGAAAGCGGGGAAGAAGAAGAATCTGAACCTTCCTGTTTTGATTATGTGATGCATTTCTTGACCGTTTTCTGGAAGGTGAGTCTTTGTGTAACCCTCAAGCTTGCTGGTTTTAGTCAATCGTACTTTAAACTGTTTATTAAATCGGAGCAGAAAATTGTGTGAAAATCTAGATGTTTCGGAATAAATTCTTATTTCATTTTATTCGACTCTTAAGAGTACTGTATTGGCTTTGTTATTTTTTCAAGTTGTAACTTTAAAAATCTGTTAACGCACTTCCGCTCGTAAAACTAAGTATTTCCACAGCTGATGTTTGCTTTCGTACCACCCACTGAGTACCTCGGCGGATGGGGCTGTTTCACCGTCTCGATTCTTATGATCGGATTCCTAACTGCGATTATCGGAGACGTTGCCTCAGCTTTCGGCTGCGTGGTTAACCTCAATGACGCTGTGACTGCCGTCACGCTCGTTGCCATGGGAACCAGCGTACCGGGTAAGCACGCAAGCGAATGGTTGATTTTCACTGATAAAACTAAAGACGCTGTCTGCGTGACTGAAAGAACTCAGATTTGATGGCTATCTGAAATTGCATTCACATAAGTGCGTCACAGAAATAAATGAGTTCTACTTTTGAAACTTTTAGCAATTTTGCCTTACGTACTAAAATTCGATTAAAAGATTTGCTAAGTGGCAGATTCAGGGTAAATATATATGAAGAGCGAATTATTATTAATCTTTTTGCAAACACATAGCAAACACAAAACAGAAGTTGCTTGAACAAATAAATAATGATTTAAACGGGTAAAGTGTAGAATAAAAATGTGAAAACAACAGGACAACAAAGCTTAAAATAGGATACTCGTATTTTTCCCTAAGCTGGAAAAGCAGAAGAGTGGTTAAAACACCGCTAGTCGTCATGTTACCCCGTGTTATGGTCGTCATGTTGTGCCCACCGTCGTTTTCCGTAGTATTACAGTTTTGCAATGGATTGTATAAATTGCTATAATTTTAGTTTAACAAATTAAACTACTGGATTTAGGTAACTTACCCTTAGTGCTTTGTCCAAAGACGCAAATCCCACCTTTCAACACAGCCTGGCAAGTTACTTAACGTCAACCAGTCGTTTATATTTATACTGTGACGTACCTAATGAGTTCTTAAATTGTTTCCAGACACCTTTGCCAGCAAAGTCGCTGCCGTTGGCGACCAATACGCCGATGCCTCCATCGGTAACGTGACCGGTTCGAACGCGGTCAACGTGTTCCTCGGCATCGGTATCGCGTGGACCATTGCCGCCATCTATTGGGCCGTCACCGGGAAAACACCCGAAGAGCAGAAGTTCAGGATCGATCCCGGGAACCTTGCGTTCTCCGTCACCATTTTTTCGATTTTAGCCGTTTTCGCCATCGGGATACTGATGTTCCGAAGAAAATGTAAATCGATTCAAGCTGAACTAGGAGGACCACGAACCTCCAAGATCGTGTGTAGTTTAATGTTCGTCATGTTTTGGTTGGTTTACATACTTCTAGCCGCCTTGGACAGTTACTGCATCATCAAGACCTTTTAAAGCAGCGTTGGCCAGCGAAGACCTCGTGGGAACTGCTCCCGGACAATTGACCGGAAGCAAACGGACGGCATCCGCCGGGCGAAGCTAGCAAATGCGTTTTTACAACACTTGCTTCTAGTTTGGCGTCGTTACCAGCTCGAGCCATGTCCGTTAAAGTTCTGAGATATACGCAAACTTTTGTAAAAACGGTCAATTTATGCGTACCTGGTCAGTAACCCATTTTGCAGCCAACTAAACTTTGTTCTCGAGTTGATTTCTGAATTCGGTTAAACGCGGACAAAACGCTTTTGATAAAATATTTTCTACTCTTGATGCTTGCCACGGCGTGGTAAAATTATTTAAGGTGTAACTACACTGTTTAATCGCTTTTGGGGTCCCTTCACATGACGCCTCAATATATATTGGTGCGCAAATGCAGACCTTCCCTGAAACATCACTACAAATTTTCCATTTGCACACCTGTATTTTAGCCTCCGTTTCCGAATCTGGGTGTTGTGGCGCAACGAAAGTTTTTGAAACTTATCACCGTTATACATATTTACGTACAAAGTTGTTCTCTTAGCGGGCTGCAGATGATAGAAAATCCACGCCGAGCAACTTTCCACCGAGATTTCCGTCGAATGTGTGCAGTTTTCCGCATGGCTTCCACTTTTCACTTGCCCTTAAGGGCGATTTTAGGCTTGTACTGTTCCCGTTTTTCTACTGTTACCGCTATTTATTCTGCTCGCGTTCGCTGGTCACCTATGGCCATTTTCCTGGCGTTTGGTGACGACTATGGATTGTTCATTTTTGTTGTGTGTTATGTGCTCTGACGTCATCTCTTAGGTCATTACACCACATGGGGCGCTATCGAGTCCTCGATCTTCAAAACCAGTCTCCTCTATGTAATTTGATTGTCTTGCTTACTGCAAGAATTGTCCAAATTCAGTCAAAAATTATAAAACTAAAACGGCTGTGTGGCCAAACGGTTAAGGTGACTAAAAAAGTCTCCTTAACCAGTCCGTTGTCGTTTCGAAATGGAGAAGGATATTCATGTTTATCCCCTTGAATGGGAAAACTATATAAAGGGTGGTTAACACACGGGAAATCGTCAGCTCACCTCGCGCTCACCGTCGAGTTACCGAAGCTATTACTATTGCAATGTGTTGTGTGGTTGAGATATTCCTTCAATTTGGTAGAACCCGTTAATCCGCTGGGTTCAGGCATTGTCCGTAAAGTGCCTTGCCCAAGGACACAACCGATCGTCGGGTTACCGGAGCTATTGCAGTGTGTTGTATATGATAGACACGTTCCTGCAACTTGGTAGAACCCATTAATCCGCAGGGTTCAGGCATTGTTCGTTAAATGCTTTGTTCAAGACAACCGACTCGTCTAGCGACCAATTTCGTATCTGCAACCCTTCGGCTCTAAGGCGACGCACTAACCCACCAGATTAATCTGTCGGACAAAAGATAATGCGCAGCAATGTCTTTAAATTAATCCTGACCTGTATAGGTTTGAAATGTAGTTCTTTTTAACTAAAACGCATTTTGGTAAATTTTCATAATACAGTGGTTTAAATCTGAGTCATGCGTTGACCTTGTTAGAAATTTGTGTCTTTCTCTGCAGTACAAATAGTCTCAGTTGTTTTGAAATGCATCATTTGGCGGTCGGCCAACCGTCCCAAACGGTATTTAGAATATTGCTTGCATGTGATTCCAAAATAGTTATAATCCACTGAAGGTTAAATATACACCACGTATGCGAACAAACGTCATTGCAAAATTTCTTCAAAACTAGTATGCATAACTCTATTATATCTACTGTCCACAATAAAATAGATCTAGCACATTGATACTTTTTTCGCCACTTTATTTCTGTGTTGGGATAACCGATATTCATTTAACACTGAAAAAATAATTTTCAGATTATCACGTACCTTCATTTGGACGGAGTAGTTTTGTGCTGTGTATTTGTTATATTTTCAGTTTAGAATTATTTTATAACCTGCGCTCTGTGGAGGTGGAATCCGTTAGGTAAAATGGCGCAGGACCCAAACCACCCACAATCCAGTGTAGATATCGAATCTAACACCTGTCGAGTCACATTTGCCTCCTTTCATTTCCCGCCCACACGCTGTCTGATTTAATCTACAGTTTGCTTTAACTTCTGCAATCCGATTCGTAGTTGGAAAATTCAACAACAACATAATACACCGAAACCAGTTTTCATTCTGATGTATTTAACAGCCTTTAACAAAATTCTGCAATTCTGCGATATCTTTATAATGAACAAAAATTTTGCAATTCAGCGATATCTTTATAATAAACGAAAACTCTGCAATTCTGCGATATCTTTATAATAAACAAAAATTTTGCAATTCTGCGATATCTTTATAATAAACAAAAATTTTGCAATTCAGCGATATCTTTATAATAAACAAAAACTTTGCAATTCTGCGATATCTTTATAATAAACGAAAACTCTGCAATTCTGCGATATCTTTACAATAAGCGGTGGGAAGGGCGGTTAGTTTGCAAGTTCATTGATGGATGTAGAGTTGTTGCAGAGATTTCCAGTGCAGCAGAAGTGACAAACTCTGACCTGAATTAAACTTTGTTTTTATTTGGTTACTTTTACTAGTAGAAGTAAAATGGGCCTGTATGAATGGCAATGCATGAATGGCAAAATGAAACTTTGGTTTTCTATGATTCGGTATATAGAAATATATGATTCGGATAGTTTAGTAAAAATGTAGTCGTGTATAAAAGACTTGGTGATGCAATGGTGCTGATCAGAGAAAAAAAGGCCAACAAACAATTTTTATTTTGAGAATATTCCGTGTGATGTTTTTTATCGATTTAATTGAACATGAAAAAACATTTAAAACGTTTCAAAATGAAAATGATTCTATCAGCTTTATGTTATTTGATCAGATCTATGGGACACCCGCTATGTAGGGTGTAGGTATTTAACATAGCGTTTGGACTTTCTGACTATCTATATATAGCCGTTATCTCTATATAAATCAAGTAAAATAATGCTGTCTCGATGGAGTAAGTCTGGGGTTCATTAAAACAAATTTCATGAACAGGATGTAACAACTTGGCTATGGGAACGGTAGCACCTATCCTTTTGCACAGGTTACATGATAAACAAGACTGGCATCTTATATTCTGTCCTTTTTAATGGCAGTTCACCGGTAATATATAACGCAGAAGTCCAAGTCCCTCGATAGTATCGGTAAGAGCGTCTGATTAAAGGGTTAGTTAATCAAAACCAGCCGTTGGAAAGTCGATTGTGTCCCTGAGCATTCAGCGCAGAAAGTGGATTTATGTGTTAATGTAAAAACAAGAACAGACTTCTCCACATATTGCAGTTGATTCTTTTACTAGACGGTGGGTGCAAGGGAATCGAATTGCTTCCGTGATATCAACCTTTGCGTTTTACGATTAAAGAAGAAAATATGAATAAACGACCATGCCACTAACACAAAAAAGTAACCTGCTTTGACAGATTTAGAATAACAAAACTCTATATTTCACTACTTGCTCGTACCCCGTTCTTTATTGCGTTTTCCCCGAAGCAGTTTTGTCTGTTGGCGCTCCAGTTTCCGAGACAAGCGTCGCCGTGCTTGCATTTCTTTTCAACGATTTTCCTCCGGCGGTTCATCACTATCTTAGTCTGGCACATTGTCTGCAAAATATTGCTGATAGTTATGTTCATAACGGGTTATTTTTTTGTGAAGGGTCGAACTAACTATTCTAACGCTACTGAATACGCAGCACTCGTAAAATTGCTATTGCAGTATACTCAGTATGATTCACACGTTACTTTAATTTTGTTGAACTTTTTAATCCACTGCGTTCACGCAATGTCGGTTAAGTGCCTTGCCCAAGAACACAACCGCCTAGCTAGTGACCAGTTTCGTGACTACAACCCTTCGGCTGAAAGGCGACGCACTTAACTACCAGACTAATCTGTCGGAAAATATGTTTAACTACGCGTGAAAGAACACATTATAAGCAATTAAACGATTGGAAGAAAACAAATTAGTCAAATTAAACCCAAAAAACAGAAATCCATCTTATATTGAACTTATTAATTGATTTTTTTATCAACATTATACGTCATAGGCAGGGCCGGTTTTAGGCCGATTTGACCGATTAGATCAAATTGGGCCCCGCACCTTGAAGGGGGCCCCGCGCTAGCGGGAGTCTTTCTGTATTACGAGGTTTAAAATACTACTGAAATGTAAAATAAAATTCTTTCTCCTAATATCAATTTTTTATGCATCGTAACTAAGTCAAATTTATATTTCTGTGTCTGTCTGTTACGTCATAATGGATATGGTTGCTAAACAATACATCGTAAATAAGCAGCCACATTACCTTTAATTTGTTTTATAGCAAGTATTAAATGTCTATTTTTGTAGTTTGTATGCATTTTATGATATACAAACACCCATATATTTTGCTATGAAGAGTAGGGGCCCCGCAATCACATTTCTAATTGGGCCCCGCGGTTCCCAGCACCGGGCCTGGTCATAGGGAATATAATTGAAACCACATGTTACGTACGTGAGTCGTAATTGGTTTCTGAACATTGTTGTAATAGGGCCCGAACACTTAATAAGATTATAAAATTGCCACGGACCCTTCAAACTACGTCATTTAAAAAATACGTCATTAAAATCTCACTTCTGACGAAGCGCATCTTTCGGTGTGGAACGTTTGGCCGAATTTAACCGAAATGCCGGCGTAACATTCATCAGTCCTATTCACCTGTTCCACTGTGGAGAATACCAAATAAAAACAAAGTTTAGAAAAATACTGATATGAACGATTATTATAGTAGTTTATTACGTGTTAGCCAACACAACCTAAATACTTAATTCAAATAAGAGCTTTGTAAGACGTCATATACATATATTTTATCTATTTTTTCGTACTGCAATATGAGTTATCATAAAACAGGTTTTAGCACGATTTTTTTCTGGGGCCAAGTTTCGAATCTATAATCATTTTGTCACAAAATCTATTTTAAATGACTTAACACATATCGATCGAGTTTATCACACAATATTTATTCTGCAGGTGTCTAAGGTGTACGTTGACTATCCTATGATTGACCTTTGACCAATGTTGATCTTAATAGCCTGACGGGGCCCAATCATTCTGCCCAAAACGCCTCCGCCATTTAGAAATAAACAACTTTTGGAGCGAGATTTACAACGAACCTTAAGAGCCCGCCACAGGTTATCAAGATCCTCGTCTAAAAAGTGTAATAACTATTGTTACCTGGCACAATCGGAAACACTTCGTGATTACATAGAACAGTGGTATCTAGAAGTGGAGAGTCGTCTCTGGTTAACGCTTCCAAACGGTAGGCAAAGTTTTCAGTGTCGGCAGCCATCGAAATGTTGGTTAGTTGACAATCTCCCAATTCGCCCCCACTATATTATTCTTGATTTTAAAATGTGCATATTGTGGTTTAGAAATTGTTTGCATAATGTCCCCATTCGAAGTTAATCAATAGACGGACGGCTTGTGAGTTCGAAACCTACCTTTTGCATTTTCGCATGTGTACTCAATAATATACATTGAAAATTGCTGCTTACCTTTTATGCCATTACTGTGTTGTTAAGGCAGACAAAACACACACACTGTAATCATTCCAGTAATATTGAGGTGGTGACCAGTAATCCAAAAGAAACAAATGTTTTTAAAAATACACACTTAAGGCTGCGGGTCATAATTCAGAGTATTTAACTTACGTGCAAACGGTGTGGTTTCTGATGAAACGAACAAGAATTGGAACATTTATTGGGTTTCTATCGTCTGGTAAAACAAGATTCCTCTCGAAACAGTTTATGTATTCATTGGTATCGCGTTCGTTGGGGACTAGAATTTGGCGTTTAAATCTAGCGTTGGATATCTCGCTTGACCCTCCTTCAGGGTTGGAAGAGAGAGAAAGCGTCGTGAACTCAGCAATACAAAGCATGCTTGTTTGGTACAACGGTGAACTTCGGTCGATTAGACTGGTAATGCGGGCGATCCAGCAATCTGCTGTATCGGTTCCTGACGACGCCCTGTTGTGAAAATGAAACCTTATACCGACCCGATTGAACCTTATACGATCCGGGCAACACTAAAAGAAGGTAGGGGGAAAACTGCTCACTAAACCTTGCAGTGTTCATCACACGTTAAGTAATACGCCTACGTCCTTTATTATATGTGTGTCGAGATGGAAAAAGACCGACGAGAGAGATGCCTCTGGCTTATATAGCCGGCATAAAATAAAGTTCTTAAATAACACTACAATCCTAACTCTCCCCTAAACAATAATCTCAACCCCAGAACCCACCCTAGTTTTTACTCCACCCCTAGCACAAACCCTAATGCCAAAATATTTATTTTATTGTGTAGCTCTTGCTCTAGTTCCCGATTTTCTTACTTTCAGTTTTCTCCTACTGATCTATCAACGACACACAACATTGATTAATTATCACTTACAAGCACGTCGCGTCGTCGCTATTTTTGTACCATTTGGTGTCCAACACTACGTAATCGAGAATGGTTTGAAAAGAAGGGAAAACATCGCTGCTAACCTAGGACAATAATTGCTGTAATTTTATTATAATAAAAAGGTAAATTTCTTTAAAATATAAATAAAATGTCAGGACATGATTTTGTTTTGTATATTTTAATTTATCAATTTTGCTGTCATACTAAAAAAACATAGATTTTGTTTAAACTTACCCTGCGCTCCATACAGCTGGTAAAGAAGGTTCTCATGCTACTGGTTCCAGAAATCTGCATTCGTGCGTTCGGGGGCGACAGGGCTCGTTTGTGTCGTTGTTCCGGGTGGTAATGACACCCTGTTTGATATAGGATATATATATATATCTATTATGTTTTAACCCCGTGAATGGGAAAAGGCAATGGTCGTTTAACTCACGGGCAATCGCCACGTTACACACACCGTCGGGTCACCGGACCTATTGCAGTGGGTTGTGTATGAATCAGACGTTCCCCCATTTAATAGAACGCGTAATTCCTTTAAGGAACAGGCAATGTCCGTTAAGTGCCTTTCGCATGGACTTAACCCACTAGCTGTAGACCAGTTTAGAACCTAAAACCCTCCGGCTGAAAAGGGTTACACTATCCCACCAATCCAATCGGTCTGACAAACAATACGTATCATGAGTCTGGCTGTACATTAGTGCCTTTGACGTATCCTATAATCAACCCGGCAGTGGCGGCGATAAGACAAGCCATTTATTTGCATTTTGCCTAAGGCCACGTATACGTTGGCTATATGTGCTGTTGGATCGTTCATGGCGCGTTATTCCGTCAACCGGAAGGTTAAGAGTGCAAACAAGTCCCGATTTTAACCAGATAAAGAAAGACAATGTCTATATCACAATTTCAACCTACTATTTTAACAGGTATTTTTAAGTTTTAAACTTGGTATAAGCTTTTTATCATGTCCATTTTAAATGACCAACTGTATTTATCGATACGTAAACCATTCGGCAACACGACGGTTTTATTACCACTGAGGAGTATCGTAAATGCGCTTTCATTCCACCAATAATATTGAACAATTATTATCTTTGTCACCAAGTCGGTGTTGCATTGTAATAATGATAATATGTTTTTTTGATGAACGTCAAGTGAATAAAAGACCGCTTAGAATAAATATCATTTTATAGGGTAAGGTAATACCTAGGGCAAACAATTTGCACATAGCGCTGTTAGTGTTATAATGTTGGTTTATAGATGTTGTTTAAACTAAACATATAGACTTAAAAGTAAAAAAATGCCTTATTCCGTTTTTTTTAACCCATCAAAATGACATTTTGATACGTTCCGATATCAGACGCGTTGTATTGCTTCACGTTTTTACTCAGGCAGAGAATAGTTTAGTTTAAGTTTTTATAATAGTTTAGAATAGTTTTAAATAATTTAGTCGACTAAAAATAATAAAAAAAAACAATTACAGCAAAGGAACATCTTACCTGCTACAAGAGAGAGGCATATTGTCGAGAGCACAGTAAGGCGCAGCATCGTAAGGGTAACTGAGAATTCTTGTCCAACTAATACGGGTATGTGGCTTTTAACGTTGCTTTTATACCAATTTCCAACGAATTAGCCCCAAGGCTTATCACATGGTACATACCAAGTTAAATACCTCGGAAAACTGAACGAATTTAAAGTTTCCCTCCGGTGATGGTGGTTTCCGTTCTTATTTTTATTCCAATTTTCTGCTCGTACGTATATGTTTTTAGTCCATGCAACATTTTTAGTTTTACCCATTTAACCCATGTAACAGTTTCGGTTTGTCTTGTTATTGCCAATGAAATAACTTTATGGCTTTGAATTTTTTATTTACCTTAATCTATTTACTGTTCATCATAACCATTGCTGTTTTTGCTGGCCAAGTTTCGAACCCGTGACTGGTTGTTACTAGGTTTTTAAATTGAATTCTTTGTTTGAATCGGTCACGCTAACTATTTGACCAAACATGCACTTCATTTTGGGTTTGTGGGAATGTTTAAGGTTTTTAATAGCCTGCAGGGTTGATGGTGTATATGCTGACTACTGATCGTTTGGAGATGCTGTCGGCTGGTTTATGGGGCAGAAAATGCGCCCGGCTGTTTTTGTATTGTACTGTTTTTAAACGTTCCAGAGGGGTATTTAAATTAATGGGTTTTATTAACAATCCATTGTTTTGGCTAAAAATGGTTGCCAATTTATCGATGGGGTGTAGCAGCAACTTTGTAAACAAAACGTTGACTGAATCTAGTTGAGCATATTATTAAATTTCACCTTATTATCTTAAGTGATACATGGCAATTACATAGGATGACACGGCACGTACCGGTAAATGACGCTTGTCGGCCAATTAAATGCCCAGTTTTCATCTGTTAACGCTTGAACGCCCCCGGCAAGGTTATATGCAAATTGTTTTGTCTCCCAACGTTAGGTTTATGATAAAACCAACGCCAGGTTAAAATTACTGACTGTAAAAAGGTTTTGCTTCCCAAAAATAATAAGGTTATACTTCCCATTCCAGCATTTGTAATAACTCTGGTAACTCCACGGTTGGCACCAGGTAATCTGACGATTAAGTAAAACTCGATAAATGGAGCTATATGCGCTGCAAGAAGTTGTGCGCAGCAAGAATATTAAGGGTATACTTTCCAGACCAGCATTTATTTAAGTTTTTTATCGAAAAAAATGCAAAAATAAATATGCAATATATTATTTTTTTCATTAAATGTGCAGAGATATCGAAAACACTTATTAAAAAGAGGGAAAGCGAGAAATCATCAATATACGCAGAGGTAGTATTCGTGAAACTTTATATTTTTTTATTGCTCAAAATCTCCGCAAATCCCAAAATGATTTAAAACAATCACTGGTATTTTACAAAAAAAAATTACAAAACAAAAATCATGCAGTTCTTGTGTTACTGCTTCATCAGACAAACGTACACGACTCGTTGGTAGACGCTTAGTAATGCAGCGAAATTACCAGAGGCCAAAAAAACAACACAAACCCTTGCAATGCAACGAACGACACGTCTGTTGTTCGCATTTACTTAAGAATAAAACGTACAATTAAATTAGAACAGCTTTGAAGCTAAATTGGGCGACATGACCCCGAGCAAGAAGCGATTTGTACACCACTTCCGTCACAATCTTGAAAAAAAGCGCCCGTTTGTCCACATATCCTGTAATGTAACATTATTAAATATTCACTGTTAGAAATTTTTACTGTAAAAGGCACCGGCAGTTGACTACTTTTCATACCCGTAAAATTTACGGTGGTTACTGTTTAAAAATTGACGTTTATATTACGATAAACTTTACCGCGCTTTCGATTAAAAATTTACGGAAATTTCGATTTAAATTTTATAAAAAAATCGATTAAAAATGTTGATTTTCGATTTCCGATTTCCGTTGTTCCATTTTCGTTGATTTTCTTTGATTTTCGGATAAAATATGTTATTTGTAGAAAAGTGTTTTATTACAAAAACACATTGCGGTAAAAAGAGTGAACACTTATAGTCACAGAAACAGAGCAATTATTTATTTTATCAATTCTTACTACCGACAGCGTAACCCCGCCGACCCTTCATTCTTTTTATTTTGATAATTTATTTAATAGTTAAAATATTCTTTAGTTACCTCGCTCTCCTTCTAAATCCTTGGCCACACCGAGCTGAACATGCAGTCCAAGGCATCCATGATCCCCAAGTAGATCTTGCTACCCCTATGTTGCAACTTCCACAAGGACATTCTGTAAACTCTCTGCTCTCTCCTGGACAGCTTGTACCGCCGACACAAGTTCTGGTACGTCGTTTATAGGAGCAGTCTGACCAGGTCGACCAAGGCGCCCAAGTAGGTTCAGGGCACACGCCTCGCCCACAGGGCTGGGATTCGTTGTCCATTCCCTCGCAGCCTCTATCACCGGAATTGCCACCTTGACACGTCCGAAACCTTGTGGTAAACGTTCCGACACCCTCGCACGTGACGCTACAAGCGTACCACGGTTGCCACTGGCTCCATGATGCGCATACCATGGCTGGATGACACACCTGCGAAAACACAACAAACATGCATTCAGTTAAGGTGTTAACGGAAGCATTAAAATTATACTCCACCTCGGAAATAATAACGTTAGCCTATAACTGAAGTGGAGTCGAATGTTTATCAAAATGCTGTTGCCCACAGTCTAGTAATCGAAATTCGATAAAAGCGTCACAAGCGAATTAGTATATAGGATTGTTTATTGTAAATGGTAAAACGCGAATGGTTCATGTTTATCATGAATTGTTTATCGTGAATGGTTCATGTTTATCGTGAATGGTAAAAATGCATGGTGAGTTAACACACTCGTTAGATTACCTTATGTAAACCATCGGCGTACCGCGGAGCGATTGCAGTATGTTCTGCACAATTGAGACCTTACTTATATTTTGTAGAACCCACTATTCCGCAGTGCCTTGCCCAAGGACACAAATGACCAGCTAGCGACCAGTTTTGACCTATACGGTCGAACAAATTCACTACATTAAAAAAATTGCCTAGTCCCCAGACCACAGACGCAAACACTCATTAGCGAGATAGAGAACGGTAAACGTCCCTGACACATACACTGAACTTACCCTGCTTTCAGTCGCCGGTCCAATACATGGGGGAATGCCCACTTCACCCAAGGGGCAGGTTCGAGTTCTCGACTGTACAGCAGTTTGACCACAAGGTGCCGGGCACGTTCCCCAGGACGTCCAAGCGGTCCAGCCAACAGGAGGGCTGTCAACTGATGAGAAAATGATTTTTTTACTGAATTTAATAAAAATCAAGTAACTGTTCACTAAATAAGAGGTTAGGCTGCTAATGCGGGTGTTAAATTTGTAGTTGGCGTTGGGTTCAGTCTTGTAGTGACGGTTAAAGTTAAGTTTCACTATTGTATGCTGTTCCCTTCATCATTTTTTCACGCATTTTCATCTAATTTGCTTTGAAATGTAACAAGGACTGTGCTCGTAGTATACGGGCTACCCCAGTTTCGCATTTTACTTACGTAACACGTTCAGTTCACGTTCGCAGCAGGTTTTCTCACAGTTTTGTCGCATGAACTCAGGAAAGGATTCGCACCAGGTCATCTGGGACCGACAAAATGCTTGGCTTCGTCGGTTGGTCAGCTCGTTACACGGATCTGAGAGTTTAAATCATGACTTGTTGTGAGAAGAAGATTGATTTGAACGATATTCTATGACTAAAATCAGAATAATACATTTCGTATCGAAACGTTTAGTTGTGTTTGTTGAAATAATTGATTTGGCTTTAAATCAACATGATTAAAAGACATTTTTGGGGGTGAACATTTTACTCGTATTACCTGGCACCAAATGCTTTACGACAATAGTTGTGTATCCGAATGGATAACGCGACCGATTCTTATACCGATGTAAATAAACGGATAAACACCGTTTATTCATATTTTAGGTTATTCTAAAAATTCCGATATTTAACACAGGTATACTGACTTCGGTGAACCGTCAGCATACCACATATCCACGTCGGGTGGGTTAATTATCCGACAAACTTTGCTTACTTGGTAAAAATTGGTCCCTGTAAGCGTCGTTGCATGTCACTATGCTTCCGAACAGCGGCGAGTCTTGTTTTGTCAGTCCTTCCAAAATGAACGGGTACACCGCACTTCCACATGCTACGCCGGGATTCTGCTGTGTGGCGGTGCGGGCAGGTATGTATGATTGGCTCAGCGAAGAAACTAGGGCGGTTGCTGGAGGGTCGTTAACTTGTCCTTCGGCGAGAACGATTGCGTTGCTAGATCGGCCAAGGTCACACGTCCTGAAACGCAAACGGGTAACGTTTTGTTCTAAACTATAACAATGTTTTGAAATGAATACATAAATGGTATATATATGGACATCATATTGAAGGATTTATACACGGTTATCTCAACTAATGCCCGTGGTCCAGTTGCATAGGAAGTTAAAGTGTGCTCGAAGAGCTTAACAGGTACTTTAAACTGTTTAGTACAACCCGTTATTGGGGAGGTTGCTTTGAAAAAATCAGAGAACCATTTGGTTTAATATTTTGGCCGGCTCATGTTTTTTTTTACATGCAAATATATATATCTATTTTACTATGCTGTTGTGATCAAAGAACTTTTGTAAAATTAAAAACAGAATTTCGTTTCTGAAATTGTTGTTTTTAAAATTTGAATTCGTCATTACTGATTTGTGGAAATTTGTATTCCAGATTACACCAGTTAACGATCAGTTTAGAAAATCCATTAAGCAAATTTATTCAGCATGATGTAACTGGTATTTAAAACATATTAGCGGAAATGTTCAAATTACCCGATGATTTAAACCTTTCGAAGGTAATTGGGTACTGAAATGATGTTTGTAAACTTTGTTCTGATGTTGTAAAACTTTTCTCATTAACAACATTAGTATTAAAGCGTTCGTCCCGAAATTACTCCAGGTTGCAAGAAATCCACTAAATATACTCTGCAATTATTGTTTTACGGTAAATGATATAATTAGATTTGCTAAATATACTGTACAATTATTGTTCTACGGCAAATTGTATAATTATAGGCTAATATTTGCTAATGAAGCCTGCCTACCCGCAAATCGCGTGGTCTTCCACGAATCTAACGACAGTGTTTATGTTGATATTTCTCCTTCCAGGTGGCAGAGTGATGTTCCGATGTACGCATGTTACGTACTGCTGGCGCAAGACGTCTGACGCGTCGACTACCGGAGCCTGTCGTTTTGGTCTTGCTCGATATGCAACTAAAAATATAAGATTGTATCAAGGTTTGGTCACATAAATCATTTTTTGTCACATAAGTTAACATTTTCAGTCATATAAATAAATATGTTTATTCACATAAATCAAATATTCACATAAATCAAAGCAACTGAAAATATAAGAGCATATCAAGGTTTGATGACAAAAATTAATATTTTTTGTAACATAAATCAACATTTTCAGTCATATAAATTAATATGTTTATTCACATAAATCAAATATTCACATAAATTAAATATTCACCACACAGCAATGATTTCCTTAAATGTGTCCATAGGCCATCATTCATTTATCCGACAAACAGTAAATATAAATGGTCCTGCAGCTAATCGACAGTGGTTCTGTTGTCAAATTTTTAATATACCCTTTTTAATATATACATTTTCCAGGTCAAGATAGATCAAGTCATAATTCAGATAATAAAACAATTTCTTAGCTTATCCCAACAAATCTCACATATCTCAAATCTGTCCATTAGCAATTCATTTTTCCGACAAACAGCAAATATAAATGGTCCTGTAGCTAATCGACAGTGGTTCTCTTGTCAAAATTTTAACATAGCCTACCCTTAAAAACGACACACACACATTTTTCAGGTCAAGATAGACCAAGTCATAATTCAGATAATAAAACAATTTCTTATCTTATGCCAACAAATCTCACATATCTCAAATCTGTCCATTAGCAATTCATTTTTCCGACAAACAGCAAATATAAATGGTCCTGTAGCTAATCGACAGTGGTTCTCTTGTCAAAATTTTAACATAGCCTACCCTTAAAAACGACACACACACATTTTTCAGGTCAAGATAGACCAAGTCATAATTCAGATAATAAAACAATTTCTTATCTTATGCCAACAAAATCTCACTTATCCCGGTAGCAGCCACGTCTTCCTGAAGTTGCCTGATGCAATCTCTTGCTGGCGGAATAAGAGTGGACGTAGATCGAAGGTAAACTTCAAGTCTATTTTGCCAGCAAGCTACAGTATCGTTCAATGACCTGTAATGTAAAAGATGTGTTTAAATATATGTGAAGAAGATATAGAGGGTTCCTATTTATAACTGCGAGGGCAAGAAAGAGATAGGGAGGGTTTTTAACAGCGGAATAATTTAGATTATTCACTTTCGATCTCCCAACCTAATTGCTCTATTTCATCAGTATAAGCCAAACAGACAGACAGAGTTAGGAAAACTTTTGAAGCATAGTGTATGAGAGCTGGATATATGGAAACATATCCGAATGTATTTAAATTATTTTGTTTTGTAATTGTCCATCGAGCGATATTGGAAACCTCTATAGTTTTTAGGCAGATTTTGGAAGAGTGGTATAAAGAGGTCAGATAGTTTTGGTTTTAGGGGATTTTTGCGAGGTGTAGTCGGAATTTGATTCCGATACTTTGTTCTAGGCTCATGCATGTTTTTTTATGTATAACATACTTTTTATATAAGGTTTGTGTCAATTCATCGTTCGATTTTTCAGTTACCCCACTCCCAAAAAAAAAGAGTGACAATTAAAACCTACCTCGGGTGTAATTTGAATTCAGTAAGCAAATACAAGGCTGATAATATTATCTCATGGTACACCACCCAGCTCCACCATAATGCTGTGTGTTTATTTGTTTTGTTACCGAGCCAAGTTTTGACCCATGATGGGCTCGTCACTTGGACGGTTTTTGTATAGGTCGGTATATGTATCAGTCGCTCTAATTATTTGGCCACACGATCGTATCCACCATAATACTTATTGTTTATCGTGAGTCGTACGGCTGTTCGGCTACCACCAGGTGAACAAGATTGTATTTTTTGTAATTTTGTAATGGTTTGTGATAATTTAAATGTCGAATAAAAATAAAACCACGTTTTGGTGTAAAAAATATTTAAACCGTTAAATAATCGTTTCCTTTATACGTTTTTTGTAACGGCACTGTAGTATTCAATTAATTGTATACAATGTTATCCTTTCGTTCAAAAAATACCAGGCTAAAAATTAACCTAAAAAATCTACCCAACCCACCCACAAACATTTCCATCGCTTTGAAAATACCAGTTCGTGTCCAGCACTGTGTAGTCTATTACACCGTTCCAATCTGACTGCTGGCTTGATGCCTATAAATGAGAAATAAAAGTAAAGTTTGAATGAGTTATTTGTGATTGCACTAGAAAAATATGTCATTGAAATATGATTTAAAAAATATGTCATTGAAATATGATTTAATGTAAGCATGGCATAATATATACGATTTTTTATCAACATGCCAATTTTGCCATGTTTTTACTGGGCTATGTTTCGAACCATGATAAGTTGGTTACTAAGTCTGTTTTTTTATACAATTCAGTATATGTATTGGTCACGTAAGCATTCACACGACTTTGCACCATCCTACCAGCCACCCAGATATTTTGTCTGCCGAGCCAAGTTTCGTACCCAAGATGGGCTAGGCACAAGGACCGTTTTGGTATAGTAGTCGGTATATATATCGGTCGCGTTAACCATTTGTCCACACTACCGTACAATCAGCCACCCAGATGCCATGTTAATGCCATCACAAACCACGAGCGCCACCTATCGATCTATTGATTTTGCAGCGTGTTATCTGCCTATTAGAATTTCCCCCCAATATTAGAAAAGTATCGTACCATCATATAAGTTTATAATTACATCAAATATACAAAATTACCGAAGTACTAATGAGCGGGATATACCTTATCCGCCATGCAACTTGTGAAGTAGTCCCTCAATTGCCTGGTGTCTTCAACAATCGAAAAGGGGTTCGTCGCCTGTCTTTTCCGTCTGCTGTGTTGTTGTACGTGACAACCTCCACGAAAAAGAAATATTTTAAATTCAGTGCAGAATAACACAAACATGCCATTTTCAGCACAGGCTACAATGATTATCCTGTTTTGTTTCTCCTTGCAAATCCGAACATAACGCATAGACTTGTAAGACGGTATAAGCAAAAAAAAACATTTAGTTTAAAAAACAGTACGTGACCCAATGTCCAGTACGTAACTGCAGAGTAGGCTTGCAGGTTGTTGTTTATTTTATAAAAAATTGTAACTCTCAGAAATGTATCGTTATAAAAAGTTTGCTTTTATGTATTTTCTTAAACGTTTAATATTGCAAGTATTCAGAATAGCTTATAAACATAGAGGATTTTATCGAATTAGGGAGTCAAACCGTATATTATACCGATTAAGTCTTGGTTCGGTTTCACTTGTATTCAAATATGCGATTCAGGATTGTTTTTAAGTTTGACACCTGGCCGGATTACCGAATATTTGGGAGTATATTGAGATGTGGTATGATTTGTTTATCTAAGGCAAGGTTAATCTAAGGTTAATTTCAACCATTAGAGCAAGGCGATGTTTGCTATAGCCACCGAGTACCAGCTTCAAAATATTAACATAAAATTTGGAGAGTTTTCAGTTTAGGTTGCAGATCCAAGGTTCGATTATAAATTGTGGAAAAATCTAATACTTTTTTGAGTGACAGTCTTTTTATGAGGTGAGTTTGCATTGGAGAGATATGGAGAATAATTAGTTGAACGCCTATACAAAGGTTAGTTAAGAAATAACATTTGTTGATTTATGCATGCCAAGAACATTTCTTTTTATCTTAGTTTCAAAGTATTTACGTCATTACGAATTAGCATTTTGAACAAAACTACTTAAACGCTCAGAATTTCTATGCAAATTAGCGATTTGCGATTTTCGGCGATGTCTGTTTACTGGTTTACGCAAGTATGCGAAACATCTCTTTCACTTAATTATACTTTCGACTGCTCGTGTCACGTTATGCAAATTTGTAACGTGTTCTCCAAGTTCGTAAGTAAATTTAATTTTCCATGTTTGTAAGTAAATATAGTTTACTGTTCACTGCAGTCTCTTTGATAAGAGTGTAAAAAAACAAGAGCTATACCTTACCTTTTTAAACAAGAGCTATACCTTACCCTTAAAACCTATTAGCAACTTACAATTTAAAAATTATTATTTTCAAAAACGGCAATATTTTTGTTCACGGTCCTAAAACCCGCGTATTATTCTTGTTACATTTTATTTAAGACTTCCAGTATCGTCTACACATGAAATTGCAAAGAGTGGCTACAGCTGCACACCTCAGGGTGTAATCGAACACCAAAAGTAAGTTTCAACTTATATTAGGCTTACTTCACATACGGGAAATATTTAATTCTATATTTTTTAATGAAAATTACAAAACAACTTACCACGAGCAAGGCATGTGAAAAGCACAACACATAAAATAAAGACATCTTGCAATGAACGAACCATTTCGTATTGTATCAGAATCTTAAATACAAACAGTCTAAACAATATTTTACATAAAACCTATATTGAGCCTTGCTAAAATAAGTTAAACTGCTAAACCGTCAAAATAATAACCTTCTGTACTGATCAAAATAATGAATATAAAACTACTAAATTGTTGAAATAATGACTGTTTTGGCGGCCGTTTAAAACGCCTTTTTCGCAAAGATTGCCTTTATTTTTTATTTAACGTATAAATGGCAGTCTTTAAAACGCCCTTTTCGCAAAGACTGCCATTTATTCGTTAAAATTGAGTGAATGTTCAATTCGATTGACGCCTTTTTCGGTAATTATTCGATTAGAAGTCGAACATTATATAATTTTCGCGGATCCTTATCGAGTTTATGACGGTTCCAGTAACGCCCATAACAGGTTCGTGTCTTTTACGACGATGAATCTAAACACACACAACATCCCATATAACGTTAATACAGAGGACAATTTTAGGAGAGTCACCACGCCTGGTGGAGTAGTTTTTGAGTTGCGCTGTAAATCGCCTCGAGAGGTGAAAGAAATCTGCCGTAATGCGTTGGCAAATAAGAGAAGTTTAAAACAAAGCGTGTCTCTTGTCGTAACTGTCAAGTTATTTATCCTCTCATATGTCCACAAGTTTTACTCTGTCAACAGAATGTGTATGTGACTTTTAAACCGAGTAAATGATTTTACAAACTATCTGTTTGCAGCAGAATTTGTTTTTCTAGTTGAATCACGGGACTAACGAAATCAACGTATGTAGCAAGAACCATAAATAATATTAATTTCTTAAAGTATTTTGAGCAAAATTCTTAAAGTATGTTGCTCAAAATTAAAGTATCAGTTCTTATTTAAATATCGTCTTTTAGAAAGGCTGTTAAATTGGTGCAATCAAACTTTTTAATTCTAGTAATCTCTTCTACATTTTTATCCCAGTGCAAAATGTTACGTACACTTTTACCGCAAATCTACTGTAAACTAAACTGACAGACCTGAACATGCGATCAAGTATGTGATCAATTTAGGATAATTATATCCTGAATAAGCAACTGTAAGACATATTTAGTCAACTGTTCTGTAACCGTATTCGAAACTGGTAAATTAATCCAATAAGCTTGAAAAAATCCCTAAAGTTCTTTCTTAAACAACGGTTTTTCCCTTTTGCAGAGGAAAATGCTTAAAACTATCTTTAATCAAAACAAACGAATTACGTTTAAATTAAGATCCAGCGAAAAATTGTAAACCTGCCCCTCGGCTGGCGAGCGGTTTATAGTCAAATATAAATAAACTTCTCCCACGATTTACCAAATCGTGTCGCATTTGTGTCGGAATTTTTGTCCTTCTAAAAATGTGGGCGATGTTGATCATTATCGTCTACGTTATCTTGCACAGACCAAGTATTAGTGAAAAATTTTGACACGGCGGGGAAATTTACAAAATTTTGTTACATTTTAAAGTGTCCGCTAGAGTTTTGTATAAAAGCTCTATGCATTCATGTATGTGTTAATTATATAAGATAAGGAATACTGATGTTGATGTTTATCCCTCGAAATAGAAGAGCATATAAACGGTTAACCTATGAATGCCCAGTTAGGTATAGGATTTTAATCGTCTGCCCCGTTAAAAAGATTTTTACTTTGACATAATTTATTTAGAAGGTATAGGATATTCGTAAATGGAGAATCGCAAGGCGCCCTATATAACACAGGTTTAGTTTACCTCGCAATCACGTGAGAATTGGTTTTGAAACTGGGTACCGTCAGAGAATTGGCACAAGATATTGCGGTGTGTTGTATGTATGATTGAGACGTTCCTTGTTTTTGGCAAATAATTGGCAACACAACCGACCAGATAACGATCAGTTTTAAAATCTCAGCCACTCGGCTACTTAGTCGGATTTTTATATGAAATATTCAAGTGTATGATATTTGAATTGATTATCGGTTTATTCCTAAATATAACTGCATTTCGTATTAGCAGCACGTGACTTCAGCATGGCAAATGACGTAACTTCGTGACACCCCAAACAAAACTACATGCGCACATTTCTTTTCCGCAGTGTAACCTTTTAGTGTCTTCCCTGGCTAATATATTTTACTCTAGGATGTTTTTCAGATCATTTTAGGACGGACTTCTTTCTTTAAAAATTTAGTATATACCTTACATGTCTGTCTTTTCTGCAGTGTAACCTTTCCGTGTCTTTCTTGGCTGTTTGGATGTAGATATAGCTGTTGAATGCTTTTTTAGTTCATTAGATATAGCTGTTGGATGCTGTTGGACTCAATATATAGCTTGTGGATATTTTTTCCAGCTTATTTTAGGACGGACTTCTGTCTTTAAAAAATTAGCATATACCGTAATTAAAGACGTTTCAAAATAACCTGGTATGAACGCGATATATCTTTATTTAACTCACTTGATCACGAACTTTGGTAAAAAAAAGAAAAACAAAACAAATTTTGGAACAATCGAAATTCGAGTTTATAATAATACAAAACGTAACAAAGTTTAAATATATGTTCATATATATATATATATATATAGAGTTTTCGTTTATACTTCATGGTATGGTGGTGCTTCTCAATAATAATATAATCAAGTTAATGTCTGAAGTGAAAACATGCAACGGTATGACACTGGCTTGTGCCACGCACGTATGATACTGACTGCCACGCCATGCAGTTGTTTGAACCATCGAAATGTTTATTTATTTTATATTGTATAACATAATTTCGAAACAGTGTAGGATTATCAATAGCAAATTTTACGGTGATTATTTTATAGTATAAACTATAAAAGCTTGTCGGATAATGAATCAACCTTGGCAGGAAGAGGTCGCGCAATGGATAGCGATGGTTGATTGTCCAGTGCATATTGTACCGTTTAAGCAGTTCCTGTTGGCAAAAAGGCATTAATTTTAATCGTTTTTATTAGATAGTTTTACATATTTCAACCCATCATGGCCAAGCCTTAACGCTATCCCAATATATCGTATCCACGTGGTCTAAACCTAATAGTGTCCTTATTTTATCGTGTGAAAGGGTCTAAACAGAACAATGTCCCATATTTTATATATCTGATATAGGCCTAGTCTAAACCTGTCAATGGTCCATTCATTATATATATAGATATTTTTTTACTGAGCCAAGTTTTAAACCCATGATGGGCTCGTCACTTGGACCGTTTTTGTATAGGTCCATTCATCATATCCAAGGACCAAAACCGCATATTGCCACCTTATGTCATACAATGGTCAAATTTTACCAACATAAAATAGTTTTAATGGGAATTAACTTTAAGCTATTCGATCAATAAAGTAAAATCAGAAAATGAAGGTGGTTTATTTGGTCCATTCAACTTACCTAACCCTGAAAGTCGTCCCACACCCGCACGTTTTACTGCAAACGCTCCAGTCTGACCACGAGGTCCACGTTCCCAGGCAAAATAGTCCCATACACACGCCGGTTTCTGCGACGGTACAATCGGTAGCTTGGGGGCTGTCGCATCTTCGCTGTCTGATGCGACTTCCCTGGCCGCAAGAAGCGGAACAAACTGACCACTGACCCCACTCTGCGTATACATTGAACAGTGAACAGTCTTGTGGAAAAATGGTTAGTTTGGTCGCTTCCTACGGTATTTTAAACTTGACCTAGTGTAGGGCCTATCGCGGGTTTTATTAATAAAATATAATTAAAAAAAACAATCATTAACTGTGAAAATGTCAATGTCGCCATTGTTTTTGTATGAAACCGGACGAGGTAGCTCGGCGACAATGCGATCCCTATGCAGTGACAACTCCAGCGTCAATACAGCGATAACGCTAAGGTCAATACAACGACAGCACCAGCACCAATAATCTGGGTAATAGCGTGGCCCACTGTCCATTCCAAGTTACACCTTTTAGGGATTAAAATACCTCACCATTCGTGTAGTGTCTTACCCATAAACATATGCGTTTACCCGCAACATATGTTCACATTTCTATACGACTCTAGTTTACTTGTTACTCACCGGTAAGCTGCGGTGGTATTCGCAATGCCGATGTCACGTTTATTGGAGTGCAAGGCTGTGTCGAACACGGCTCTACGACGATGGGAGCGCATGAGGTTTCGTTGTTGACAGTCGTGCAGTTCTGGGATCGTATTCGCTGTCCACCACCGCACGTCGCTGTACATGCCGACCAATCCTCCAATGTGAAACCACGTTGAAAACCACAATCGTTTTCGTAGCAACGGCGATCTAATAAAGTGAAAAAAGGTATCGCTTGAAAAGCAGTTAAGCTATGCATATATTTTACTGAGCCAAGTTAATAACCATGATAAGCTCGTCAAGACTTTTTTGTGTAGAAGTTGGTATATGTATCAGTTGTGTTAACCATTCGGACACACGACCGTAGCAAGTTATATATATTGTTCAGCTAAGCAATCTATAATGTCGTTGTTACGGGGTGTAACGCAGATGTCCTAACACACTAAAATGTATATTTTGAGAGAAGTAATCACTTGAAAAGTTTCCATGCTCTGGGTGTTTATTTTTTAAGCTAAACAGATCAAAAATACTTCACACAGACGCTTATGTGACATAGTTTTTGTTCCTTATGTGACATAGTTAAGTTACGTTTACTAGCTCTACATGGAGTTTGAACTATTAAGACAAAGTTATTTTTTTACTGGACTTTGTTTCGAAGCCAAGATGAGTGTGGTATTACGGATAGGATATTCATGTTTATCCCCGTGAATAAGAAAGGGGGGGTTAACACACGTACAATCAAGGGGGTTAACACACGGGCAATCGTTAGATCAGCTCGTGCCCTCCGTCGCGTTACCGGAGATATTGCAGTGTGTTGGATATGATAGACACGTTCCTTTAATTTGGTAGAACCCAATAATTAAGTCCGCCAACACGACCATAATCGAGGCCGGTTAACATTCATGGTGAAGTGAAATAGGCCGTAGTACATACATTCAGTTGTGTCATCTTGGCGGCAGACCCTTGAATCCCTGCAAACTCGATGTCTATGCTGCTCCCCTCTTCCACAGTCCTCCGAGCACCGCGACCAAGCGGTCCATTCACTTATACCTGGACATATTTGTTTTATGAGCGTGGCGGGTGGGGAGTATACGTTGGTGAAATTACCGACGTTCATGGCAGGCTAACCCATAATTGACGAAAGATTTTTTTGACCAGTAAAAACCGTTGGAGCAGATGACTTAGTCGGCATTAGCCGAACACTTTTATAGTCGAAACTATCCTTTGCTTTAGTGGTTTGGTAATTTAAATAGTTATTATATTATCTAATGCCTACATGCTGTAATAGCTTACGGCGGTTGTGTTCTTCCAAGATTAAGTTTATATTTTAAATGTTGTTTAGGAGTTCTTTAGATGCAATACTTAACAATAAACGCCAAAGTGAGACTTTACCAAGTCAGATTTGGGCCAAATACGCTACACTATAATACATATCCAATGGCTATTAGGTGAGCCAACACTTCTTTCGAATTAAACTTAGCAGCACAGAAGTATACATTCAGTATGTTCTATTTACTTGCGTATCTTTCAAGACAGCAGGACTTCGCGCAATACCTCCCCATGAACCCACTGTACCTGGAACAATGCTGTAAGTTCCTCTCGCAATACTGTGTCGGTATCTGATTGGAGAGTTCGGAGCAATCGCCTAAAAGATAACTTTTTATTCTTCTGGTGAAGTTGTGACAGCCGTTAGAAACACAGGCGAAGACGGTGTATTATTTTACAAATGTTTTTTAGTTTAGTTTAGTTTATTTTTTGTTTCCACGATAAAAACACGAAGCAGGACCTTTGAAAAAAAGGCAAAACTACAGTCGTTAGAACACGTCTAAAAACCAATCAATTATCAAGTTTCGGTATAATTAGACGCTAAACCCACATAAAAAAATGTTTATAAAAAATTTACACTAAGCCTCGAAGAAAAGTGTGCGGTTTTACATTAAACTTAATCAAATTTGGATTATTTAGATCTGTGGTTTATTTTGAAAGATAGTTGCTATAAAATGCCATGGAAGTTTTACCACTAAATTGTTGATAAGCGATTTCTGTACATTTTGAACACTTTCATTAGATTGATATAAAGCTTGTACACAGCCGCAAAGTCGCCATTATGTTGTAGAAATGTCTTAGTATTTAACACACTACAATGACTCCGTTACCAGATTGCAAAAACTATCAATTTTGACGATTGTCCATGTTACAGCATTGTGTTTTCCCACACTATGATATAAACATGATATCCTATTCTATTCCATCCAACTTACTGTTACGGCATGGGTTCGAGTTGCATGTTCTAGTTTGATTGCTCGCTCCTTGGCAATGGCCTGTTGAACCACGTCGATAGCAAACCCGATCGCGCACTTGGCGACCCGAACCACACGATCTCGAACACCCTTCCCATCTGAGCCACGAACCCCAAACCCCGGGGCAAGTGTTCCCAATGCACTGGGTGTGCTGCTTATTTTTCCCTCTACAACCGCCACCATTTAGACAAGTACGGATCCTCTTTCTCCGACCTCGCCCGCACGAGAGGCTACAGCTCGACCAAGGCAACCAGGTACTCCAGGTCGAACATTCTTGAGTGTTACATTGTTCTTCCGCTTGATCGTTATATCTGACATCCAGATGGGAGACGCACTGTCGCATCCGGGATCGGATACCGGAGCCGCAAGAGCGAGAGCATCTCCCCCATGCATTCCAATTTCGGCAATCTAGGTAAGATTGATACAAGCTTTACCAAACCCTTTCCTGCATCTCAAATTCTTGTTATGCAATACATAGAAGATTTGTTCTAAGTTGTCACTAGATCCATCCCCACCTCTACAGTTAGGTTTTATAGCTTAGTTGGTTGGGGGATCAACTTTAAACCAAAAGGGTGTCGGTTCTACACCCGCCAAAGAGTTGTTTGTTATCTCAGCCAAGGAACGTTGCAGACATCGACTTAAACCAGGTAAAACAGGAAAAATAACTCATTTTCACACACTCTACAATAGATTTAGTAGATCGACGAGTGTTCGAGGTAATCTGACGATTGCAAGTTTATACAGGTCCTTGCATTTTATCTACTCACGGGAATAAAACATTTATCCCTGAACTGTAACTGGTGCCCACAGTTTAGTTAAATGTTACCTTGCGGTAGAAACAGATTTTAACAAAGTGTTAGATTATTTCAGGTTTATGCAACTGCCTGAAGATACATGCGACAGGCAAAAGTGGCTATAATCGCGATCTACCTAAGTATTTTATAGCAAAAAGCGCAAATTGACTTATAAAACACTTCTTCTGTGGTGCATTTTTATAGTTTAAAAAGAGTTAGTACACAGCCTTTGGTGTTGTTATTTTATTTAAAGCGATTATCGCCCAATCATGCAATGAAATTAATACAGTATGTTAACATGTAAAATGATGACGATGCAAGGCCGGTTCAACCGTTCGTTTAGATCAGTATCTTCTTGGGTAGTGAATCCATGCCTAACAGAGATTAGTTAAAACGAGCTTAGCGAGAGAGTGGTCACTGGTTCGAAACTCGCTAAACAGAAGGAAACCAACTTCTTCGCGGTTGCGACAATGTCCGGTACTTCATGGCACTTACACCACATCGGTTAGTATAGGTGATGAGCATGCTGGTTGCGCAATGAGCCCTTACTTACCAGGACAACGTTCTTGCGCGCAGGAACGGATTCGAATACGGTGTCCTGGACAGTTTCCGACCTCGCATGTGCGAGTGGACTCGACAGCGGCACCACCGCACGTCACAGGGCAATCCGGCCAAGGCGACCAACTGCTCCAGATTGGACAAATAACTAGGAGAAATTATACTTGAATAATAAATAAGTAATGGAAATAGTGAGCGTTGTTAGAAATGGCGGAATCTATCGCACCAACACTGGTATAAACAACTAATTCTCTTGGTTATTTAAGTAGTCACAGAAACTCTCGCTATTTGTACAAATATTAATCATGCATTTCATTGTTTGTCTTTGAATAAGAGGCTGGAATATGGTAATAGCGAAACAAATAAGCTGTATCTTCAATCAATGCAGGAGCTAAACTTTGCTAGCGTTTATCTAAACTACTTATTGAAAATAGGCTACAAAAATATCTTAATACAAGGTCATATCCTTTTTAGTTTAAACTAAAATCATATTTTTAGGGGCCAAGTTACGAATCCATGATGGGCTCCTCACTAAGATCTATTTTTATATCAAAATTGGCTTATGTATTGGTTGCGTTAACCATTCATCCACACGACAGTACAACATATATACACAGGATAGGATAAGATAGAATATTCATGTTTATTCTCGTGAATGGAAAAACCAAGGGGGCTAACAAACGGGCAATCGTCAGATCGCCTCGTGCCTACCGTCGGGTTACCGAAGCTATTGCAGTGTGCTGTATATGATAGACACGTTTATTTAATTTGGTACAACGCTGGGTTCAGACAATGTCCGTAAAACGCCTTGCCCAAGGAAACAAACGACAAGCTAGCGACCAGTTTCGTACCTGCAACCTTTCGATTGAAAGGCGAAGCACTAAACCGCCAGACTAACCGGCCTGGCCTAAACTCATACAGATTTTCAAAACCACGACCTTACCCCTATTGCACTCTCGTGTTCTCCTTGTATCACCAGTGCAATCCACATCACGACCGTGGCACACTCTGGTGGAAGCTTCAACTCCTGTGGTACCGCAACTACTTGAACATCTGCTCCATGATGTCCAGTTTGTCCAAGTCGCGCAGAAATGCGTGTTGCATCGCTGGATATCGAATTTTAATTGTAATCGTAAAATTGAATTGATAAGGTTATTTCATTAAAATTAGGATAGGATATTTATGTTTCTCCCCGTGAATGGGAAAACCAAGCGGGTTAACATACAGGCAAACGTCAGATCGCCTCGCGCCCACCGTCGGGTACATTTAAATAAGGCAATATTTGGGATTTTCTATTCGATGCGTTTTCTTGCTTGCGTTTAATGCACCCATTCGCATTTTCCGGGGCAAGAAAGGGTAATACTGTTTTGCTTTGACGCTTTATAGTGCTTTGACGCCCAATTACACCAAATAAAAGACGTGAATGTGCATTGAAATTATTGTGCGTATATTATAATACGCTATCGGCCTATAATATACGTGGTTATGGTTGTCGGCTATTTATATGCATGAGGGAAAAACGTGGTGAAACGTGAGTTGGTGAGATCCAAATAATTGATATGTGTACAAGGAATTCCCCGTCGTACTAGATGTACTAATGGTCTCTGCGATAAGACACACTTTTCTTTTTCCCCAACTTTCGAACGGTCGGCGTTATAGAAAAGTTTATATATTTTTTTACAGGAATAAGTTTTCACTCCATGATAGACTCGTAAATATAAGACCGTCCATATGGTACGATATATAACTCGTTTACGGCTACACGACCATTCCTAGGAAAAACTTATATTACAATATATGTAGCTAGGTATATCCCCTCTTACTCTGGTGGTTCTTGGTGTGGGAAGATTGCATCCGTTTTGTCCTGGTCTCCCGTTGATGCAAACAGCGAGGCGTATTTGGATGCCACCTCCGCACGACTGTGAGCATGGTTTCCAGCCGCTTACGTAACGCCACCCTGCCAGGTGCGAAAAAATATTTAACATTGTTACTTAGGCCTGGATACATGAATAGCACAAAACAGGCCGTTAGGTTGACAAATATTTAAGATTATACTTGTGAGTGGAAAAGGATGTTTTACCGGGTCTCATACTTTTTATTTTTGACACCCGGTTGTCATATTATTTCACTTTGCCCACAATCTGTTGAATTTTAACCCCGCACACCGAATACAAAAGTTACGTCTCTTTCCGGGGTAAGAAAACGCAAGAGGGAGTTATGACACAAGCAATTGTCAGATTATCTCATGTCCACGCGTTATCGGCCTGTATTTTAGGTTGAAAACATTGTTAGGGTATTCGTTCTAATCAAACTACTGAGTTTAGTTAACTTTGGATACAAGAGTCCAAAGATACAAATGGCGTATTTAGTGATTTTTGACTAATCTTTCCACTAACCAACCATCTAACACGTTAAAAATAAGCTAACAAGCCGGAAAAATAGTAAAGGAACGTGGAAATCATACACAACACACTGTAATAGCTTCGGAAACCCGAAGGTAGGCGCGAGGTGATCTGACGATTGCCGGTGTGTTAATTAACCCCCTAGGTTTTCCCACTCGCGTGTATAAACATGAATATCCTCCTAACCTAACGTTATACTAACTTGGACAAGTTCTTTGATTGCAGCGGAAAATCTCTCGCGCGGCACCAAAACAGCCGTTGTTTCCCGGGTTGCCGTTGAAGCAAACTCGTGATCTGGATCTAGTTCCTCCGCCACAAGATACATCGCAACTTGACCAGCTACTCCACGGTCGCCATGCTAAATACGAAACATAGTATTAGCGGCCACGTCTAATTATACCGAAACTTGATAATTGAATGTTTTTTAGACGTGTTCTAACGACTGTCGTTTTGTCGTTTTTTCCCGTTTTCCAATTTTTTTTCAAAGGTCCTGCTTCATGTTTTCATCGAACAAAAATAAACTAAACTAAATTAGTAAATTCAAAAACAAAAAATAAACTAAAGTAAACTAGTAAATTGGAGTTTTAAAATCTAGTTTGGAACATTATATATGTATAAGTTACTTTTTTAACCGTCCAATAGCGAACCCGATATAGGATCGTCAATAAGACCGATTTTAAGTAGAATTATCTATATGAATCGGCCGCGCTGATTATTTAGCCACACAAGCAATCCAATTTTTATTTTACATTGTAGACACATGAAATATAAAATGCATTCATGTTTTATCCACGTCAATGCGAAAGCGCATTACTTGGTCAATCATTAGATTACCCTGCGCCCACCGTCGGGTTTCGGGAGCTATTGCAGTGTGTTGTTCCACAGGAAGTGTGTATTAGACTTGTTTAATACAGTCTTGTTAATGATCTTATAAAATAGGCCTTTCTTAATCCACAAAAATAGAAACATAATTTCCTGTCTTACATGGTGGTCTTGCCCCACATGACTGATCATGTCTTATGCTCAGTGAAGTTGTAGCTCCTATCCAGTTTTCGTACGATTCGATGGCGGTAAATACAGCGTAGCTGTCACCGCCAACGCATATATCTCCGTATGACATAATTCCAGCCACGTACCAGTCGCAGGAGGCACAGCGCTGGCATACAAGCGGCCCGCCTGACTCGGCTAAAACAGATTCATCGGTTACGAGATATATTTAGAACACCACTAAACAGAGGGCAAGGTTTCAGGAGGGAAAAAGTACAAGAAAATAGGAGAAAAACTTACCACCGCACTTATCCGAACCGAGGCCGAAACATTTTAGTATAAGGTGTTATCCTTATTACGATTTAATCGTTAATTGAATTAACCATATTGAAGAAAAACATTGGTCACTATTTTCTTTCCCAACATACCTACACTCAAAAATATTTTAAATTTCAAAGCTAAATCGCACTAGTAAGAGTCTTTTTTATTGGGTTGAATAGATGAAAACATTGTTGGGGTATATGTTCCAAATAAACTACTAATTGTAAGGACATAAATGGCGTATTTAAGGCTGATTTCGAAGACCCTTTCGACTAACCATCCTACACATTACCAACAAGCTGAAGTTGGATAGATAGCTATGGTATGGTTTTGTTTAAAAAAACATTTTTTACCAGGACAAGATCCGATCTGTTGAGTGGTAAACTTGGCGCATATCATATTGCTGTCCATGTTATGATAAGTTTGCAAGTTTTGCTGACATTCCTCCCTCTGGGAAATGGTCATTGATATGTCCTTTCTCTGTCGAACAAGTGTTCCACCTACAACTGCAACAAAATAAAAAGATTTAACCCACTGAAATATATGGGTGGGATAATCACCATGTTTATCGAAGGCATTGAGAATAGAGAAAAGTTGAAATATTCCTATTCGGCATAACACCCACTGTCGGGTTGACAGAGCTATTCTGGTGTGCTGGGTACCAATAAAGTTTTACTTTATTAATTAAGCTACCTTGGGCTATTCATCCAACGGGTTCCAACGAGTGTTAAAGCGTCGGACTGTGTAAGACAGGAGGATGCCAATAAGCCGCCGGTGGAGAAATTAAATACTCCTATCACGAAGTATATCCCGACTAGACTGGTGGTTTAGTTCAACGCTATTCGATCAAAATGTTTTAGGTTCGATACTTGGCGCTTGTTAGTCGGTTGTGTTCTTGGGCAAGACACTTAACGGACATTGCCTGAACCCAGTGGATTAATGGGTTCCACTAAATAGAAGGAACGTATGAATCATATACAACACGGGGATAAACATGTATATCCTATTCTATCCTCCCATGATATCTCCTAATCTCAGTCTAGTTATCATTGCTAGTTTAGTGCGTTTGAACATGACACACGGATTGCTTTAGTTTTTTTTGTTAACCATTTATAGACTGAGATAAAAACTGTTAATTGCTTAAAACCTGGTTTCAACGTTATACGTGATGTGGTTGTCAACCAGTTAGTGTTAAACATGGTTCTTGTTGTTACAAATTTAAAGTACATGAAAGCCCATTTCTTGATTGTGCTTACTGATTGTTTATATTATTTCATGCTGTTTGATACCCTAGAAGTCGGCAAATGATTGGAAGTGGCTAAGAAGAGAGCGCTTGTGTGGCAAAAGCGCCGACGTTAGTATACTCTGAAACGGTTGATGTATGAGCGGTAAGTCCATGGGTAATTGATACAAATAAACAGGATTGCGCATATAGTGTAACTCACGTTCTGTTTCGTATCCCACTAAAAAGCATTTCGAACCCTGCGGTGGAAATTCCCCGGAAGGAAGACAAATAGGAGCTGCGTAATGACTTCTTTCAATCGGTCGTTCCAAATGACCCAACGCGATATCATAATGAGGAAAAGTGTAGCTGGTATGCCTGATTACCTACGAGATTGCATTAAATGTAAAATAATTTAAATTTTTGGAAAACAGTTTAATGTAATAAGTCGACGCAATGGTGGCTATGTGTAAAGCTTATCATTAATGATCAGAACCAATATTACTGTATTTATTTATAAATATTAAGTTCCTTGGCCGTTGTTTTATGTGAGGATTTTTTTGCATGAGCTAGTTACCTCTTCAAGATGAATATCACTACGTGTAAAGTTTCTTTCACCAGGAGTGGTTACGCGCATGCCAAAAGTCGCTGTCAAAGCTTGCCTTGATTTCCATCCACTGTGAAAATAACAAAGTAAAAATAAAGGGGTAAAAATCAAGGAAACTCGTAAAGGCTGGTTTAATTCAGCTAATTTGAGTTACTACCAAATGGAATATTGGCTTGAACATATCCAAATTTAAACTGTTTCTTTGGCCAAACGTATACAATTTTGAGGGTATCCAAATTTAAACGGGGAAAACTAAAAGGAGGAAAAACGGGAAGGCGGGACGGAGAGAAACTGCACACTAAAATAAAGATTATGATATAAGAGTTAGTTTTAAATATGGGGTTAGAAATAGGTTTAGTTCTGGGGTTGATATTAGTGTTCATGGCAGTGATAAAATTATTTTCCATAGTTTTGGTTAGCAGTTTTCCTCCTTCCCTTCTTCCCACCATTTAAACTGTTTCTGTGTCCAATTTTAGAACAATAACACGTCGGAAGTAAACTGCGGTTGCGTAAGCATTAGTATGTTTATATTCACGTTTTATTTCTCTCCGACATTTTTCTAATCCATTAGACAAACATATTACTTATACCATTTTTATTTTCTGCTTAAAACAAGTGGAGATGAGGGATTAACTCAAACAGAACACACAGCATTGTTTGAATGTGATACCATGGGTTGCATAAGAAGTAGCGGGACTTCTATGGCCTATATTCCTGTACTGTATATTAAACCATACAATACAGTAGTATTTTGGTCCATACTATTGTTGTGTATGGTTTGTATATAAATGCTCATACCTGAAACAATGTGCTGATGCTATTATCCAATCCGAAGAGATAAGCACGCCAACGCACACTCTCTTTCCGATACGCAAGTATACCTATCAGCATATTTTTAAATATTTCAATTTATTCAAATTATAATTCTAATTAGTTCCATTCAAAACAACAAATGGATTATTGAGGACTAAACACTGCTGCCTTCGATAGAACTATTACTGTATAAAGATTATCTTTATCACTGGGCACAAACATGGCATTTACGGGCAACTCATGCTTTTCACGAGATGAAAAAACGAAGGTGTCCAGACAGCATTCAGGTGCAATGTTGGTACACTTTTTATTTTGTACCATTTGTTGTTGTTTTTTTTCGCTCAACCAACAAGGGGCCTGTGAACAAACCAGTGCATATACCGACTTATATGCAAAAACGGTCGTGTTGACGAGCCTATCAGGAGCTCTACTGGCCAATTGGTTAACGCTACTGACACACATACCAATTCTATATAAAAAAACGGTATTAGGGACGAGCCCATATTGGGTTCGAAGCTTCATCCATAGGTTTTCCCGAGACACAAGCGACCACAGAATACGCGTACAACATGGTCAAAATACATGATACGGAATATAGCTATTGAAGATACACGCCAATACATGATTACAGAATCATCGAGTTAACCTACCGCCCACGGCCACTGGGTGATGATGACGTCGGGACCAGCAAGAGAAACACCGACTGAAGTGCCAGGATTTTGACCGCAAGTTGCTAAAAAAAAGAAATTTATTACTGGATGGGCCATGTGGAAAATTCTTCATATGTGAATGAGGAAGTTTTATAAGTCGTTAGGCGCAGCAGAAGAGTTTTGTTATTACTACAACTATATCTATCTTTAAATTTATATGCATTTGTTGTAAATCTCCACATCTCTCATAGAAATGTTAAAAAAGAACTGCAAAATCTTAATTCATTTATTTTTCATATGTGTGGTAAACAAAAGAATAATCCAGTCTTATTATATTTATACGGGGAAGCTATCACTCAAAAATGCATATGAGTCGGATGTTATATCTAACCCTTACCGTTTGTAGCAATGCAACAGCGTTCTTCCTGGTAACGTGTTAGTCTTGCTGAATTACCCACGTTAACGCACCCAAACGTGCTTGAACATGCAAAAGAACCTTTCGTGTTCAAACAGTAAGGCCGTTCAGTCGGGCAGGTGTTGAGTGCGCATTCGTTTATATCTGTAACGTGGCATTGAACTAATTTATAAAATTGCATTTGTTAATACTGTTTACAACTTAGCACTAACATAATGTAGGTATGATTTGTACTGTTTATAATTTGACATCAAATGTAAGCATGGTTCGTACTTTCTACAACATTTTTCACCGAGCTAAGTTTCACCTTAATAATGTGCTCGACAATAGGACCGTTTATGTGTAGGGGGGCGGTATAAATATATTACTCGGCCACACAACCGTACTACTTTCCACAACTTGACACCAACATAATGTATGATTTGTCCCGACGGCAAATACAATGTTAACGGTATTTTTTTAGTTTGTGACTATGGCCCTAATGACTAAAGAGTATGTTAAACAGTAATATTGGGTAGGAAATTAAAATGTGATATAAGAGAAGAGGCATCACATTAGACAATGATTTTTAAACTACTAACATAACAAAACTTTGTTAAGCATTGCTGTTCGGAATTTTGTATGTTTTTTGAAAGAAATATAGAAATAAATATAACTGGTTTAAGTTTAAAATACATCTTATGAGTTTCCGACGACTTAGTACTTTAGCAAGGTTAATCATGTACGTACGGGCAGGGAACAAAAGCATATTTCACCTCGGGGCAATAGGAATCGAAATCGTACCGAATACTACGAAAACTGAAAAAAAAACTTGGCGTTATAGCATCATATCATGACGCAAGTGTAGACGTCATTTATCTCTAAAACAATCTCCGTGAATCAACGATACTTTTGTTTTAAAAAATTGACCATTTTTTTATATTTCTCTTTAACATATTTCAGAATGGGAACTTCTCACAATGTTATACAAAATGTCTTTAGTTTAAAAGCTGTGGGCATGCGTTATTGGGTAACACATTCGCCCTAATAGCTCTGTATTTCCACCGATTAGACGGACTCGCTACTAGACTAATTAATAATCAATTTGACAAACTTGTCTTACTCAAAATTAAGTTTATTTATGAACTTTTAAAGACCCGACTCATGCTAATACGAATATAAGTTTGCCTGTTTTAAAGGTAATTGTTCTTTTCAAGCGAATTATAAACAAATTTTATTTTTTCTGTCGGGCTAAGTTTCTTCACTAATATAGTTATTTCAAAGTGCACTCACTATCTTTTTAAATATAAGCTGTCTTTTACCGTCATCATTCTATTTTGAACTATAACTAAGAAAGTCTTGTTTGCTTAATTGGGTCGACAAAAAAAATAACTAAATAAATGCAACTATAAATTGATGTTTAAAGAAATACTGGTTGAACTTCGGTCAAATAAAAAATCGGTCAAATATTTGTGTGTGTTGTCGACAGTGTCATGTAGTATGTTTTATAGACCAATTACATGAATTCGTTAAATAACTTAACTGAAAGGTAGAAAGCTGCTTTGCCTACATACCTGTACAGTTTCGTCCATTGCTGTGCAACGTGTAGCCGACTCTACAAAGACAAGTCGCCCCTGATTCGCTAACGCGACAGTCATGCTGGCAACCGTACTGAATCGGATTACATGCGCAATTGTTGCACGTTCTTCTGCACATCGTTGCCATGGTTGTCGTATAACAGTAATCCCTCGAAATATTACACCAATGAAATTGGTCAACGCAGTTTTCAAAATTCGTTCGTTCAGGTGCCTGTCCCGCTGCAAAACAAAAACGACTGTTTTGTCTTTAGCACACGATGAAAGTCCGTTTGGAAATACCTGTGCATCTTAGACAGGCGACCAGAGCGACGATGATAATAGGAAGATAATCACAAGCTTGCATTTTAGGAGTCTTCAAATTATCTCATCTTAAAAAAACAGCAGAGTATAATGTTAAGACTGTGAAAGACATACATTCTGGTAAGATGGAATTTCAAAACTTCTAATGCCTTTCTTGCGCTTGTTTCCTACAAAAACGTGACTTATATCACGAGCTATTTATATAGGCTACTGGTTTCTGTTTCTTTAGTAAAACAAGTTACAAGGCTTTTTTGCGAAATTTTGAATTTTACAATCAAAGGTCTAATAGCCTAGGATCAAACGCGATATGGCCCTCCGGCAACTTAAAATTTCGTCAGTAACAAACGGGAAAACAACTGTTTATTTCTGACCTTTCCTTGGCCTACATATTCATTCACTAGTTTCTTATTGGCGGTGTCTGGGGATGTCACTGTGCCATTAACCTCTAGGCTTCTCTAGCCATTGAACCTGTTGACGCTGTAGTGGCCAAACATTTAATGAGGCCGCTTCAGACATCGTGAATAAGCTATTAAGCAGCGCGTACACCATATCACTGACGCATAGAAAGCCCACGAAATACGCGGTAATGAACGTTCTACACTCAACGTGACTAAGAATTAATCTCATAATCGCCATAACATAATAATACCACACTACGCAAGTTTTGTCCAGATTATATTTAGAATCGCCACGATCAGGCAATTGCCCGATCTAAATTTACGCCTAACCGGTAATGAGAATTAGTCTACAAATGGACGAATTGCTTTTTAAGAATGTGTAGGCAGAATTGTGTGCATTTAATTGAAGTAATAATCAAAATTTCTCCCCATTATAATGCCATTACTAGCCTTTTTATCGATGCGCTCTTATATATATATATACATTACGGTCTATTGAAATGAGTGAATCTGCATTCATTTTGTAGTTCGGTGTTTTTGCTTTTTGGTGCTGTGTTTTTCTAGATTCCGAATTCTATATTTGTTGTCCAAACCAGTCGTACGACAATACAGTGAATACATTGACAACTGAATAATTTTGATCTAAACATTTTATAAAGTGCAATAATTATGATATAAACGTTTTTTCAGTTCAATTTGCTATTTTTTTGGATTGAGAAGTGTTTTAATAACTGTCGTTTTACCGACTTTCTTCCAGGTAACAGCTTTTTTCTATAAAAATTCCTGCTGCGTGGTTTTATTGTGAAAACAAAAAAAACTAAACATGTAAATACCTGGGAAGGTTGGGCATGTGCAAGTCTATATGATTCTGGGAGCTTCGTGGCGAAAGACAAAGAACGTGTCTATCATTTAAATTCTTGTTTTCTATTTAAACAAAAGACTGTTACCCACATTTTAAACAATTCTGTAAACACACCTTGACAGTTCACCATATGTCTCTGTAAGATAGGATAAGACATACACGTTTGTCCAAATGAATGTGAAAACGCACGGGCGTTATTTCAAGAACAGTCGTAAGATTATCTCGTGATAAGGCTACGTAAGGGAGCACAAGCGTAATCGTCACATCACGCCCGACGTCGTATTACCTGATATATTGCAGTGATGTGTATGATTTAGACATTTCTGTCTAACCCAAGTACACAAATGACTAACGGGCGACCAATTTCGAACCTTCAATCATTCAGCGGAAAGGCAAAGCGCAAACCCACCAAGCTTTCCGGTCGGAGCAATATCCTATCCATCCTATCCTATCCTATCCTATCATAACCTATTTATGTTTGTTTTGTCTGTCCAGCAGACACGTGGTAGTAGCTAAGGCCAAAATAGCTTGGTTAGTCGGTGTGCTTCTTTAGGATTACAGATCGAAAGTGGTCACTAGCTAGCGGGCTGCGTCCTTACTATTTAGCGAACTTCAATCAACCCAGTGGATAAAATTGATACAATAGCTCCAGTAGCAAGATGGTGGATTCAAGGCAAAGTTACAATTTTTGATGTGATAACGTCCCCTGTGTTTTTCTATTCATAAAATAAACATAAATAGCCTATATTCCATCTTATTTTGTTATATTTAGGGGACGTTCAGGGGTAAACTGGGTTATTTCATTTCGCCATTTACCTTTCGTGTTCGCTTTGTAATTTTAACGATTTGTTTAAAATATAATGTAGGCTATATCCTTTTTAATTCCAAGATATAAAATATCGAGGAATTTCGATACGGCAAAAACAGCAATTAATTTTATATTTTTGCGTCTGTCGGTTTTTGCCATTTGATTTGAAAAGTTTTTTTTTTTTATTTGAAAAGTTTTAAAACTTTTTTTATTGTGCTATTATGGGACATTAAAATACTATTCAAGCGTTTAAGTGGGTTAGAATTTCTAGGTATTTTCCACCCCACCATTAAGATATATTATTCACGTAAATGGTAAAACCAAGGGAACAACCGACTAGCTAGCGACCAGTTTCTAATCTTCAACCTTTCGGCTAAAAGGTGCCTCACTAAACCGCCAGACTAACCGGTAGGACGAATTTACGCCTCAATTTAATGCAAAAAAACGTAGATTAACGATGATTATATTGTTTTTAATTGTCGCTAAAACAAACGAACACGACACACGTATAAATACAATCAACTTAAAACAATAATGTTCCACATGTAAAAAAGGCACGATACAACGAACCGGGCTGCAATACGTCATCAGGTGAAAATAAAACAACTTCTTTAGATTCGAACCAAGCGTATCAGGAAGGTGGGAAGCATTTGTCGAAGCTTTAAGGCGAAAACGCGCAAAGTCCAATGTATTTCATACCTCAAAAAATACTAAGTGCGAACGATAAGTTCTCGATAATTATTAATTACATAATGGAGTCACTAATTGTGTGACGACAGACAAAGAAAAACGCTCTGATCTGGTGCTGTAGATAAAAACAGTGCGTGCAAATACCAGATGAGATTACCGGGAAACAGGATATTTTATAACAAAACCATGCAACTGATGACGGCTTATTACTTGTATGACGGAGACCGCAATCTTGATCACTATTTGTTAAATGGAGATTGCATAGACTATTGTTTACACTGGGTAGGAAAAGCTTCTTGTTAGAATATGTTATTTTGATAAATGTTCATTAAACTGCAAAGTTGCATATCCGAAGTTAAAAAAATGACTCCTCATTCTAAACTTATGAATAGAGAGACCTAGGTGAAATGCGAAATGTAGGGGGTTTATACTACCCCTTTCAATCACACTTCACATCACGCTTTTTATAGGTTCTACGGAAAGTCGGGTACGGAAACTTAAATGGAACTTCAAAGCACCATATGCTCTTGTAGACTCGACCGTGACGACTGAAAGTAAAAATCTCGGAAAGGAAAAAGCACTCGTAAAACCCTAAAAAGAAAAATTTCGGGCTCCAGGCTTGGCACGAATGCAGTGCATGAGAATGGACTCTAGCATGGAACTTACGGCTTATCTATGGACCCGACCGTTCTGAAGAGTGTCTTTTGTTTTGTTAAAGAGTACGTTAGATGACTCGTCCTCTTCGGAGTAAATCGCATCCACTTGATCCAGAAGCTCGCTTCTCTCATCCGATCGGTGGGCCTTCCTCACGGAAGTGTACTTTACGCTTTCCACGACACCGTTTGCTCCGACATTTTTTACGAACTTCGGAAGATCGCTCAGAGAGAAATTGATGTCTTTGAACGCGTGTAGGAAGAAGATACCGGTGACGATCGTACCGAACCCTGGAGAATTCGATAAAATTAAACTTCTGCAGTATTTATATAAAGCGAAAAACTATAAAAGCTTTTGTAGTATGTAAAATAGTTGATTTTATTCTGGTCATCTCTAAACAAATAAACATGGAAGTAATAAAAAAGATATTTTAGAAGACAACAATAAGCACAATCTCACAACTTATCTATAAATCTTAGTTTAATTTTAGAGTATTTGTATAATCTAAAAATAAAAATGGTGAACAGAACATGTTTTGCAAGTTTTAGAGTTGTTGCAGCTTGTACGTTATACTGACAGGGTAATTTCAACCATTTTAAAATTAGAAATAACCTGTTTTCCCTAAACCTATAAAAATGATCCATAAAATTTACATAATATAACACTTAGGAGGAAATAGTAAATCTGTAACAAATCTGCAACTTATGTAAATCTGTCACACACTTTTTATATCTTTTGGACAGCACATATAATTTAAAAATTTTGATTTAAAAAAGTCATTAAAAACGTTTTAAAAACTTTAAGGTTGGTTAGAGTAAGGATTATTATTCTCTGCATTTAAACCAGACTTATGTTCTTGGACTAGGCCTACCCATTGAAATGTTATACTGCCAAGGATGGATAAATGGATGCATAAAATTAACAAACACACAGTTTAATCCTCTAATGATTTCCTGAACAATAACATTTATTATCATAGAGCCATCTGTATTATTATTAAATACACAACTAAGCATGTTTATTACTGCAAAGAAGTAAATTTAGAATACATTGTATAATTCTTCTATTAGGCTAAAACTTGCTTTGCACAAAGAAATTTCAGTATTATATATCCCTTTATTTGGGCTCTGTTAGATACAAACAGTAAAGTAAAGACTCAAGCTAGACCAGCGGTTCCCAAAGTGGAGTTCGCGGACCTTTTAGAATGAAGTGTAGGCCTATTTTTCACTATACGGTACATTGATTTTGTGGTTGTGATCGTTTAATTTTTTAGTCTTCACTATACCGCCAAATATTAAAAAATTGCAAGAGTCCGTTGTGAATTTGTTTAAAAACAGTAACCACTGATCTAGACAATGCCTTCACAATTTAAACTGACACGACTGCCTTGCGGTGCCGGTATTTAACACGACTACATAGCTAACTGGTTATTGGAAATGTACAGGAAATCAACAATAAGAAAACTGAGTGTTCATTGAATCTACGGGTTCTTGTACACTAAATGCCTGTATCATATTTTAACTGACTACCAATACAAAATGTGAAGTTAAGATTTTAAACTTTTTAATGAAACTATTTCTGTAATCCACTAAAAATAAGACCTGAATTGTAACTGCAAACAAGATAATAAATAAATCTGTGAGTAAATTTAAACAAAATCCATGAAATATGGTGAGGGGTAGAGCTGGAGAGCTTCTTTTCTAAGAAAATTTTAACACTCGAATGCAAATATGTGAGTGAAATGTGGGGTTAAAATTGTGGGTTGTATAAAAAAGTCTGGTAAAAATGTATGGGATAAAATGTGTCATTTACGAGGGGTCAGGGAATGATAGCCTTTATAGCTTCATCCACAACTCCATTTCCACTTGCGGAAGATGAATGCACAAAATGCAAATGTTTCAACAATCGAGCTGTTGTGAAACTT
>CH002017.1:21667-47398 GCA_000149265.1 Ciona savignyi
GATCGACTTTAAATGTCCGCACTAAAATACATTTGGTAAATAAACGTGTGTTTTCGACATAAAAAAGCGAACTATTTGAAAAATGAACCTCCACAAATCGTAGTAAATTTTGACTGAAACGCTTTTATTTGCTGCCCGCAATTATTACTAAACCCTGGTTCCACGCCACTTTATGTGTTTTAGTTTTTAACCAAGCATTTATCATTAAATCTATTTTAGTTGCATATAACCTAACACTAGTTTAACATCTGTAAATCATAATCTGTTTCCGAATTTATTTTCTTTAAAATGTCTATGTTTTCTATTGTGAGCTCATTTTTCGTAACCATGAATATAGTTTTATAATTCCGTGAACCTCGTGATTTTATTTTTTTGTACTGAATCTTTTGATGACACGTTTATTTGCATACTGAATCTACAGACCTACGAAAAACAGTTGCTAAGCTGGTTGTATATTAATATTGTTATGTGTATATTATTGTAATAGAAAACCGCTCATCGTTCAAAGTCCAGTGAATAAAGAAATTAACCATATTGATATCTTGAGTGAGCAATTAAATTAGCGCTTTTAAAGTGTTCCTCATGTTAAGGACTCGGGTGTAGGTAGGCCGCACCAGAAAAGGGCCTTATACACTAGTTGTCAAAACACGTCACTAAACCAACGCAATAAACACTTACTTAGAATGATGCGGGAAGTTATACACCACCCATTACAATGTCGAGCCAGTGTTAAACAAGCTGGTCTGATATAAAAAAAAATAAACCTAGTGAACCAAAAATATCCTTCTTGAGGTCTAAATCGTTTTAGTTTTCGAGAAATTCTCGTTTGAAATTAAACCGTTTAAAATTGCTTGTATCTGCACAGCAGTAAAAAATACCGCCATTGTATATTATATCAAAGTTAAACTGAAATTTCTATTAAAGTAGACGCTTTTTTCCTTGAATCATAAAAACTAATTTACTATTTTTTGGCATTTTGATGTTCTAGGTTTTATAGCGACTAAGCTAATTATCAAAATTTTATGATTTATTTTTACAGAAACAAAACTATCACAGTCAGGTTAAAAACTTACTGGAATATCACATAACATGATGTGCATGCGTCTGACAAAAATATATAGTGTGTAACCAACATGGATAACAAGAATGGTTTGTTATCTCAGCGATTTAACTGTTTGTGCTTGCAGAAAGAAACTAGACCAGTGGTTCTCAAACTTTTTTTGGTTGCGACGCCTTTCCAAAAGTTTGCTGAGCTTGCGACGCACCAGTCACTAAACTATTGCTACCAAAGTTATATTTAGTGGTATCGCACACGTAATAAAGAAATGAAATACAATAAAAGAACAATAGCCACGTCCCGGCCGTTAGTAACATAGTTCAAATACTAGAGAGTGTCAACCACGTGTTTAACCACAACTATTTGTAAAACACCTGTTGTATGCCATATATTCATGTTACAGGGTCTCTAACCACATTTTGAATTTAATACACTGAGTATGTAGTTTGTTTCTGCAAGCATAAACGCATGGGTCCCATAGTTATTAAACCAAACTTCTTTTCAGTGAAGGTAAAAAATAAACGTCTTAAATTTACCAAAAATTCACCACAAATGTTTTAAGTTAAAGCTTCCTTTTAAGCGCTGTATTGAAATGAAGCTAAATTCCCAAAACAGCCCGATTTAGTTTTTCGTGGTTTCAGGGAATTACTGGGTTTAGTAGATGAGTTTCTACTGGGTTTATTACGTAAGTTTCTATTTATACCTATGTGGGTTATGTTATATAACAATTCTTAATGTTTTAATCTGATTTGTCGATCTCCTTGTCTGATTTGTCGATCTCCTTGTTGAAGATGTCAGTACGATATGGCATACCTGTTACAATCATAATTCGGAAACATATCTTCGTTTTTAAAGGAATTACCCTAATAAATTATTTCTTTTTTTTAATTGGAACAGAGTGTTTAATGGTCTAACATTTTACCAAATCTAATTCAAATTGGAGCTGCTGTTTAAGCGATATGCGCAGAAAAGCTAAATTTTTTTAATAAATAACAAAGTTTGATTGCGCATACATTTTTTCTTCTTGTAGATGTCGGGTCGACATGGCATGCCTGTCACAATCATGATTTGACAACAAAAGCTTATTTTTTAGGGTATTTTCCTAGGTAATTTTTTATTTCTTTTAGGTGTTAAATCAGCTACTAATGCACTTACATTTTATTAAATCTGATTCAAATTAAGGCTACCGTTCAAACGCTATGCGCAAAAGAGCTAATTTTTTAGAAAAAAATACCGTTTTGGTTTTTAACGTGCCAGGGGAATTCCCCTGGATTTATCACCCAAAATTTTAGTCTGTGCATACAAAAACAATATGTGTCCCATTTTTCCAAATGGGACCCATAACTACATACACGGCGTATAAAAGATACCAATTGTGCTAAGGGTGTCTTACAGATAGTGGTGGTTAACCACGTTTCGGCACTCTCTAACATAAAATACTTATTGTTTTATTACTTTTATTTATTAATCTATAATGATTAAACGAAACACTTTTACATTTAAAACCGTAATACTGTGCAACTAAGAATTACAAGTAACGTGAGTTACTCGATTGAGATTACTAGTGTTCATTTCATTTGGGATATAGTTGTCTGTTAAGCATAAACTATATGTTATGTGTATATACAGTCAAAGTGTGTTTTACAAATGGTAGTGGTTTACACTCCCTAGTTTTATAGTAGGTTGAAATAACATGGGGATGTTTACTGTCAAATAAGACAAAATTAGTTTACAATCGACTAACATAGTTACAGTTCACATTACATATCTTAAATAAAACAAGGGTTTTTATTCATCAAAACAAAGTCATTTTTGTTAAGACTTGCAAAGCCAAATCTTTTGAATTTAAATATAAACACTAATTGGATCAGCAATCACGCCCCACTTATTAACAAGGTGCTGGTGGTATTCCTTCATTACCACGTCCGTGATCACGATTCCCCGGAATAGTATAAGTTCCCCGATCGACAACAGTGAATGATATTGCCCGGTAGCATCTGCACTTCCGATCGTGAACACTGTATCTGAGGGAGACGTCCTGGCTTGAAACCGTTGAAGTAATTTTCCGTTGCACCAAACACTACTGGCGCCAACACCACCATCGACATTCCATTGAACGCTAAGAATATTCCAAGCACCAAGGGTTGTTGGGTTTGCATTTACAGGAAAAGAAGTTATTATTATTCTATCTGGATTAGCCCCACTCACAATCAAAGGTCCATTAAACTGTATACCGAATATGACAAACTTATCCCAGCCAAGGTTGTCATTTCCAAAAAGACCGTTTATAAATGAATTCGGCGCAATATGGGGTCTATTGTCGATCCTGTAAGCAATGAACACAGTTATTAAGTCTTGTTGCCCAGGAATTGGGTTTAGATCAATATTCACGATGAGCTTAGGAGATGGGTCATTATTGAAAACAAGATACCGGTGACCATTTTGTCTAGAACTGGTAAGGCGAGGCTGAAGAGTTGGGTTACTTTGGTTGGCAGGCACGAGAGAAGTTCCTTGGTTATAAACATGAGATACTTTGGAATTGTTCGAAGAGAATTGTACATTCCAATCAAAGTCGACGCTATATTGAAGAGTGGCAGTTACTGTGATGTAATCTGTTAGGAAAAAAATCAAGTAAACTGATGGTGGTCAGATTACACTGACCAGTGTGACACAATACTGACATTTTGTATGTATATTATTTTGCAATTCAAAATCACAACATGTGATTACGAAAGCAGCCTAACACGTTACATACATTGTTTACAGTTCGGGGTTTAATACTGAATGGCAAACGATTAACAATGTGGTGTCGTGTCGTAACGCGCATAAATGTCATTAAGGTTTACCGGCTAAGGGTATGAATAGAATTTATAATATAGATATCCAACCACCGACAAATAAAGTAGACCTTTGGTCAAGCAGTGACACAATTATGTATACACCCATCTTACATTTTTTTTTAATATCCGAACTATATATTTCGGTGGATTTTACATGTAGTCCTTGTCGCGTTTCAGGTCTTGATTCCTGATAGACGTGACTATTGTCGGTTACTAAACTCTAAAGGTCTGCAGTTATTCTTAAGCGCGATCAGAATAACACAAAGTTTACAACACTACCGCTCTGTTTACTGTACTTTTCCGAATGCCACGTTTCATGAAAAACATCAAAACGAACGACAATAACTTATGCATTGTGACGTCACATAGCCACGGTAATAATTTGAAAAACAACGTTTTAAAGTAGGTTGCGCAATACAAAACTTAATTACTGTACACTCTAGTTTGTGACATCACCCCCCATTTAAGCGAAATCATCTGATTTCGAAATCAACGCACAAAACTATTTCACAATAAATAAATAAACGAACTTATACAGCTTAAACGAAAAACACAGCACAACAGCACGCTTTAAATCAGTTAATTCGGCTCATAAAATCCGCACCAACATTAAGTGACCCCTTTATACATTCGTATCTTATGCGATAGTTCTGGAGAAACATAGCCCATCTCATAACTCTACTGTTTGTATATTTCGCGCTCTCCAGGTATACAAGCGGTTGATGATCAGTTTGTAGTACGAACTCGTTTCCATACAAATATAGGTAGAATTTCTTGACCGACCACACAATTCCGAGACACTCTTTTTCGATTGTTGAGTAATTGGTCTCCGCACGGCTCAGCTTCCTGCTGGCGTAACTCACAGGGAACAACTTTCCATCGTGCTCCTGCAGCAAAACACCGCCCACGCCTTTATCCGACGCGTCGGTCCTCAGTACGAATTGTTTATTCGTGTCCGGCAGCCTTAATATTGGTTTGCTGGTCAAGTGCTTCTTCAATGACTGAAATGCAGTTTCTTCTTCTTCATCCCATCTTACTGTGTTCGGCCCACCCTTTTTCGTTAGGTCAGTCAACGGGACCGCAATCGTCGCATAGTTGGGGATGTAATCCCTGTAGTAACCCGTGAGGCCGAGGAATGAGCGGACTTCTTGCTTCGTCGTAGGTCTTGCCGCATCTCGTATTTTCTGTACATTGTCCTTTTGCAGACCTATCACTCCTTCCGCAATATTATGCCCCAGAAAGTCGACACGTTCGGCTCCGATCAAACATTTTGATGGTTTGACCGTCACACCAGCCTCAAATAGGCGCTTTAGCAGCAACTTTAATGCCTCCAAATGTTGCTCCCATGTGCTTGTATGTACTATCACGTCATCAATATAGTTCTCCACGTGATCGATCCCCTTTAGCAATTCGCGCATAGCACGCACGAACGTTGCACCAGAATTAACCATGCCAAACGGCATCTTTAAAAATTCGTAACTTCCTTCCGTTGTAACGAATGCAGTCTTTTGAATATCCTCCTTCGCAACGGGAACTTGCCAATATCCCTTTGTCAGATCAATGGTGGTAAAATACTTATCCCCAGATAACTTCTCAAACACATCCGCAGCCGTAACCATAGGCTCGGGATCAAACACGGTAATCTTGTTCAGCTTACGGTAATCAATACAGATTCTATTCGTCCCATCCTTTTTCTTTACTACGACGACCGCCGATGCATACGGTGAATTGGAACGTCGAATTATCCCTAGACGTAGCATTTCTTTAATGTCTTTGGCCAGTTCTTCTCGGATTTTAAACGGCACCGGATAAGGCTTGCTCCTTATCGGCTTATCTTCCGTTAATTTTATCCTATGCTCCACGCAGTCTATTTTGCCCGGCAAATCATCAAACACCCTTGCATACGTCTTTGCAAGTTTTGTCGCTCCATTTACTTGCTCCTGCGACAACTGCTCTCCGAATCTAATGTCCTGTACCGATTCGTTAGACGGAAGTGGACACAGTTCCAAGAGGTCCTCTCCTTCCGATTCTTGCATCCCGTCGTTGTCGTCGTACATCGCGCAGCAAGCCTTGGCTGAGCTGCTTCTTTGCTCCTTATTGCCATCTTCTTCCCTGGCATAGTACTTTTTCAGCATATTAATATGGAAAGTCTTTCTTTTCCCAGCTATGTTTAACGCATAGTCATTTAAGCCAACTTTTCGCTCTACCGTAAATGGCCCTTTCCAGTGCATCAAAAGTTTGTTGTTATCCGTTGGAAGCAGAACTAGTACACAGTCGTTCTCTTCCAAACACCGCGGTTTAGATTTCTTGTCAAAATGACGCTTGTTCTTGATCTGTGACTTGAGTAGCTCCTCCTGTGCTAACTTCATTGTTTCTTCCAATCTCTGCCTTAAGTCGAACACATAACGATAACTACACTGCACGCTTGACTCGGTCGCGCCATTGGCCCACATTTCCCTTAAAATTGACATTGGCCCACGGACTGTCCTTCCGTAGAGCAATTCAAAGGGCGAAAATCCTGTTCCTTCCTGTGGCACTTCTCTGTAGGCAAATAACAAAGCATTTATATAACGATGCCACTGCTTCGGTTCATCACAGCACAGACGTTTTAGCATGCGTTTAAGTGTTCCATTAAATTTCTCCACAAGGCCGTTGCACATCGGATGATACGGGGTCGTTGACAAGTGATTTATCTTCAGTAAGCGCTCCACCTCCCTCATGCAATCGGATATAAGCTGGGCTCCCATATCACTTAACACCTCATCGGGTATTCCAAGTCGGCTATACATGTCCACGAGGGCTTCAGCTACAGCCTCAGTTGTGATAGTCTTTAGCGGAACAGCTTCTGGGTAACGAGTGGCATAATCCACTAGTGTTAAAACAAATCGGTGACCGCCTTCGCTTGGAGGATGTATCGGTCCAATCAGATCCACTGCCACCCTCTTAAATGGCACATCTATTAAAGGCATCTTCTGTAGCGGCGCTCTCGTTACACTGCCCTTATTAACAGTGCGTTGGCATATATCACACGACCTACAGAACCGCTTTACGTCATCTCGTATTCCAGGCCAATAAAAATTTGACGTTACCTTATCCAACGTCTTCTTAATTCCCATGTGACCCCCCATTATAGACTCGTGAGCAATCTCTAACACCTTCGGTCGAAGGTTCTGGGGTACCACAAGCTGGCGAAGCCATTTCCCATTATTAACCTTTGGGTGCTGAAACATGCGATACAGCAGACCTTCTTCCACCTTAAATGACGTTACTTGCTCACCTTTAACGCGAGTATCCTCAGCTGTCCACAGCGATTCCAATGTTGAGTCAGCCTTCTGCGCTTCCTCGAATCCATCTTTATCGGTCACTGTCCACGGGATACCCTTACGAATCCTTAGCGGTTTCGCTTCCTTCTTTAATTTCTCTGATCTTGTTTGCACGGCGCATGACGTTTCCCAAGTTGGATAGGGGTCATCTGGACTTCTAGCTCCAGGGACGTTACCTATGATCAAGTCATGCAACGTGTTCGGCAAACAAAAAGCTTCGACAGATCCCTTGTAAAACGGCGTATCGACCGTAATATTCGCCACCTCGGCCTTGACTGTCGTTGAATCTAGCAAAGTCACAAATCCTTTACTACCAGTTAATTGGGAGTCATCTACAAATTCGCGTTTGACAATAACACCTGTACAACCAGTGTCTCTTAGTGTATCAACAAAATGGTCTCCCACTAGACCCTTACGAACCGGAAGTTTTCTCATGACGTCATCGGGCACTTCATCAGGCTCGCACACGACTTTCTTTCGCCCCTTGTCATCCTTCGCGTCACTTTTGCGTCTAGAATTTAAGGTCTCCCCCGCACTGCCAACCTGTTTAGCAGGGCTTCTAATTGAGGAACGGCATTTGCAGTCCTTCGCCAAATGTCCCGTCCGGTCACATATAAAACATCTCCTAATCATTCGACTAGCGTCACCTTTTAGCTGTGGGCACTCTCTCGCCGTGTGTCCGCGCTGTTTACAACTAAAACATTGCACATCTGCCGGAGTATTCCACTGGTCCGACATCGTCCTTGAGGCACCTCTATTACCAGTTGACGACAGATTTCTGCTGTGTGCATTCAAAAACTGATCCGCTATCGTCGACAAACTGTCCAAAGATTTCGGCGCTTGTTCCCTCAAGTAGATCGAAAGTTCTTTCGGGCAGGTTTGAATAAATTGCTCCTTCACCAAAAGCGCACTAACCTCTTCCCATGACGTAGTAGAGCCTGACATCTCCACCCATTTTGTCAAGTAATTGGTCAGACGAATGATGAATTGCTCGGAGCTCTCATCTTTTTCGGGCTTTGCTTCTCTGAATTTACAACGGTACCCCTCTTCCGTGAGGTCATATCGGTTCAACAATGCCTGCTTCAGCAGGTCGTACTCGACAGCAGCAGTATCTGACAATCTAGAATAAACGTCTAGCGCTCTACCAGTTAAAAGGGCGCTTAAAGACGTAGCCCATTCAGATTTCTCCCATCTACTGCTCGTAGCGAACCTTTCAAATCGTAGCAAGTAGCTGTCAAGCTCGTCTTTGCCATCCACAAATGCCGGCAACCTCGGCGCTTTAGCCTTTCCGGCAACACCTACAGCAGGTGGGCTCCTCGTAGCGTTTACCTCAGCTATTTGCAACTCGATTTTCCTTAGGTTTAACTGATATTCCCGTTCGGCTTGCATTTTACGTTCCTCAGTCTCGCGTTCGGCTTGAACTTTACGTTCCTCTGCCTCACGCGCTTCACGTCTCTCCCTACTTCTTTCCTCGCGCTCTATTGCTTGTTGTTCGCTAATAAATCTCAGCAGCGCTTCATCTGCCAACCCCAGTTGCTTACCAGCTTCGATTAACTTTTCCATGTTAAACTGTTCTTTCTCTACTACAAACATTTAAATAGCACGACAATACTTTTAAGGAATAATAAATATCCCGGACAGGCCCCCAGATGTCGCGTTTCAGGTCTTGATTCCTGATAGACGTGACTATTGTCGGTTACTAAACTCTAAAGGTCTGCAGTTATTCTTAAGCGCGATCAGAATAACACAAAGTTTACAACACTACCGCTCTGTTTACTGTACTTTTCCGAATGCCACGTTTCATGAAAAACATCAAAACGAACGACAATAACTTATGCATTGTGACGTCACATAGCCACGGTAATAATTTGAAAAACAACGTTTTAAAGTAGGTTGCGCAATACAAAACTTAATTACTGTACACTCTAGTTTGTGACAGTCCTTAATACCGATTATCTTCATCAGTTAATCATTTTAACCGGACACTTCTTGCATTATACTGTTTGTATGTACATTTCGAACATTGATTTTCTATATGTTTTTATTTAACATATCACAAAATATTAAAATAATTCATATATCTTAAACAGCAGTTAACACATAACACGAACAAAACTAATGTGAAATATGAAGATTTGGAGATCTCGTATACCTGATACAGTAAAAAGCTCCCAGTCGATTTTTAAAGCCCCTCTCCAACCCGAGTCGCGATCTGTGCGTTCCAACTGAAGTATGAAGTGGTAGTAGTTAATCTTCACAACAGTGGCCTTGAAAGTTTCTGGACCAGTCGGGTTGTAGGGACGAGCGGTAGCTTTGATGTGGTAAGGCACAAAAGAAAAGCACAAGTCGTAGTCGATTTTGATGTTTGATTTGGGTGTGTCGGATGATAAGAATACGTCGGTTGATCCTTTAATAGTCTCTCTACCAACTGCAGAATAATTCGATTAAATAATCAAAAATTAATACTAATCTATAAAAATCAAAATGACTTAGTATGATTTACCGTATTTAGACATATCTTATCCAACTTACTTGTAAAAGCTTCAGTCGAGAAAATAATATTCATCAACACGAAAACGAAAATCATGTTTTACTTTTCTGAAAGCAGAATACTTAAAATTACAAATTGTCTACCTCTATATATATTAAATCTGTAAACGCTAACTTAGAATAAAACTTATTTCATTTAAGTTTGATATCTAACTGATGAACATGTCATGTAACTTCCCGCTTTCTTCTGCTTACACTTTTTTGAAAAATGTACGTGGAAAGTTAAAGGCAGCATGCATGCTGTAATGAATTCATAGTTCACAAGTTTAACGGGCATTGTAACTGTAAAAATCTATTTTCCCGTAAATCTGATCCGTAAGCATTATTGACGTAAGAATGAACCCTTTACGTGAATTGTGACGGATAATACAATTATCAATACATAAACATAAATCATGTTGTACCTAAACCTAAAGCTTTGTAACGCAGAATATTATTTTGACCTCGTGGCTCACCCGAGACCAATTAAGAAACGAACGGGCGCACTTTGCACGGGGAGTCAAAACAATATGTTAAATAAAATTTAGGAAAAATATGGGAATTAAAATGTTTATTTAAATAATTTCATCACCGAATTTTCCACATAACGAAATTACTGTTTTTTTAGCTCTCTTGCTTTTCGAAAGTTAATATAGATCTAACGTTACACTGAAAAAGAACGAGCTATAAGACACTAACCAATTAGTGGTTTATAATATATGCACACTCTGTCGTCAATTTAAGAAATGCAAGTGGGGCACACCAAGCTAACTGCTGCGGCGCACCATTTGAGAAGCACTGCTATAAATGCTGTAGTCTACCTAAGTTGATTCTGTATATACGCTAGCCTAGAATGAATCTAATTTTGCTTAAGTTTGAAAATATAACTTGTGGGCACCTCATTTAACCTACCCCCGTTTTCTGCGAACAGTTTTTTTGTAACCAACAGAAATCTGAATTGTCAATCTCCCTGTTTATTCTCCGTATTTTGCCGATGTGATGTAGTGACAGTGTTTTTTTCTGATAATCGTATGAGTTATGACGTAACGCGTCGAATAGACAGAATACGATATAGAACACCTGATTAATTTCCTGTAAATATTGTAACACGCATGCATGCGGTTTGCAATGTCTCGTTCGTTTGCAATGTTCTAAAATCCGTTTTATCGGCGAATAATTAGGATAGGATAGGATATTCATGTTTATTTCCGTGAATGGGAAAATTTTTTTCATATAAAAGTTGTGTGTCTATGTGTAATTTACTGGAAGTGTAGGGTATATACGTAGAAAGAAGATTTGTTTCTTTTCACCAAATATTTTGATGTAACTGGAATGAAAAAGCTGTCTTCGTTTTTTAAATCATTCCGACTTTTAACGAGTTTGAATTCAACTGCTTTGTTAGCATCGCAAATATAAGGAACAAATTTGTTGTGTAAATCCTCCATTTTTTAGGAATAGCTTGAACGTATAGTATACACAGCGGACTAACAACTATTACTTTACTTCTAACAAATTTGTTCCTGATCCACGCCAAACGTATAACGTCAGTCGAAACTGAATAAAGGATACTAACATATACAGCACACTAAAGTGCTCCGGTAACCTAGCGGTATAGGTATGAGGTAATCTGACGATTATTCTGGTCGTAACCCCCCTTTACGCATTCGCGGGATAATTTAAAAATTTTCGATGCGATAACTCTCCTGCTTTTTTCATTCATGGGATGAATCTCTTACTATATCATTATAAAGAAATAAAGCGGAGAAAGGTTAATTTACCATTTTCTGATTATTATTGAACGGTAGTCTGTTTAAAGCCTAAGATCGTAATAGTCTGTAAAAATGGTAAAGTGTCCTGGCCCAGCAAAGAACATCAGCTAAAACAAATAATTTAAAAATGGAAACTTTCCCATGAAACTAAACATGCAAGCAAGGTGGTTTTGTATACACTAGCCCAGCGGTTCCCAAAATGGGCGCCGCGGCGCCCTGGGGAGCAGCGAGACTTTGCTGGGCCGCCACGAAAGCATGCGGAAGTTGCTGCATTTATTGTTTTCTCACACAAAAAATACAGTAGATGTACGTTACACCAATACAACGTTAATTGGAGATATGAGCCTGGTGTGCAACCCCATACAATGGCATACATTATTCGTTTTACTTGTTAAAAATCCATTGTTCGGTGTTATCTCCCACTATTTGAGCTGACCGTCGGACGGTTATCCTAGATTTATCTGTCATTTATAAAAAAACAAAGAATGCAATACCTTCGGCAACCTGACGTTAAAGCTAACGCAAGTCTACCTTCGGGAATAAACTTAATTATTTAATAGGTTGAGCAGAGGTTTACTGGGTGGTTAAGTCGCCATAGATTTAAAACGGCACTTTGTTTTTTAAAGCAAAAACTTTAATAAAACTATATGTTGCTTACTATTCCCAATGTGAGAATTTGAAAATGATTGATTGTACATCGCTGAGTAGGATACGGAGTTCAGATTTCCTCAACAAGACGTATTTAAATTACCTTCTATCCTATTGATCGCAGGATATTCTGGACAGAATATCCTCGTTTATGCCAGTTATTTGGGAAGCAGCAATATTACATGGGTAAATAACTTAAAGCCGTCATGTTACATGAATTGCGATACGCGTTGTATGTAGTTGTTTTTCCCAGTTTACAGTTTAACACAGTCGGCTGTAAAAAAATATTTTAAGCCATCAGCTAGTTTGGTCAAAAAACCTTTCGATTAGATAGGTTTGGCCTTGCCTATATAGCCTTGTAGGTAAATTATGGATATGCCAGGCAAATAATTCCATTTAGAACAACCGATGCACCACGATAACTTACCTTACAGCAGCGTTTGTGATTTTTCAGCATCCGAAAATGTTCATACTCATCAAACCCTGGCCCTGTCGTTTGACGGCAAGTCGAATTTCAAATTAATATCCAATATGGTTTCCGGCATATTTTCTATTGCACCATCGTTTGCCCTGATGTAGCCTTCGTGTCATAACAATGTTTGTTTTTAACTTATGTATGTAGTTCCATTTATGTACGCATTAAAAAACCATAGTATTATTCGTGAACCTACACCTAACGTGTTTATCTCTAAAGAAATCGAAGTAATAACAAATATAGCTCATACTGCAATAGATCTGGCAACCCGATTGGACAAAAAAGTTTTAGCTTGACTCCCAAAAGGAACTATTTTGTCTTATTGCGGACTCGTTAGCGCCACCAATCGGCTATCTGGTCAGTCGAAACGTGTAACAACTTCGAACAGCAATATTCCAGTACGGTCGTGTGTCCGAATGGTTAACGTAATCAATACATATACTTACGCAACAAAAACAGACTTAGAAGCGAACCCATTATTATTTTGAAACTAAGGCCGGTAAAAACGAAACATTCTATTTTAATTGGACCTCTATGCAGACAGAACTTAATTTGAGGTGTACCCTTCCTCGGCACAAGAATTAAGTGGCGCATAACAGCTTTAGATGTTTGGCATTTGTAGGGTTTTTACGGAACATAGGCAGGACTTTGTTTTGTCTGTATTTTACAGAACATGAAAATGTGTATTGATTATTTTTGTGGTGCAAACTCTAATTTTTGGGTAAAAAGTGTGCCGTTTACAAAGGGAGACATACTTAGATTAATTAAATATTGAACGCTTTATATTTGCTGATTTCGAGCTGTATCATGCTATAATTAGCGTACTTTAAATGCAGTAGCATAGGTCAGCGACAGATTTAGGTAACATATTTTGCTATGCCTGTTCTTGCTGTAACACTGACGTATTGTGGCGTAACGACGGCAAGAAATCTTTTGGATTTGTTTATTTAAATCCTGATGCAGCTGTTGCTTTATCTTGCTAAGCTTTTCAAAACGCAACCCCTGAAGAAATTAAAATATTGAAATAATATGACAAAACAACATTGTACAACTATACGGCGTTATGCGATTAACCCAGCGACACAAGTTCGCATTTTCATCCAACTGTCTCAGAGAGATTAGCTATTATGAGGGACCAAAATGTGCAGATTATTCTTAAGGATGTTGCAGACAACGGCCATAAAGATTTTCCAGTAAACTATGTGCGCCATTATATAAAAACTTACAATAACAATACATTTGAGGGTTATAGCAGGTTCCTTTGTAACCAGGCTTCAGCATTCCATCTACACAGTAGAACTCTGGTGCATTGCATTGAAATCCAACTGCAATGTATAATGTCATTTATTAATAAAAAAAGCTTTTAGTCAGTCAAATGCAAACTTACACCCAAAAGCGACCTCAAGATGAGCGCAGAAAAGTAGCACTACAAAAAGTATAGCCTTCATTTTGTTCCGAGCTTATGCCTGCTGTAGATACAATCGTTTTTAAAACAAGGTGAAGATCAATCGACATGCATAACGTAAGTAAGGATAAAAATTGATTAGTAAGTGCTCAGTGTTTCATTCACAAGATTTTCCTGAAATTTATACGAGTTAGACACCTAATTAAAACGACAGTTGAATTTGTTCTAACTTAACACACATCTGCATTAATCTGGAAACCCAGGGGTCCGATAAGTAGGATTGTTTAAACCAGGGATGTCCAACCTTTTATTGTAGTGGGCCGCATTGTCACTTAAAATAATTTAATGGGCCGCAGAAGCTATTAAATTTCAATAAAAATGGCAGGGTTCGCGAATCAATGGTTTTAAAATGATTTGCGAAATGCGCGGATAAGGAGCGCGCGAAAAAAAACGTTGGTTATGATAAATTGCCTTAAACGACCAGAAAGATATTTATTTTTTTAAAGCAGACGGTACCGTTATTTAGTAGTACAGTAATGATTAATTGCAATAAACGTAAATTCAAAAAGGGTGTGTCGCATCTCGGCAATCATAAAAAAAGGAATCGAGGTATATTAACGCATAATGGCGATTATTGCCTTGTGATAGCAATGCTTATTATACGCCAATAATGCAAAGTAAAGCCAAGGTAAATAAATAATGTTATGTTGAAGGCAAACGATGTTATATTAACGTGTTAAGGATTTATTATTAAAAGTGCGCGAAATCAGTACCGGTAATTTTTTTCGCGATTTTGTTAAATTTTGTAATTCGCGAACTTTAGAAAACGGTTTGCGAATAGCGATTCGCGATCCCTTAATTCCAACCCTGAATGGGTACATAAAGAAACAATTAAAAGCCATTAATTTCATCTTTGAAAAAAGGAACAAATAACACACATAGAGAAAGAAACAAAAACTTATTTCTGCAATACAAAGTCAATGAGATAAGTGTTTGTTGTCAGTCTGTTTCTTTCTGCAGTTTTGATGTTTACTGCGTCCCTAAAAGCTGACTGATACATTTGAATTAGGCCAAGATTTAAAGTTCAAAATAGTACTTGGAGTAAAAATGACTAGCGGGCCGCACAAAAATCTCAGTTGGGCCGCACTGCGGCCCGCGGGCCGCAGGTTGGACATCCCTGGTTTAAACAATGTGGGACGAGGCTAAGCTTAAATACTGCGATCTCGAAAGATGGTTACTTCAAACATGCGCAGTCAAGTATAATGCATGGTTATATATAAAGTGTCTGGGAGGAAGGAATCAAATGATTATTTCCTAATTATTATAGCAAGCCAGGCAAAGTGGAACTTCATGACCATGCCTTGCTTTAAAATAACTGCTGAGAAACTGGTAATACTTATAAGGAACAATAAAATTGGCCTGTGTCGTGTTTTGTGTAATTTTCCTAAATCGCGCGATTATCGTTTTATTCAAGGGTTTTTATCTCAGACCCTATCGGAAAGAGTGCATCAACTTCACATGTAACCGCTGCCCTTTTACTGTATGCATTTATCAGAGTGACCAAAACTCAATGCTGTAAAGAAAAGGCGGATATAAAAAGAAATAACCTCATCCATTGTTTGGCCACATAAAGTTATTTGATTTTCTACTCCCATAGTGAAAAACAACAAAAATCGTATTTAAGAAACGTGTCATAAAGAAAGGCACATTAGTGCAAAAGTATAAAACCAAAGTAACCAAATAAATGTGACAGCGGGAATTACCCCAAAAGATTGAGGAATCGAAACTTACGGGTGGCTGGGCGGTTGTGTTTATATTAATAAAACTTCACGCACAGTGCACGGGCAAAAATAATAACAGCAAAACTTTTTTTAGTCGAGCTGTTACATAAACCGCAGCATTTCCAGCTGACGAAAACAAACTCAAAAGGTTGAGCATTGTGGTTTGGTTACGATTACATGGCTGTTCAAATTTATTTAAAAAGATCTTAATCTGGTTTCAACAGCACATAAAGAGGGTGATTTCTCATAACGCCTAAACATTATTCCAACAATGGTTGTTGCGAGTTTAGCCTCCCATTTGTGTTGTTGCTTTGCTGTTCGTTTGCAAACTACCCCGCATTTAAAGATTTGAGATCGCGTGCGTCGTAATAAATTCCTTCATGTAAAGTTGTATTATAAGTTCAATTACAGTCTATGGCAATGCGAGATTCGGATATAGTCTTTTTACATTAGCTAAAGCAGGGATGTCCAACCTGCGGCCCGCGGGCCGCACTGCGGCCCACCTGAGATTTTTGTGCGGCCCGCTAGTCATTTTTACTCCAAGTAGTATTTTGAACTTTAAATCTTGGCCTAATTCAAATGTATCAGTCAGCTTTTAGGGACGCAGTAAACATCAAAACTGCAGAAAGAAACCTGCTGACGACAAACACTTACCTCATTGACTTTGTATTGCAGAAATAAGTTTTTGTTTCTTTCTATATGTGTGTTATTTGTTCCCTTTTTTAAAGATGAAATTACTGGCTTTTAATTGTTTCTTTATGTACCCATTCAGGGATGGAATTAAGGGATCGCGAATCGCTATTCGCAAACCGTTTTTTAAAGATCGCCAATTACAAAATTTAACAAAATCGCGAAAATATAAATTACCGGTACTGATTTCGCGCACAATAATAAATCCTCAACACGTTAATATAACATCGTTTGCCTTTAACATAACATTATTTATTTACCTTGGCGTTACTTTGCATTATTGACGTATAATAAGCATTGCTATCACAAGGCAATAATCGCCATTATGCGCTAATATACCTCGATTCCTTTATTTATGATTAGCGAGATGCGACACACCCCTTTTGAATTTACGTTTATTGCAATTTATCATTACTGTACTACTAAATAACGGTACCGTCTGCTTTATGAAATAAATATCTTTCTGGTCGTTTAAGGCAATTTGTCATAACCAAATTTTTTTCGCGCTCTCCTTATCCTTATCATTTCAAACCGATTAATTTAAACCCTGCCATTTTTATTGAAATTTAATAGGTTCTGCGGCCCAGTGAATTATTTTTAGTGACAATGCGGCCCATTACAATAAAAGGTTGGACATCCCTGGCCTACATGGTTTTTAAGAAGAGTATGAATGCATCGAGGTTTATCGTGTTTGCTCCGCCATCTGCATTTTCACTACGCATTTGTGTTCGGTTAATGCGTTAAACTTAAATATGCTACCATATCATTGTAATGGAATCGCAATGCACCATAAAACGGGAAAGAAGTAAAAAGGCGGTTAGGCTAATTTCAAATATGAGCAATCAAGTATAATGCACGGGAAGCGGCTGGGAGGAAGGAATCAAATGATTATTTTCAGATTATTAAGCCAGGCACAATGGAAGTTAACAGTGCGATGTTTTGAAATAACTACCGTAAATCGGGGTTACTTGAACCGGCGGGTATACTTGGACCGGACACAGGATTATTAATTAATGGATGTTTTTTGCTTGATAATAGTCCAATATTTAATATTTTTTTAGTGTATATATGCTTGTATGCCATCTATAATATATAACAAACAAAACATAAACCTAAAAACATTTTATTTTTTATTTTAATTATCTGTTTTAAGGAGAACAAATGTATACTGCTTAATTTACATCTTTCAAAATGGGTACCCTAACTATAAAACTGTAAAAATGACATGTCTGAGTTTCTGTTTAATCATAGATGTATTTGTGTAGTATCCTTTTCAGGTAATAAAGTTGTCAAATAACTTACATGGTATCCACACATAGAATCAGACTGATATTGATCAGAATTTATGTAAAATCGGGGTAACTTGGACCACTTTCAATAAAGGCTTTGACTACATTTATAATGTTAAATTGTGCTCAATTCAAGTTAAAAGATTATAATTATTGTCCAAACAACGACATTTATTATAGAATAATGAATTGTTACAAAACAGTAATAACCAAAAGGCAGTGTCATCAGGCAATTGACAAATACAGTTAGAAACTGTTTTAAAAAGTGTTCTGTCATGAATTTTAATTACCAATAATTAATTTATTATGAATTTGTGTTTTAAGTTAATTTTGTTCTACCATATATTTGGATGGTTTTGCAAAATACACAAAGAAGTGTTTATCTTGAGTTTTACCATCTGCATATATGCGTTTCTCCGCTGCTAAGTTATAGGTGGTCCAAGTTACCCCGAGCCGTGGTTACTTGGACCGACCATGTTTTTGGGATATTATGAATCTGGTAGAATAGGTAAATTATAAAACTTTTAACATTTTAAGAGTACAATACTTCATAAACATCTTAGGCTAGATTAAAAAACACCAGAGATTTAAAAAAAGAATTTGTGTTAGATCAAAGTTTAAAAGCGGTCCAAGTAACCCCATTTTACGGTACTGAGAAACTGGAAATACTCGAAAAGAAGAATAAAATCGCTATGCACCATAAAGCTAAGGAAATAATCGATTTAATTTTTCCTTAATGGTTTGAACCGTAGTTTAAAGTACACGCCCTTGATCCAATAGGAAATAGCAACTAAACATTTGGAAAAACCTCTAACTCAGTTTGCTCAAGTAGATAGATGGATTCTACTATAACTGAATGGGGGTCACTAACATATACACCACACTAAAATTGCCCCGGCAACCTAGCGGTGGGTGTTATAATCCGACGATTATTTTGGTCGTAACATCCCTTTATGTATTCGCGGGATAATTTTACAATTTTTGATACGATAACTGTCCTGCGTTTTTTCTCTTACTATATTATTATAAAGGAATAAGTGGCGAAAGGGTAAATATGAGTTTCTGATTATTATTGAACGGCAGTCTGTTAAAGCCCAGGGCCACCGCCGATAGTATGTAAAAACAAATAATTTAAAATTGGTAAATAACGCCCACAAGAAGATGAACATAAAATCAAGGTGGTTTGTATATACGCCACTCCTTTTACATTACAGCCTCGAGGAGGCTGTAACGTTATAATTTGGGTGTTTTATGCAGGTAAAACTAGCACAACGACCGTGGTTACACATAGGCAATCGTGCGTTCGTGTAGCCAAATGAATAACGCGACCAAGACATAGAACGAATCATATACAAATAGGTATTAGGGCATCGTGTTTTTAAAACTTGGCCCGGTAACAAATAAAAAACAAGGCTAATTGTTTAATTTTTTAACGGGATTATTTTCGAACCGATACTGGACTCGTCAATAATATAAGACATTTTTTATAGGAGCAAATAATGACGTATAGATGGAAACATTTGCATTAAGTGTCAATGATGTCATGAGGAGATAACAGAATGAACAATCCGAAAAATACCATAATGTGCAGTGGTCACAATCCAAAAAGTACCATAATGTGCAGTGGTCACAATCCAAAAAAATCCATAATGTGCACAGCAGCATTCGTCGTAAACACGGTTTATTGCAGATTAACTCGGACAGGTTACTGGACGTATTTGAGACGCTCCAGCTGGCCGTTTGATCCCATAACATTTCTGCGATTGGGTTTTCCGGCCGACTTAAAACATGACGTTGCAAAATTTGCAATTTAAAAAGCTTTGAGGTTTTTAAACCATAAAATTTATTTTTCTGAAGAATACTAATATATTATTCATAATGTAATGCGTTTTAGGGTATAATGTCATGGTTTCATAGAGGTAATAATGTAATACAAACGTCCATTTTTAAAATGTGCACATTTCAACCAAAAAATTACCATTCTTTAACTGATTACCAACCACCAACATGGGCGGGGGAGTTAAAGAGTATTCCAGAAAAAAGAATTCAGGTACCAGTACTGTAAGATACTAATTATTTTTGCTTTACCACTTCAAAAATTGAAATGTGACATTTAAAACATTTAGCTTGCACAATTACCAACCCCCATACATAAATGGACACTGAACAATGTGCCTGCACATGTGGAGTTGTTTATCAAAAGGGATGATTTGACTGGAAGCACCCTAAGTGGAAATAAGGTATGGTACTAATGAACAACTGTTTTTGTTAAAGTTTTTATATGTATAGTTATGTATTTTAATCTCACCCTAGCTGGCTAGAATAGTTACTTGTTAGGGACATCTGACTCAATGACTTTCTGTCTTTCGCTGTTTCTTACCAGTAATGTTTTTTATTGATTAATATTTAATTTCATGAGAAAAATAAACATATTACATTTGTATCGGAGTAATTGAGATAGTGGGTTAGTGCGACGTCCTTCAGCCAAAAACTGGTTGCTAGCTAGTCAGTTGTGAACTAGCTCCGGTGACTCTATGATGGGTGCGGGGTAATCTGATGATTGCCTGTACATTAACCCCCTTGGTTTTCCCCTTCACAATAGTTTATTCATTTTTTGCCCCAGTTTTTAAAAATGGCAAACGAATATAATCACGATACAGGAACAGGAAAAGACGGCAAAACAAACAGTCGTTAGAACACGTCAGTAAAAAAAGGATATAAATGAATGAATATAGCGGACGCGGCCGCCAAACCTAGGTGAATGACCAATATTTAGCAATCGAAATTTAAATTAAATATCGGTTGTAGGTTTACTAAACTGCAAACCTTAATTCAGGTTCGTAAATTGGAGTTTATCCTTGCAAGTGCAGTTTCTCGCGGTTGCAAATCTGTTATAACTTGTGGCAGCATGCAATCAAACCACTGCAGAGCAACTGCTGTTGCAGCCAGAGAACTTCTGGACAGCCACCTTTTACTCCGAAGTACTGATCCAGTATGTTGATTTAGAAACTCTGATTTACTGTTTCAGTAATTTTACTCTACTTTCTTTTAGATCATGCCAAGTTTCAACAACTTAGGAAATTTGCTGCCCTCCATGCTATGTGGCAGCAAAATTTACTTAATCCCAAAAAATTCCAAATATGAAACTACTATCAAACCAAAACAAGAAACTTTAGCCGAAGAAATCAAGTATTGAAGTTTGCTGTGTTAATCTTGATTATATTTACCATACGTAAACTAAAATATTTGATCTAGAAAGTCTACAGGCAGTCCGGTATGTTGTATTCCTATCGGTGGTTCCAATAGCACTGGTTTGTTTGGTTATATAGAAGCATGGCACGAGATGGAAAAGCAAAATCAGTTGAAAGGGGTTCAATTGTAGAGGGGTTCAGTTGAAAGGGGTTCAGTTGTAATGGGGTTCATTTGAAAGGGTTTCAGTTGTAAAGGAGTTCAGTTAAAAGGGGTTTAGTTGTAAAGGGGTTCAGTTGTAGGGGTTCAGTTGTAAGGTGTTAATTGACTGGTCATCAACACACTTACCTGCCAGACTAATCTTTTGAATTAAAATTTATCAGTGCTTGTAGGTCGACTTAACTACCTGTCGGTAGACTGTCTTTGCGGTTTATAATAAAAAAAGAAAAAATTAAACTGCTAACCTAAAAATTTTATTTCAGAAACGATGTGGCCAATCTCAACACGTTGTTTGGTCTTACTGAAAACCTGCACCCCCACAGTGTAGGTTCCAACTGCAGGTCTGCGATCGTTTATGGTTTCACTCGAAAAACTGCCAAATGCGCCGTGTACGTGCAGAAACTCGAAGGCGAGGAGAAACATGAACTACAAATTGAACTTATTTTGAGCGAATCGTGCACGAAAAGTACCGACAGTGTTATTAGTGAATCACCCCCTTTAAAAAAAAATGATTGGTACCAATTATTGCCTGCCATAACCAAAATACACAAAAACGCTCATATACGCCTAGTTACCTGATAGTGGCACGTGAAATCTTAACTAAATTGTACAGAAAGTAAAAGGACACTATGGAATTGGTAAACAGTTTAAAATAGATGACGTGTTTGTTTTGTTGTTTGACATAAATAATTGCGTCCGCTGGCGCACACGCAGCAAAAATGGCAATACACGTTCATTTAGAAGGCGTTTAACTAATTATTCTCTCTATCTCTCCAATGCAAACTGACCTTACAAACACGGCTGGCACTCAAAATCCTCACATAGGAAGTCTTAGATTTTTTCACATTTAAAATTCAAGCTTGGATCTGCAACCTAAACTCAAAAACCTTTTTACTTAAAATTTGTTTAAAAATTTTGAGGCTTCGTACATCGGCAACTTTTTTCAAACAAAACAGCTAGCAGATGCACAATCAACACCTTTATTTCACAAAGCACTGCTCCAATATACAAAACTTTACAGCTAAACGAGAACACCGGCGCGCCAGCCTAGCACATACTACGTTCAAACAAACATTGTGGAATCACCATCATTGTTACTTAGCAAAACACTCGTTTAGAAACAATTACACCTGGAGGGTACCACTTGTCACATCCGCTTGCGCATAGACGTCTTAATTGCTTACACGCCATCTTGGAAATAGTTGCAATATACAGAGGATTATCAGGTTGCCAAACCTTAACATACCATGCATTGTTTTGTCGAATATTGTTGTTGGATTTAAATCGGTTGGATTTAAAATCAGTTTCAATTGCACAAACGTTACATTTATGTGGTGTACAAAGACATTGGTTACGTGCCAATTGTGCTTTTTTTCACAATCAAAAATCTGGAGGGTTTGTAGAAATAAGTTTTACTTGGTGCCTAAGCTTGGCACTAATTGTGGTCAGATTCCCTGCAGCTAATAGTCCAATATTACTCGATAATCAGCACTTTGACTCTTAACGGGAGGTTGGGTTTAATCTTGATTACTTGCGATCATGACAAAACACGCATATGATGATTGATGATTGATTAAGTATATGCGGGCATGACGTAAACACCAATATTGGCCGCGGCTTTTTAAGTAATCTAATAGAACGCCACTTTTAAGGTAGGTTTGAAAAATAGAGCGCCACTCTCCATTTGAACGCCACCTGTAATAGAACACCACTTTTATCGGTGAAATTGTATTAGCAGGTCTCTACCGGCAAAAAGCAGCCATTTAAAAGATACCAACCAACATAACGGTAGTAACAATGCAGTATGACGTCACGATAGGCAGCAGTAATGCGGTAAGCAAACAATTTAAATTGAATAAAGGTTACGTCGAATGGCTGCAAGAGTTTTGTCGATTGGCTACAAAAAAAGATTTGCGGATCGGCGAAATAGTTTTGCCGATTTAAAAACATTGTTGTCGATTTGAATATATTTTTGTCGATTTGAAAATATTTTTGTCGATTTGAAAATATTTTGTGCCGATTTGAAAACATTTTTGTCGATTATGAAATAGTTTTGTAGACTGAAATAAAATTTCAGGATTGCCATTATGGGCCACCGTTCATAACAATAGTTCGATGTTTTTTCTTTTTATTAATAAATTTCATTTCAAAATTCTGATTTCTAAGTCGAAAAATAGAGCGCCATCCTCTAATTCAGTGGTTCTTAAACTTTTTCAGTCGCGCCCCCCTTGAGATTTGTGATTCATGCTCACGCCTCACCTACTCAAAAATCAAATTTACGAAAAATAGAACAATAATTTATTTGCCATTACCCTGCTTAGTGTGAAGGATGCAAGGGATCACGAATCGCTATTCGTGAACCATTTTTTAAAGTTCGCGAATTACAAAATTTAACAAAATCGCGAAAATATAAATTACCGTTGCTGAATTTGCGCACTTTTAATAATAAATCATCAACACAATATAATATAACATATTTTGCCCTCAACATAACATTAAACAATGAAATTACTATTATATTTATTTACCTTGCTGTTACTTTGCATTATTGACGTATAATAAGCATTTCTATCAAACGCAACAATAGCCATTATGCGTTCATATACCACGATTCCTTTATTTATGATTGGCGGAGATGCGACACACCCCTTTATAATAAGGTTATATGGTGTTTTAACAAGTAAGATTACTCGTTTCAAAGGCTTCGTTTCGTCGATATTCGTCCTATCCTACACGCATTAACTCACGACACGTTTATTGTAGTTTATCATTACTACTTAAACGGTACTGTTTGCTTAATGAATTATCTTTCTGGCTTTAAAGATTAGTTTGAGAGGTTTTTAGTTTGAGAGGCGAAAACGATTTTCTCGTATCCTCCTTCGAACCCTGCAATATGTCACTGTCATGCTCGCGCCCCCCTTGAGAAGCTTCCACGCCCCCCAAGGGGGGCGCGCCCCCCAGTTTAAGAACCCCTGCTCTAATTAAACGTCACCTCTAATAGAACGTCACTTTTATGAAAAAACAATAGAGCGCCATGGCGGTGAAATAGAGGTTATACGGTATTTGCTCTGCTACTACGCCATCATTAATGTACACAATAAAGGCTAATGTGTGTATATTGTGCCAGAAGGAGGCATGTATACAAACTGACTCTTGAATTCGTCTTACAAAGTTTCGAGGAAAATTACATTCATGATAACACTTCGGTTGACGTGCTTTCATTATGCGTTTTAATACGTTTAGAAGAACTTTTTTGTCTTGTATTATACTATAGCCGTTTTGTAGACGCCTCTTTCTATTTATAAAAAAATGAATTTGATTTTGTTTTAAACTTGTGTATTCTCTTCCCAATGCTTTGAATAGTAAGTGAAGCAACGTTTACAGAACTTAAATCCTGCATTCAGAAAAACTCTGAGTTACACCTAACAAAATGTCTCACCGAATAGATTAAGCAAAAAATTAATATCCTTTAAATTATCTTATATTAATATTTTTTGAAAGTTAAATAACAAGCAATGTCAAAAGGCAAGAAATACATCGAAAATAGAATATTTGTACAAAAAAAACAATTGGTGTACATTAACACAAATATGTTAGCTTTCGATAATAATTCAAATATTTTAATTGTTTTTATCATTCGAGTGATATCAGAATTTTAACTCATACCCAGTCGTGATAATATTCGTTCATGTTAGAGGAGCGAAAAATAAAGTGTATTTAACTAAGTAAGGATTGGGACGTCTGTCTACATGTCTTCCGCCCCACGCTACTACGATGATAAAGGAATTAAAATTACGCTTTGTTTAAATAACTTTAAATATATACACAAAGCAAACATTTAGGCAGACTCAGTTCGGATTTTGTCCAAAACACCCAGCAGATCGGTGACGTCGATTTCTTGATTTTCCTTTACATTTAGAACGTCGGCTTGACGTAAATGGTCCAGTCAATGATAATTTGTGTGGAACTCCATCCTGTAGGTTTATCGGTTCGTTCCAGTTCAACCAATGTGCTCAACGTAGATCTGCTAATGACTGTCACGTTGAAGGTAGCTTGTTCTCCTGCAGTCCCGACTCGTGCAGTTGCGTTCATCTTACGAGGCGCCGAACTCAGGCAAATATTCATGTTGTATACGACGTTTACCTTTCTTTTGGGTTGAAGAGAAGACAGGACAGTACTGAAACTCCCGGAATACACAGCGTCTGTAAGAGAATTTAAAGTGACGGATGTTACTCAGACTTAATCAACTGTCTCATTTAATCAAGATAGGTATAGCATCACAGTAGCAGGGAAAATCCTGCTACGAGTTGGAATTGAACCCACAACAGCAGAAAATGGCGACCTACTTGTTTAAGTACCATTTAAAAATTAGAAAACAAGTTAAACGATTTCCTGTGGGTTGTGTTTAAAGAAAATTTTGGTTGTTTATTGAGACTGTAACTGGATTATTAATACAAAACTGGTTAAATGTAATTACTGTCCCACACCTGGTATGAAGTTCATAAACGTGATTGATC
>CH002017.1:47498-75273 GCA_000149265.1 Ciona savignyi
GTAAAAAATTTCAAAATTTTTGAAAAATTTTCTAAGTTTTTTCCCACTTCCAGTGGTAAGTTATGCATTAAAATTTGTACATGTGATGCAAGTCTGACCGTGGTTACACGGGCGAACTTTAAACAAAATTCCATCGCTGGAACTTACCGAACTGAGGTAAAAAAATTTCAAAATTTTTGAAAAATTTTCTAAGTTTTTTCCCACTTCCAGTGGTAAGTTATGCATTAAAATTTGTACATGTGATGCAAGTCTGACCGTGGTTACACGGGCGAACTTTAAACAAAATTCCATCGCTGGAACATACCGAACTGAGGTAAAAAATTTTCAAAATTTTTGAAAAATTTTCTAAGTTTTTTCCCACTTCCAGTGGTAAGTTATGCATTAAAATTTGTACATGTGATGCAAGTCTGACCGTGGTTACACGGGCGAACTTTAAACAAAATTCCATCGCTGGAACATACCGAACTGAGGTAAAAAATTTTCAAAATTTTTGAAAAATTTTCTAAGTTTTTTCCCACTTCCAGTGGTAAGTTATGCATTAAAATTTGTACATGTGATGCAAGTCTGACCGTGGTTACACGGGCGAACTTTAAAAAAAATTCCATCGCTGGAACATACCGAACTGAGGTAAAAAATTTTCAAAATTTTTGAAAAATTTTCTAAGTTTTTTCCCACTTCCAGTGGTAAGTTATGCATTAAAATTTGTACATGTGATGCAAGTCTGACCGTGGTTACACGGGCGAACTTTAAAAAAAATTCCATCGCTGGAACATACCGAACTGAGGTAAAAAATTTTCAAAATTTTTGAAAAATTTTCTAAGTTTTTTCCCACTTCCAGTGGTAAGTTATGCATTAAAATTTGTACATGTGATGCAAGTCTGACCGTGGTTACACGGGCGAACTTTAAACAAAATTCCATCGCTGGAACTTACCGAACTGAGGTAAAAAATTTTCGAAAAATTTTCTAAGTTTTTTCCCACTTCCAGTGGTAAGTTATGCATTAAAATTTGTACATGTGATGCAAGTCTGACCGTGGTTACACGGGCGAACTTTAAACGAAATTCCATCGCTGGAACATACCGAACTGAGGTAAAAAATTTTCAAAATTTTTGAAAAATTTTTCTAAGTTTTTACCCACCTTCCAGTGGTAAGTTATGCATTAAAATTTGTACATGTGATGCAAGTCTGACCGTGGTTACACGGGCGAACTTTAAACAAAATTCCATCGCTGGAACATACCGAACTGAGGTAAAAAAATTTCAAAATTTTTGAAAAATTTTCTAAGTTTTTTCCCACTTCCAGTGGTAAGTTATGCATTAAAATTTGTACATGTGATGCAAGTCTGACCGTGGTTACACGGGCGAACTTTAAACAAAATTCCATCGCTGGAACATACCGAACTGAGGTAAAAAATTTTCAAAATTTTTGAAAAATTTTCTAAGTTTTTTCCCACTTCCAGTGGTAAGTTATGCATTAAAATTTGTACATGTGATGCAAGTCTGACCGTGGTTACACGGGCGAACTTTAAACAAAATTCCATCGCTGGAACATACCGAACTGAGGTAAAAAATTTTCAAAATTTTTGAAAAATTTTCTAAGTTTTTTCCCACTTCCAGTGGTAAGTTATGCATTAAAATTTGTACATGTGATGCAAGTCTGACCGTGGTTACACGGGCGAACTTTAAACAAAATTCCATCGCTGGAACATACCGAACTGAGGTAAAAAATTTTCAAAATTTTTGAAAAATTTTCTAAGTTTTTTCCCCACTTTCCAGTGGTAAGTTATGCATTAAAATTTGTACATGTGATGCAAGTCTGACCGTGGTTAAACGGGCGAACTTTAAACAAAATTCCATCGCTGGAACATACCGAACTGAGGTAAAAAATTTTCAAAATTTTTGAAAAATTTTCTAAGTTTTTTCCCACTTCCAGTGGTAAGTTATGCATTAAAATTTGTACATGTGATGCAAGTCTGACCGTGGTTACACGGGCGAACTTTAAACAAAATTCCATCGCTGGAACATACCGAACTGAGGTAAAAAATTTTCAAAATTTTTGAAAAATTTTCTAAGTTTTTTCCCATTTCCAGTGGTAAGTTATGCATTAAAATTTGTACATGTGATGCAAGTCTGACCGTGGTTACACGGGCGAACTTTAAACAAAATTTCATCGCTGGAACATATCGAACTGAGGTAAAAAATTTTCAAAATTTTTGAAAAATTTTCTAAGTTTTTTCCCACTTCCAGTGGTAAGTTATGCATTAAAATTTGTACATGTGATGCAAGTCTGACCGTGGTTACACGGGCGAACTTTAAAAAAAATTCCATCGCTGGAACATACCGAACTAAGGTAAAAAATTTTCAAAATTTTTGAAAAATTTTCTAAGTTTTTTCCCACTTCCAGTGGTAAGTTATGCATTAAAATTTGTACATGTGATGCAAGTCTGACCGTGGTTACACGGGCGAACTTTAAACAAAATTCCATCGCTGGAACTTACCGAACTGAGGTTACGTCGATTGGCTGCAAGAGTTTTGTCGATTGGCTACAAAAAAAGATTTGCGGATCGGCGAAATAGTTTTGCCGATTTAAAAACATTGTTGTCGATTTGAATATATTTTTGTCGATTTGAAAATATTTTTGTCGATTTGAAAATATTTTTGTCGATTTGAAAATATTTTGTGCCGATTTGAAAACATTTTTGTCGATTAGCCTATGAAATAGTTTTGTAGACTGAAATAAAATTTCAGGATTGCCATTATGGGCCACCGTACATAACAATAGTTTGATGTTTTTTCTTTTTATTAATAAATTTCATTTCAAAATTCTGATTTCTTAGTCGAAAAATAGAGCGCCATCCTCTAACTAAACGTCACCTCTAATAGAACGTCACTTTTATGAAAAAAAAGAGCGCCATGGCGGTGAAATAGAGGTTTTACGGTATTTGCTCTGTGACTACGCCATCATTAATGTACACAATAAAGGCTAATGTGTGTATATTGTGCCAGAGGGAGGCATGTATACAAACTGACTCTTGAATTCGTCTTACAAAGTTTCGAGGAAAATTACATTCATGATAACACTTCGGTTGACGTGCTTTCATTATGCGTTTTAATACGTTTCGAAGAACTCTTGTCTTGTATTGTATTAGCCGTTTTGTAGACGCCTCTTCCTATTTATAAAAAAAGGAATTTGATTTTGTTTTAAACTTGTGTATTCTCTTCCCAATGCTTTGAATAGTAAGTGAAGCAACGTTTACAGAACTTAAATCATGCATTCAGAAAAAATCTGAGTTACACCTAACAAAATGTCTCACCGAATAGATTAAGCAAACAATTAATATCCTTTAAATTATTTTATATTACTATTTTATGAAAGTTAAATAACAAGCAATGTCAAAAGGCAAAGAAATACATCGAAAAAGGAATATTTGTACATGTGAAAAAAAATAATTAGTGTAGGCTACATTAACACAAATAGGTTAGCTTTCGATAATAATTCAAATATTTTAATTGTTTTTATCTTTCGAGTAATATCAGAATTTTAACTCATAACCATTCGTGGTAATATTAGTTAACGTTAGGGTGAATATTTGCGAAAAATAGAGTGTATTTAACTAACTTAGGATAAAGTATTGTGACGTCTGTCTACATGTCTTCTTTCCCACGCTACTACGATGATAAAGGAATCGAATTTACGCTTGGTTTAAATAACTTTAAATATACACACAAAGCAAACATTTAGAAAGACTCAGTTCGGATTTTGTCCAATACACTCAGCAGATCGGTGACGTCGATTTCTTGAGTGTCCTTTACATTTAGAACGTCGGCTTGACGTAAATGGTCCAGTCAATGATAATTTGCGTGGAACTCCATCCTGTAGGTTTATCGGTTCGTTCTAGTTCAACCAATGTGCTCAACGTAGATCTGCTAATGACTGTCACGTTGAAGGTAGCTTGTTCTCCTGTAGTCCCGACTCGTGCAGTTGCGTTCATCTTACGAGGCGCCGAACTCAGGCAAATATTCATGTTGTATACGACGTTCACCTTTCTTTTGGGTTGAAGAGAAGACAGGACAGTACTGAAACTACCGGAATACACAGCGTCTGTAAGAGAATTTAAAGTGACGGATGTTACTCAGACTTAATCAACTGTCTCATTTAATCAAGATAGGTATAGCATCACAGTAGCAGGGAAAATCCTGCTACGAGTTGGAATTGAACCCACAACAGCAGAAAATGGCGACCTACTTGTTTAAGTACCATTTAAAAATTAGAAAACAAGTTAAACGATTTCTGTGGGTTGTGTTTAAAGAAAATTTTGGTTGTTTATTGAGACTGTAACTGGATTATTAATACAAAACTGGTTAAATGTAATTACTGTCCCACCACTGGTATGAAGTTCATAAACGTGATTGATCCCGCCAAGACCTTTTCCATTATCTGATAGGCACGAAGCGGCGCCTAATACTTTGTAACTAGATCTTGCATCGGCTGAGCTTCCGCACCACCCACCTGCCTGTAAAAAAGTAACTTAACGACATGGGTGTGTTTAGTGTAGTGTAATCGATAGATCATGGAAATTAGAAATACTTGGGGTGGCAGTTTAAAAGTTTTTGGCTATTCTAATTCAAACGCGTTCTAGTGAAAAGCTAATATTTCTATTAAGCGGTGACATCTCGCTGAAGTGGAAGGATTGATTACATCAATTTTGATACCTGAAGAACGAATATCTCATATCCCAGTTGAAAGGTAGCTCTTGCGCACTTTTCGATCGCATTCGCCCGGCTCGCATAACTCCCGTCTAATATTGGGTTGGTGCCCTCCAGTGTAGGAATTACCCTGGGGGTTAGACTATGTCTCTCATTCCAACAACCAAGCGAAGTCCAAGAAACTGACGGATTAAATCAAATAAAACCGCGAAGTGATTTAAACACGGTAACATATACTATACATACCGTAAGTAAGAAATTTCGAAGAGCTGCAAACGCAGATGATTTGAGATACTAACAGTAAAATCTTCATTTTGCTTTCACTCTGACTATATTGCTTTCACTAACTTTTTACAAATAACTCCAAGTATGGTACATCCTTTAAATAGTATGTCACTAAGTCAGTATTGTAATGTGTCGATAAGCATTATGAAGAGGATGTCTTCCACTGTGTTTTACTTCTGCTGTATTTACAGGAACGCAATACAAAATGACGTAAACACGATACTATGTTACCAAGAACGTCGAATCTATTTACATAACCCATGACAAGTTGTTAAGACCCTGATACAATATGCCGCGATTACGTTGTGGCTCACATTGCAATCCCACAATTATGGACGACAAACAGTCCTGTCGCCGAAAGGTTCACGTACGCAATCACTTCACATATCGATTTCCACATAAAAAAGTCGGTCTTGGTGAGTCCATCATGTGTTCGAAAACAGGCCTGGTTAAAAAGTAAAGGCGCAAGATAAAACGCAAAAATCAAGGGGGGTCAGCAAGCTGGTCTATCAGGGGGGATTAGTACGGAAGTTATGAAGGCTGGTTCGTTTCCCTGACGAAAGCAGTTGTGTAACGCAAAAGTCGTATAGAAGAAGCCCATCACGAATACCGATAGTGAGTTCATTTGCATTTCAACTCAGAAACAAGGTTGTCGTCCATGCCATCATGTCGGAGTCGAATAGGTGGCATTTTTGGTAGGATATTCATGTTTATCCCCGTGAATGGGAAAACCATGGGGGTTAACACACGGTCAATCATCAGATCACCTCGCGCGCATCGTCGGGTTACCGGAGCTATTGCAGTGTGTTGTATGATAGACACGTTCCTTGAATTTGGTAGAACCCATTAATCCGCTGGTTTCAGGCAATGTCCGTAAAGTGCCTTGCCCAAGGACACAACCGACTAGCTAGCGACCAGTTTCGTACCTACAACATTTCGATTGAAAAGCGAGGCACTTAACCGCTAGACCAACGGGCCGCACATGAATCGGTAGCGTTAACCATTTGGCCACACGATCGTGCAAATATATATATTTGTTCAAATAAAGAAAATACCCCAGAGAGTTATGCATCCCTTTGATTGAAAGGTGACGAACCAACCGAGCTATTCGATAACACAAAAAGTAAAGCTTTAAAGTAGTAAATACATACACTCAATAGGTTTGGTAAGCTATTCATATAAGCCCATATATGTATGATCTACACGGCGCACGCTTAAAATAATTCTAATAACATAGAGTTTTGTCTCTGGAATATAAGTGTTTTTTTAGGTATTTCATAGTTTTAAAAATCTACAAAACAAACGACAAGGCTGGATGCGTTGTAATATCATTATTGAAATGCTGGAAGACAACCTTTCGTCCTTTGGAAACCGAATTGCGTTTAACCCAGAACCCTTTACTTTTTTAACTGGTCTATAAGTTAGAAACCCATGACGGGCTCACAAAAAAACGTTTTTTTATGTTGAAATCCTTATATATTTTGGTTGCGTAAATTGTTCGGCAAAGGACATGGAACGGACTGTTTATTATCAAGACGAGGTGGGTAATCGCATTCGACGTACTTAGTATTATAATGTCATATTGTCGACTGCAGGTAACTTCTTCATAGATTCTTGTAATAACAACGGAAGATATACGCTATGTAGGCATATCACATAGTCATATTTAAAATATAGTGTTAATAGTAAGTTTAAGCACTATAGTTAGAAAGAAAACGAATGAATATTTTACTGTTACTATCTCAAATCATCTGCGTTTGCAGCTCTTCGCAATTTCTTACTTACGGTACGTATAGTATAATGTTAGCGTATTTTAATCACTTCGCAGTTTTATTTGATTTAATCCGTCAGTTTCTTGGACTTCGCTTGGTTGTTGGAATGAGAGACATAGTCTAACCCCGAGGGTGATTCCTACACTGGAGGGCACAAACCCGATATTAGACGGGAATTATGGGAGCCGGGCGAATGCGATCGAAAAGTGCGCAAGAGCTACCTTTCAACTGGGATATGAGATATTCGCTCTTCAGGTATCCTCTGTAAAGCTACTTTTTCCCCTTCATTATAAGCAATAGTTGTGACTGACGCTCGTAAAATCATGGTATGTTTGTTCGTTTAAAACTTAATGTAATCAATCCTTCCACTTCGGCGAAGTTATTTTAATTAAACTCTAAATGATTTCCTATGTTCACGATTTATCGATTACACTATATTGGAAACACAACATCCAGTACAGTGTCGTTAAATTAGTTTTTCTCTATAGGCTGGTGGGTGGTGTGCCAGTTCATCCAATGCGAGATCTAGTTACAAAGTATTAGGCGCCACTTCGTGCCTATCAGATAATGGAAAGGGTCTTAATTATGTCAACCACGTTTATGAACTCCATATCAAAGGTGGGAGTAATTGCATTTAAATCAGTGTTGTTTTGTCCAGTTACAGTCTCAATTAACGACCAGAATTTTCTTCAGAAACGATTCCCCACATTGCTAACTGAAATATTTAGCTTGCTTTTTAAGTTCCAAGTGGTCTTACAACAAGTAACTTGAAATTTAATTTATTAATTAGATCGCCCAGTTAACTTAATGGGTTAGTTCTTCGCTAATAACCGAGGGTTGCTGAAGGCTTTTCAAAACTGGTCGCTTGCTAATCTTTATACCCTGAATTTACGGGTTCGTTTCCCGTCCTCGACAGAATTTTTTGTTACGGTGATGTTTATACTACCTTTATTAAACGAGACAGTTAATTAGATCTAAGTAACATCCGTCACTTTAAATTAAAGTCTCTTACAGACAACGTCTATGATGGGAGTTTCGAAACTGTCCTATCTTCTTCCCAACCCAAAAGAAAGGTGAACGTCGTATACAACATGAATATTTGTCTGAGGTCGGCGCCTCGTAAGATGAACGCAACTGCACGAGTCGGGACTACAGGAGAACAAGCTACCTTCAACGTGACAGTCATTAGCAGATCTACGTTGAGCACATTGGTTGAATTGGAACGAACCGATAAACCTACAGGATGGAGTTCCACGCAGATTATCATTGACTGGACCATTTACGTCAAGCCGACGTTTTAAATGTAAAGAACAGTCAAAAACTGGGTGTCACTGATCTGCTGGATGTATTGGACAAAATCCTAGCTGAGTCTGTCTAAACTCTAAAAGTTTGCTTTATGTAAATATTTATAGTTATTTTAACCGAAGCGTAATTGCAATTCCTTTACCATCGTATAGTGGCGTGGGTAAAATACATATACCCAGACGTCACAATACTTTAATCCTCACTCAGTTAAATTCACTTTATTTTTTGTTCCTTCGTAACGTTAAAGAAGTTTACCGTGACTAGGTATGAGTTAACATTCTGATTAAACTCAAAAGATAAAAACAATTTAAATATTGAAATTTTATTCAAGGTGGGGCGTGGTTTTTCAGATTTACACCGATGGTTTTTATTTTTGTAATTTACAAATATTTTACTTTGGTTCTTTTTTGAACAAATGGCTATCCTCGAACTTTAAAAAATTGATTGCAACAAAATAATTTGATGCATATAGATGTTAAATTAACTTATTCGGTATAACATTTTGTTAGGGGTATCTCAGATTATTTTGAATGCAGGATTTTTGTTCTGTCGATTTTTCTTCACCTATATTATTCAAATTATTGGGAAGAGAATACACAAGTTTGAAGAAAAATCGAATTCTTTCTTTTTATATATGTAAAAGTGTCTACAAAATGGTTATGATAATAGAAGTCAGGAGTTCACCTAGCGTATTGAAACGCATAAACACTACACGTCAAACTCAGCGTTATCATGAAGGCAATTTTCCCAGAAACTTTGTGAGAACAATTGAAGAGTCAGTTTTTGTATATGCCCTTTTCGTGGCACGGTATAAACACATTAGCCCTGTCTTTGTGTAGGTCAACGATGGCTTAGTGTAAAAAAAACAAAACTTAAAAAAATAACTTTACACTCTTCATCCAAGTTTATGACAGAAAATGTTTTTTAGCTTCTTTCTAGTGTTATGTCCTCAGCTTTAGTAGAAGCCACCATCTTAATACACAGAGTTCTACAAAAACTAAAGAAACGTCTCAATCATACACAACACGACGGTGGGTATCTGACTATTTCCCGTTCAACATCCACTTGGCATATTCTTATTCACGGGTATAAACACGAGATTTCTTTATCCTATTGTGTCTAAATTGTATCATGATTAAATCCTTTATTACCCAACCGGTTTGACGTAATATAAAGCGCAATTGTAGTTATTGTGGGTTCCCTTTAAATATGTTGGGAAAAAATGATTTCACTCTTTTTTTTCTGCTTCACGCAGGTGACAGACATAAACGGCCTCCTTCAACTAAATAAACTTTAATAGCATAATATAACCCACTGCCAGCGCGGCGGTAAGCCCGATGGAGACTTTTAAAGGGTTATATTTATTTTTTTCCGCCAATGGAATAACAGATTTGCTTTCTTCATTGTTTCATAGCGTCCATGTATTTCAGTAAATGACATTTCTAGTTTTTTGACAGTAATACTGTTAAACAGGGCATAACATGTTTAAATGGTAGATCACTAGATCTAAAATAAATTAACTTACACCAACACACCATCCTTAAAAAGACAGTGTGATAATATCACAGATAACAACACAAAAACGTAAAATAATCTTACCTATAATAAAGTTTTAAACGAAGCGTTTTACGTTTTACGCAAAGGAAAAAGGCTGTTGGTTACACGTGATGAAGAAAAACTTCATAAGATACGCAACAAACGATCACCGCCATGGTAAAAGCTTAAATAAGATTGACATTATACCGATGGTCCAAAGAGTAGTATTAACAAACAATAACATGCTATTCGTCCTTATATACCGATCGACGGTCTTATCCTCCAATCCTTTTTAAAGCAAGCGGGGGAGTCGTAAGAAGCTCATGAATTTTAGAATTGACTAAGTAAGATTAAGCGTTGGGTACAATGGTATAAAGTACTTGGAAAGTCGACGGCGGGGTTGTAATATATCGTCGCCTGTAAGTCGGATGAGGTAATGAGCATTGGCAGTAAGGAAATTACAGAGCGTTCATCAAAATACCATATCTACACCAACTAGTCTTGATTTTTTAGTTAGGGCGGAAGCTTCATTTTTTTCCTTGACAAATATTTTACTTCACATGGGCAATAAAAAGACTAATGTAAAATAGACGGACACCAACGATTTCTAATTACGCAATATATTGTAACCAAAGGAACACTGTACGGAGAAGAAGGTGGGAAGTTAATTGACGTATCCACAAGAAAACATTTCAAACTTAGGTGAGATGAGTTTCATTTTAGGCTAGCGTTTACAGATTCAACATAGGTAGGCTAAAGCATATGTAATTTTAAGTATTCTACGTTACAAAAATTAGGGTGAAATATGATTTTCGTTTTTGTGTTGTTGATTCATCTTTTCTGTGCTGAAGCATCTACAAGTAAGTACCATGGGATATTCCCTAAATTACGAACAGGACATGACAATTACGTCTAATGAGAAACTGTTTTTGTTTGATTTTCAAAGATTTGTATTCATTGTTGAATTCGTGCGTCCAATTATTTCGCAGATATATTAGCGACTGTTAAAGGAACAACCGACCTATTCTCATCATCCGACACACCCAAATCAAACATCAAAATCGAATACGACTCGTGCTTGTCGTTTCTGCCTTACCGCATCAAAGCTACCGCTCGACCCTACAGCCCGACTGGCCCGGAAACTTTCAAGGCCACTGTTGTAAAGATTAACTACTACCACTTCATACTTCAGTTGGAACGCACAGATCGCGACTCGGGTTGGAGAGGGGCTTTAAAAATCGACTGGGAGCTTTTTACGATATCAGGTACAAGACTGTTATAGATATCCGAATTTAATTAAAGGTTTGAGAAATGTTTGATACAAACATGCAAAAAATCATTGTCGAAAATGTAGGTTTTGAAAATTCTCTGATTTAAAAAATATCAATGAACATTGTTCCAATAACCGAATTTGTAAAAAAAGTATTAAAAATCGTTGAATATGCTTACCCTGTAAAAAATATACAGATCACTATAATGACCCTTCGTCGATCCTATGTCATCTTTAGCCTAAATGGTATTTATGCGCTTACGTCACTACTTTGTTGTTTGTTTATCATTCGCTATTTTAAAATGAAAATGTAAACAATGTATAGTGGGAGAGGACAGTTGTAAACACATGATGTGATTATGAATTGAAACTATCTGCATGCAAAAATGTGTAACCATTTAATATATCAGAGTATTGTATCACACGGGCTAGTATCATCTGACCACCGTCAGCATTCGTTTACTTTGTTTTCGTTTATCTAACTTTTTCATTATAGGTTTACTTAACTTTTTCATAACAGATTACATAACAGCAACTGCCACACTGCAATATAGCGTCGACTATGATTGGAACCTACAATTCACACCGAACAATTCCAAAGTATCTCATGTTTATAACCAGGGAACTTCTTCCGTACTTGCCAACCAAAGTAACCCAAATCTCCAGCCACTGCTTTCTAGTTCTAGACAAAATGGTCACCGGTATCTTGTTTTCAATAATGACCCATCTACTAAGCTCATCGCGAATATTGATCTTAACCGAATTCCTGGGCAACAAGACTTAATAACTGTGTTCATTGCTTATAGGATCGACAATCGCACCCACGACCCAGCTAAATTATTTGAAAACGGTCTTTTCGGCAATGACAATTCAGGCTGGGATAAGTTTGTTTTATTTGGTACATATTCCAACGGGGGGTTGATTGTAGGTGGGGCAAATCCAGATAGAATTACAATAACTTCCTTTCCTGTAAATTCAAACCCAACAAGCCTTGGTGTTTGGAATATCCTCAGCGTTCAATGGAATGTCGATGGTGGTGTTGGCGCCAGTAGTGTTTGGTGCAATGGAAAATTACTTCAACGGTTTCAAGCCAGGACGTCTCCCTCAGATACAGTGTTCACGATCGGAAGTGCAGATGCTACCGGGCAATATCATTCATTGTTGTCGATCGGGGAACTTATACTATTCCGGGGAATCGTGATCACGGACGTGGTAATGAAGGAGTACCACCAGCACCTTGTTAATAAGTGGGGCGTGATTGCTGATCCATTTAGTGTTTATATTTAAACTTGAACATTTCTAACCCGATCGACTTTAAATGTCCGCACGAAAATACATTTGGTAAATAAACATGTGTTTTCGACATAAAAAAGCGAACTATTTGAAAAATGAACCTCCACAAATCGTAGTAAACTTGACTGAAACGCTTTTATTTGCTGCCGCATTTATTACTAAAAGCTGGTTCCACGCCACTTTATGTGTTTTAGTTTTTAACCAAGCATTTATCATTAAATCTATTTTAGTTGCATATAACTTAACACTAGTTTAACATCTGTAAATCATAATCTGTTTCCGAATTTATTTTCTTTAAAATGTCTATGTTTACTATTGTGAGCTCATTTTTCGTAACCATGAATATAGTTTTATAATTCCGTGAACCTCGTGGTTTTATTTTTTTGTACTGAATCTTTTGATGACACGTTTAGATGCATACTGAATCTACAGACCTACGAAAAACAGTTGCTAAGCTGGTTGTATATTAATATTGTTATGTGTATATTATTGTAATAGAAAACCGCTCATCGTTCAAAGTCCAGTGAATAAAGAAATCAACCATATTGATATCTTGAGTGAGCAATTAAATTAGCGCTTTTAAAGTGTTCCTCATGTTAAGGACTCGGGTGTAGGTAGGTCGCACCAGAGAAAGGCCTTATACACTAGTTGTCAAAACACGTCACTAAACCAACGCAATAAACACTTACTTAGAATGATGCGGGAAATTATATAATGGTTCCACCCATTACAATGTCGAGCCAGTGTTAAACAAGCTGGTCTTATTTTGAAAAAATAAACCTAGTGAACCAAAAATATCCTTCTTGAGGTCTAAATCGTTCTAGTTTTCTAGATATTCTCGTTTGAAATTAAAACGTTTAAAATTGCTTGTATCTGCGCAGCAGTAAAAAATACCGCCCTTGTATATTATATCAAAGTTAAACTGAAATTTCTATTAAAGTATACGCTTTTTTCCTTGAATCGTAAAAACTAATTTACTACTTTTTTGGCATTTTGATGTTCTAGGTTTCATAGCGACTAAGCTAATTATCAAAATTTTATGATTTATTTTTACAGAAACAAAACTATCACAGTCAGGTTGAAAACTTACTGGAATATCACATAACATGATGTGCATGCGTCTGACAAAAATATATAGTGTGTAACCAACATGGATAACAAGAATGGTTTGTTATCTCAGCGATTGTACTGTTTGTGCTTGCAGAAAGAAACTACATACACGGCGTATAAAAGATACCAATTGTGCTAAGGGTGTCTTACAGATAGTGGTGGTTAACCACGTTTCGGCACTCTCTAACATAAAATACTTATTGTTTTATTATTTTTATTTATTAATCTATAATGATTAAACGAAACACTTTTACATTTAAAACCGTAATACTGTGCAACTAAGAATTACAATTAACGTGAGTTACTTGATTGAGATTACTAGTGTTCATTTCACTTGGCGTATAGTTGTCTGTTAAGCATAAACTATATGTTATGTGTATATAGTATATACAGTCAAAGTGTGTTTTACAAATGGTAGCGGTTTACACTCCCTAGTTTGATAGTAGGTTGAAATACATGGGGATCTTTACTGTCAAATAAGACAAAATTAGTTTACAATCGACTAACATAGTTACAGTTCACATTACATATCTTAAATAAAACAAGGGTTTTTATTCATCAAAACAAAGTCATTTTTGTTAAGACTTGCAAAGCCAAATCTTTTGAATTTAATTATATACACTAATTGGATCAGCAATCACGCCCCACTTATTAACAAGGTGCTGGTGGTATTCCTTCATTACCACGTCCGTGATCACGATTCCCCGGAATAGTATAAGTTCCCCGATTGACAACAATGAATGATATTGCCCGGTAGCATCTGCACTTCCGATCGTGAACACTGTATCTGAGGGAGACGTCCTGGCTTGAAACCGTTGAAGTAATTTTCCATTGCACCAAACACTACTGGCGCCAACACCACCATCGACATTCCATTGAACGCTAAGGATATTCCAAACACCAAGGGTTGTTGGGTTTGCATTTACAGGAAAGGAAGTTATTATTATTCTATCTGGATTAGCCCCACTCACAATCAAAGGTCCATTCGACTGTTTCCCAAACATGACAAACTTATCCCAGCCATTGTTGTCATTTCCAAAAAGACCGTTTATAAATGAATTCGGCGCAATATGGGGTCTATTGTCGATCCTGTAAGCGATGAACACAGTTATTAAGTCTTGTTGCCCGGGAATTGGGTTTAGATCAATATTCACGATTAGCTTAGGAGATGGGTCATTATTGAAAACAAGATACCGGTGACCATTTTGTCTAGAACTGGTAAGGCGAGGCTGAAGAGTTGGGTTACTTTGGTTGGCAGGTACTAGAGAAGTTCCTTGGTTATAAACATGAGATACTTTGGAATTGTTTGAAGTGAATTGTAGGTTCCAATCATAGTCGACGCTATATTGAAGAGTGGCAGTTACTGTGATGTAATCTGTTAGGAAAAAATAAAACCTAAGTAAACTGATGGTGGTTACACTGACCAGTGTGACACATTACTCACATTTTGTATGTATATTATTTTGCAATTCAAAATCACAACATGTGATTACGAAAGTAGCCTAACACGTTACATACATTGTTTACAGTTCGGGGTTTAATACTTAATGGCAAACGATTAACAATGTGGTGTCGTGTCGTAACGCGCATAAATGTCATTAAGGTTTACCGGCTAAGGGTATGAATAGAATTTATAATATAGATATCCAACCACCGACAAATAAAGTAGACCTTTGGTCAAGCAGTGACACAATTATGTATACACCCATCTTACATTTTTTTTTAATATCCGAACTATATATTTCGGTGGATTTTACATGTAGTCCTTAATACCGATTATCTTCATCAGTTAATCATTTTAACCGGACACTTTTTGCATTATACTGTTTGTATGTACATTTCGAACATGATTTTCTATATGTTTTTATTTAACATATCACAAAATATTAAAATAATTCATATATCTTAAACAGCAGTTAACCTATAACACGAACAAAACTAATGTGAAATATGAAGATTTGGAGGTCTCGTATACCTGATACAGTAAAAAGCTCCCAGTCGATTTTAAAAGCCCCTCTCCAACCCGAGTCGCGATCTATGCGTTCCAACTGAAGTATGAAGTGGTAGTAGTTAATCTTTACAACAGTGGCCTTGAAAGTTTCTGGACCAGTCGGGCTGTAGGGTCGAGCGGTAGCTTTGATGTGGTAAGGCAGAAAAGACAAGCACAAGTCGTAGTCAATTTTGATGTTTGATTTCAGTGTGTCGGATGATAAGAATAGGTCGGTTGATCCTTTAATAGTCTCTCTACCAACTGCGGAATAATTCGATTAAATAATCAAAAATTGATACTAATCTATGACAATCAAAATGACTATGATTTACCGTATTTAGACATATCTTATCGAACTTACTTGTAAAAGCTTCAACCGAGAAAATAATATTCATCAACACGAAAACGAAAATCATGTTTTTCTTTTCTTAAACAGAATACTTAAAATTACAAATTGTCTACCTATATGTTAAATCTGTAAACGCTAACTTAGAATAAAACTTATTTCATTTAAGTTTGATATCTAACTGAACACGTCATGTAACTTCCCGCTTTTTTCTGCTTACACTTTTTTTGAAAAATGTACGTGGAAAGTTAAAGGCAGCATGCATGCTGTAATGAATTCATAGTTCATAAGTTTAACGGGCATTGTAACTGTAAAAATCTATTTTCCCGTAAATCAGATCCGTAGGCATTATTGACGTAAAAATGAACCCTTTACGTGAATTGTGACGGATAATACAATTATCAATACATAAACATAAATCATGTTGTACCTAAACCTAAAGCTTTGTAACGCAGAATATTATTTTGACCTCGTGGCTCACCCGAGACCAATTAAGAAACGAACGGGCGCACTTTGCACGGGGAGTCAAAACAACATGTTAAATACAATTAAGGAAAAATATGGGAATTAAAATGTTTATTTAAATAATTTCATCACCGAATTTTCCACATAACGAAATTACTGTTTTTTTAGCTCTCTTGCTTTTCGAAAGTTAATATAGATCTAACGTTACACTGAAAAAGAACGAGCTATAAGACACTAACCAATTAGTGGTTTATAATATATGCACACTCTGTCGTCAATTTAAGAAATGCAAGTGGGGCGCACCAAGCTAACTGCTGTGGCGCACCATTTGAGAAGCACTGCTATAAATGCTGTAGTCTACCTAAGTTGATTCTGTATACGCTAGCCTAGAATGAATCTAATTTTGCTTAAGTTTGAAAATATAACTTGTGGGCACCTCATTTAACCTACCCCCGTTTTCTGCGAACAGTTTTTTTATTTGTAACCAACAGAAATCTGAATTGTCAATCTCCCTGTTTATTCTCCGTCTTTTGCCGATGTGATGTAGTGACAGTGTTCTTCTGATAATCGTATGAGTTATGACGTAACGCGTCGAATAGACAGAATACAATATAGAACACCTGATTAATTTCATGTAAGTATTGTAACACGCATGCATGCGGTTTGCAATGTCTCGTTCGTTTGCAATGTTCTAAAATCCGTTTTATCGGCGAATAATTATAGGATAGGATAGGATAAGATATTCATGTTTATTTCCGTGAATGGGAAAGCGAAAGGAGTTAACACACGGAAAATCGTCAGATCACCTCGCGCCCACTGTCGAAACTCCTCGCGCCCACCGGTGCGAAAACTGGTCGCTAGCTAGTCGGTTGTGTCCTTGGGCAAGGTACTTTACGGACATTGCATGAGCCCAGCGGATTAATAGGTTCTACCAAATTGAAGGAACGTGTCTATCATATACAACACACTGCAATAGCTCCGGTAACCCGACGATGGGCGCCAGGTGATCTGACGATTGCCCATGTGTTAACCCCATTTGGTTTTCCCATTTACGGGGATAAACATGAATATCCTATACTATCCTTTTTCAATTGCATTAAAAAGTCGTCAACATTTGTAAAAATCTGTCTTGGCAGAACCAGAACCTTCTCAATGCTTTTCATCACATCATGCTGCTTTTACATCAAAATGGGCTGGATTATTTTTTTCATACAAAAATTGTGTGTCTATGTGTAATTTACTGGAAGTGTAGTGTATATAGAGTTTGAATTCAACTGCTTTGTTAGCATCGCAAATATAAGGAACAAATTTGTTGTGTAAATCCTCCATATTTTAGGAATAGCTTGAACGTATAGTATACACAGCGGACTAAACAACTATTACTTTACTTCTAACAAATTTGTTTCTGATCCCCGCCAAACGTATAACGTCAGTCGAAACTGAATAAAGGATACTAACATATACAGCACACTAAAGTGCTCCGGTAACCTAGCGGTGGGGTGTGGTAATCCGACGATTATTTTGGTCGTAGCATCCCTTTATGTATTCGCGGGATAATTTCACAATTTTCGATGCGATAACTGTCCTGCGTTTTTTATTGACGGGGTGAATCTCTTACTATATCATTACAAAGATATAAAGCGTTAAAGTAGAGAAAGGGTAAATTTAGGAGTTTCTGATTATTATTGAACGGCAGTCTGTTTAAAGTCCCAGGGCCGCGATAGTATGTAAAAACAAATAATTTAAAATCGGTAAATAACGCCCACCTGAAACTGAACATACAAGCAAGGTGGTTTGTATAGACCAGCCCTTTTACACTGTTTAATAGAGTATAAAGATTGCAGCAATTACCTATAGCTGATATGTGACCATTCGCCAAAATGCGTGGTAGAGGCTGTAACGTTATAATTTGAGTGTTTTATGCAGATAATACTGGCACAACGACCGTGGCTACACATGGGCAATCGTGCATTTCTGTGGATAAATAGATAACGCGATCAAGACATAGAACGAACTATATACAAAAAGGTATTAGGTCATCGTGTCATTAAAACTTGGCCCGATAACAAATGAATAAACAAGGCTAACTGTATAATTTTTTTAACGGGATTATTTTCGAACTGATTCTGGGTTCGTCATTAAGACCTTTTTTATAGGAGTTTGTATATGTATCGGTCGCGTTCACCACTCGGCTATACATGTCTGATTATCTTGTTCCCAAGTTTTGGATTCCGGCGCTGCTGCAATGTGGTTTACACATTGTATAAAAATTCAGTTTTCGTTGCTTTCAATCGGAAATCACTGCGTTAACTATTTTTGAAGGAAGTATAGTGTACTCACGGGCAGCTTTTGCAATATATATAACCCGTCGGACAGTTATCCTAGATGTATCTGTCATTTATAAAAATACAAAAAATGCAATACCTTCGGCAACACGACGGTAAACTAGAGATTTTCTGCGAAATTACTCACTGTTTTAACGTAGCTTGCATAAGTCTATCTTTCGGAAAATAACATTATCATTTAATAGTTTGACCAGAGGTTTATCAAGTTGTTCGTCCGGCCCGTTGGTTTAACGGTTAAGTGTGCCGCCTTTCAATCGAAAGGTTGCAGGTGCGAAACTGGTCGCTAGCAAGTCGGCTGTGTCCTTGGGCAAAGAACTTTACGGACATTGCCTGAACCCAGCGGATTAATGGGTTCTACCAAATTGAAAGAACGTGTCTATCATATACAACACACTGCTACAGCTCCGGTAACCCTATGATGGGCGAGAGGTGATCTGAAGATTGCGTGTTAACCCCCTTGGTTTTCCCATTCACGGGGATAAACATGAATATCCTATTCCTATCCTATCCTGTCCTTGTTAAGTCGTCATGGTTTTTAAAACGTTACTTGTTTTATTCAAGACAAAACAATAATAAAAGATGTCGCTTAATATTTGCAATGTGATAATTTGAAAATCATCGATTGTACATTGCTGACGAAACACATTCTAAGATTTCTAACGTGGCCAAATGCAGTTTTTTAACATGGCCATGAAAGTGCTGCTTTAATGCGGATCCTAAATAGAAAAACCGGAAAACTTCACGCTGAGATGTATTCTTTATTAAGTTGTGTGTGATCGCACAACGCTTTATAAAGCAAATAATGACGTACAGATGGAAAACAATTGCATTAAGTGTCAATGACGTCGTTAGGAGATATCAGAATGAACAATCCAAAATATACCATAATGTGCACAGTGGTCACAATCCAAAAATACTATGTGCACAGTGGTCACAATCCAAAAAGTACCATAAAATGCACAGTGGTCACAATTCAAAAAAATCCATAATGTGCACAGCAGCATTCGTCGTAAACACGGTTTATCGCAGATCAACTCTGACAGGTTACTGGACGTATTTGATACGCTCCAGCTGCCCGTTTGATCCCATAACATTTCTGCGATTGGGTTTTCCGGCCGACTTAAAACATGACGTTGCAAAATTTGCAATTTGAAAAGCTTTGAGGTTTTTAAACCATAAAATCAATTTTTCTGAAGAATACTGATATATTATTCATAATGTAATGCATTTTAGGGTATAATGTCATGGTTTCATAGAGGTAATACTGTAATACAAACGTCCATTTTTAAAATGTGCACATTTCAACCAAAAAATTACCATTCTTTAACTGATTACCAACCACCAACATGGGCGGAGGAGTTAAAGAGTATTCCAGAAAAAAGAATTCAGGTACCAGTACTGTAAGAAGTAATTATTTTTGCTTTACCACTTGTGTAAAAAAATTGAATTAGCATTTAAAACATTTAGATTGCACAATTACCAACCCCCATACATAAATGGACACTGGACAATGTGCCTGCACATGTGGAGTTGTTTATCAAAAGGGATGATTTGACTGGAAGCACCCTAAGTGGAAATAAGGTATGGTACTAATGAACTTCTGTTTTTGTTAAAGTTTTAATATGTATAGTTATGTTTTTGAATCTCACCCTAGATGGCTAGAATGAAATGGTCAAAACTGGTTGCTAGCTAGTCGGTTGTGAACCAAGCGGATTAATAGGTTTTACCAAATTAAAAGAACATGTGAATCATACACAACACACTGCAGTAGCTACGGTGGCCTGATGATTGGTGCGCGGTGATCTGATGATTGCCTGTACATTGGTTTTCCCCTTCACACATATAAATATCCTATCCTATTTCTTACTGATGACTAAATGATACTAATAATTAAATATCACTTGTATGTTTACCAAACTGCAAACCCTTAATTCAGGTTCGTAAATTAGAGTTTATCCTTGCAAGTGCAGTTTCTCGTGGTTGCAAATCTGTTATAACTTCTGGCAGCATGCAATCAAACCACTGCAGAGCAACTGCTATTGCAGCCAAGGAACTTGGTCTTGACAGCCACCTTTTACTCCGAAGTACTGATCCAGTATGTTGATTTAGAAACTCTGATTTACTGTTTCAGTAATTTTACTCTACTTTCTTTTAGATCATGCCAAGTTTCAACAACTTAGGAAATTTGCTGCCCTCCATGCTATGTGGCAGCAAAATTTACTTAATACCAAAAAATTCCAAATATGAAACAACAATCAAACCAAAACAAGAAACTTTAGCCAAACAAATCAAGTATTGAAGTTTGCTGTGTTAATCTTGATTATATTTACCATACATAAACTAAAATATTTGATCTAGAAAGTCTACAGGCAGTCCGGTATGTTGTATTCCTATCGGTGGTTCCAATAGCACTGGTTTGTTTGGTTATATAGAAGCATGGCACGAGATGGAAAAGCAAAATGTATTAAATGATTTTGATGATATAGTACTGGCATGTGGTAGTGGTGGATCTATTGCTGGACTTGCTATTGGGAATTATCTAACTGGACAAAAAATACGGTGTGTACAAACAAATGTTTCTTGGTCAGGGAGCTTGTTACAATGATCTTTGTTACAGATTGCATGCAATATCAGTGTGCGATGACCAACTTTATTTCCATGGCCATGTTAATGCTATGCTAAAAGAACTTGGAATTTCCGAGACCAGCTCCGAAGCATTGGTTGATATAATTGATGGATACAAAGGAGCTGGATATGGATTGACAAATAAACAAGATCATGGTATTTTTAGGAATGATTGTCAAATTTGTTTCATTTCATTTAAAAAACTGTTTTAACAGAGTTTTTGCATCAAATCGCTTTACAAACTGGAATATTATGTGACCCAGTATACACTGGAAAAGCAGTAAAAGGACTAGTGGCCGAGTTAAATATAAATCCTAAAAGATTTCAGGGAAACAGAGTGCTATATATACATACAGGTATGATTGTTTGCAGTTGCAACAAAATATGATACGTATGGATTGCTTGACATATTTTATTTTTCCATTGTTATAGGTTGTGTTTTTGGGCTTTATGACTCCACTATTAATGAAGAATTAAAAAGACAATATACAGATGATAATTTATTTTCATGGTTTGAAGAAACTGCACAAAAACTGTTTTAACAAATTATTGGTAGTTGTATTACAGAAAACCATGCACTTCTATATATATCGTTTGCTTTTTTTTAAATAAGAATTTTACTGTTGTAAATTAAATTAACAAGAAAGTATATTAAACATGTTAAAAAAGTGTAATTAAACATAAAGTGAGCCATCACTGGGACCAATAAAACCAGTTCCAATTAACACAACATCAATAAGTGTCCAGACGCCCAATCCACCAAAACTAAACAGTTTTCCCAAGCCTTCTTCCCAATAGCCCAGATAGAATCGGTCTAATCCCAAACCGCCAAGAGTCACACTAAAAATAAATGCTACAAGCCAGCTGCGACCTGAAGTCCAATTGCATGGTAGCAACTTAGAAAATGTTCTCTTTCCAAGGCAAAACACATGTTCTTTAGTTGTGCATGTGGCTTTTACCTTAACACGTGGAGTAGCGGCAACCTTGCAGGCCTTATTTTCTTGCTTGCATGTGTGCTCTTCGCCAGGTTTCGTTAGAAAACAATATTTGCATTGGAACTCCTTCGTGATGTTTCTCTTGCCATTACATTGCAAAAAATCATATACTTGGCAGTCAAATACTGCTATTTCACCATATGTGCAACTGTCATTGGTATTACATTTATAACAGCTTGCAGGTAGTGCATTACAGTTACGATTAGAACATAGTTTTTTAAGGTCCACTATTGTTTCATTGGTCAAACCACTTGAAAGTGATGAAGTGTTTGGTGGGTTCTGGCTATTTGTCCAGGAAGTACCAAAGAATATAGTTAAACTTATAAATAAACTCGTAAAACACTTCATGGATTAATTGTGTATATCTGGGTAAAACATACGTTAAGATACACCGGTTTAATTTTCCTCCTAAACATGTTGACAGTAGACATTGCCACACAAAGTCCGGCCCGTTGGTCTAGCGGTTAAGTGCGTCGCCTTTCAATCGAAAGCTTGCAGGTGCGACACTGGTCGGTAGCTAGTCGGTTGTGTCCTTGGGCAAGACACTTTACGGTCATTGCCTGAACCCAGCGGATTAATGGGTTCTACCAAATTAAAGGAACGTGTCTATCATATAAAACACACTGCAATAGCTCCGGTAATCCGACGATGGGCGCGAGGTGATCTGACGATTGCCCGTGTGTTAACCCCCTTGGTTTTCCCATTCACGGGGATAAACATGAATATCCTATATCCTACATAAGTCCTACATGACAGTGCAACGCCTTGCACTAATCATGTCTCTGACCCATAGTCGAAGCAGTTAATTTAATCCATATCAAGTAAGTCTGTTACCCAAAACAAAGAAGTTCAACCTTTTACCCCTGCCTTGCCTCCAATACAGAAGTTAATTAAAGTGCTACTTCTAACCACCATAATATTGAGGAGTTACTTGGATATTTACTTACTACATTACAGGATTGTGGGTGCCTCTAAATACCCAGTGTGGGCAGTGTGGCTATTGCCCATTGTGGGCACACTTGAAACCCTAACTCTGGCACACTGCCCACACACTGGGTATTTAGAGGAACCGATGATAATTATTGCCGAAGTGCCTAAAATAGAGGTACAGTTCTTTCTTGAAGGGAAGAAATATGGTGGTATTAAAAACAAAAGTTTGTGTGTAAATGCTATTTTATATTGACATCTACTCATATAAATTAAAACACTACGACCAAACTGAGCAGAAAGTTTGTCACAAACAAACAAATGGCTAAACTCGGGTTCTTTTCTATCAAATGTAAACGGACGTATTACCAGGCTACTAACTGACCGGGCTGAAAAGACTTACTTTGAAAAAGTGATGCCGAGTAAAATCGTTAAAATTTGGTTTACGAATTAGCATTCCAAACTTGGCGTCCATGTTCTGTGGAAACATTATAGAGCGTCTAGCTCTTTATTACACGTAGTATTAATTAGTTTATTGTGATTCTTCTAGTTTTGAAATTTTAGGGAATAATACGAAGTCAGCCTTACAATCAGTTGTAATCAGAGGTCCGGCCCGTTGGTCTAACGGTTAAGTGCGTCGCCTTTCGATCGAAAGATTGAAGGTGCGAAACTGGTCGCTAGCTAGTCGGTTGTGTCCTTGGGTAGGGCACTTTACGGACATTGCTTGAACCCAGCGGATTAATGGGTTCTACCAAATTGAAGGAACGTGTCTATCATATACAACACACTGCAATAGCTCCGGTAACCCGACGATGGTCTGACGATTGCCCGTGTGTTAACCCCCTTGGTTTTCCCATTCACGGGGATAAAGATGAATATCCTATCCAGTTCTATTAACATACAAATATTTTTTTTATTCGGAAACACTTTTTCAAAATATGCTTTTTAGTCCCTATTAGCCTCTTCGTGTGTCTTAATATATGGGGGTTTTGCAGTGGGGTTCTGATAGACTGATAATTCCATTGGTGCAACGACTATCATTTGTTTTCTGGAAGATAAAACCTTGTTGTACAGAAAATTTCTGATTAAAGCCCGAGTGTTCTAAACGGTAAGTAAACATGATAACTTGTCCGGCCCGTTGGTCTAACGGTTAAGTGCGTCGCCTTTCAATCGAAAGGTTGCAGGTGCGAAACTGGTCGTTAGCTAGTAGGTTGTGTCCTTGGGCAAGGCTTTTTACGGAGATTGCCTGAACCCAGCGGATTAATGGGTTCTACCAAATTGAAGGAACGTGTCTATCATATACAACACACTGCAATACCGTGTGTTAACCCCTTGGTTTTCCCATTTACTGGGATAAAGATGACTATCCTATCCTAACTTCATGATTTTTTAAATAATGAATTGTCTATATGTAGCGTTTTGATATAAAATAATTTGGCTCTTCTGCTGCTATTTATACTAATTTGTGCTTCTCGCGATCCAAAACTCCGTCACGGAAGGTTTTTTATTCTTGGCGCATATGATAATTAATTCAATATATGCGGGCACAACTTAATAAACACTGAACGCGGCTTCTCTGCTCTGTTTACAGCAGGCCCGTATGGAAAGTACATCACTTTTCCTTTTCGCCGAAATCTCGAGTGTGTACGCACCAAATATTTAAGTGTGCAGTGTGCAAACGTTCAAAAGTGCACACTTGCATCTCCTTTTTATTTACTGTTTTACGAAAATCCTAAACCTAATATTCTATCCTAAATCTATTGTGTCCGTCAGCTAAGATATCTATCTACATAACATAGGGTAGGCTACTTAACAAAAAATGTACCGACAGTAAAATACCTGAGGTCCAGAGGTAGGTTTACAGGTTTGTTTAAAATTATACGATGTTTATGTTTAAAACGTATCTTTGCATGATTCAAATAATTTGCAAACTTATAGAATATATTTTTCGCTACAATTGACATTTTTAATTAAGTGGGTTATGACATTTAACAACCATCTATATATTCTAAACTGTTTCCAGGTAAATCATCTGAAACCTTACCATATCTAAATCTGTCAACAGTCTTTATTTGGCACCATATTTAAACAAAAACAATCAAGTTGGAACTTTAGGAGATTAAATTTAAGAGATTTGGGTTACTAACCAAATAAGCAATTTAGTCATATCTAAATCCTGTTATGTCTTTTCTTGCAATTTTGGGTCATTGTTTTTGGGTTTGTTAATTGACAGACCCAAAAAAGCTTGCATAGTTCACTCCCATGATATTTTTGGAAAACAGTCAACAGGTTTTAAAAAATCAATTCTATGTTACCAGTGGTATCAAAATGTTTAGAAAGATTTTTTTTAGTGAAATCTTACTTCCCTGTATACTTTGTCTCAATAGTACTTTTAACAGTTAATAGTGTTAATGCAGCAAAAATTAAACATAGTAAGTTGAGTTTTTCTGTATAATTTCTTACATTTTAATAACAATCCGCATTTTTATGACTCTGTACAATGTAAAAGTAAAAATAGTTTTTTGAAATTAACATTTCCGTATCTTGGTATTATTATTAAAAAATTTGACATGGTGCGATAGTTATTTCTTATTGTTCTAATCAAACCATGCTCTTTGACACCTTTATTATATTTGCATTTTAATATTTTATTTGAATGCCTCTTAAAAATATATATTTTTGCTACAATTGACATGTTTAAATGAGCGAGTTAAGACATTTAACAAGCATCTATATATTCTAAACTGTTCTGAATTGTATGTGAAGTGATAAATTTGGGTACATATTTTTTTTTTAATTCCCACAGACCCAAGAATACAAAAAATAAACACTGGCAATTTGTTAATTTCAGTCCTTTTGTTTTTAGCTGTCATTTGTAGCTTGGCTCACACAACTTGTAATTAAGAAATTGATGTAAATGCATAATGTAATCTAGAAATGACAAAAAACTAAAATGACCTAGTTAACTTCTGGAAGCCTTAACCAAAACATATGAAACCACTTATTTAGTCAACTTTGTTTGTAAAACATATTTTAACTGTACATTATATATGCTTATGTGAGCAGGGTCCTTAACCGCAAACAAATGGGTTTCTTGAGTTATCAAAACCAAACAACTAATTCTTATTAAGTAAACAATATATTTTTTTGTATATATATATATATAAGATTTGAGCCGATAAGCAGTTTATATTTTTTTAAGATAACATGGCATTTTTGGGTTACTATGCAACTTCGTTTGGTTATTTACCACAATTCAGATGTAAGCACTGCTAGAACATTGTAATTAATGTTTCATGAGAGCAATAAACTCGATTATTAAACTTCTATTTCGTTCCTAGGGTCACACAATCCTTATTTTTTTTATAATTTTAGTATATTGTCTGATTCAGTCCCCCAAGTTGACTAATAAGCAATATTGAGGCTAAATATAACAAAATTAGGAATTTCGCTTAAAATGTTAGCTGAATTGTATACTTGCGTATCCATTTTTATATTATTTTACCTCTCTAAAAGTTTCCCATTAATTCCCCTTAGCCTGTCATTAAAAATCCCATTAATTCCCCTTGCATGTCACTAAAAATTTTGGTTAGGTGTATCGGTTGTTTAACTATTCTTAAATTTTTATTCCAATTCGATACCTCTTTCTGAGGAATGTTGGGTCAAAATGCATGGTGTTAATCATGTTAAAATCATGATTTAGGAATATATCTTGATTTATTTAGGTTTTCTCCAAGGCTATTTTTCTAACTTACTAAATTTGCTGTGCATATTGTCTAGGGCTTGCTCGAAAGAAGCTGATTTTGTTTTCTAACAGCTTTGCAGAGTTTGTTTATTACCACTCTATTTGAGTTACTAACCAAATTAGAGATTTAGTCATATCTAAATCTAACATTTCTCATGTGTTTTTTTGCAATTTTGGGTCCATGTTTTTGGGTTTGTTAATTAAGAGACCCCAAAAAGCTCATGGTCTGACTGAGTGAGATATGGAGGATTACATAGCAGTGTCTTAGTATTCTTTTATGTCCTGCATAAATCATGCGTTGGCCGGCTGTCAATCATATCATCATGTACAATTAAACATTTGAATACTTTGCTGTGCTATCAGCTAGGGCAGACAATGGAAACTAAAATTAATTGAATAGGAAACAATGACTATAGGAAGGAAGTTATTACTTTAACTCTCATGGTGTTTGGAAAAGCTTCATTAACTGTCAACAGGTTTTGAAAAATCATTTCTATATTACCGATATCAAAATGTTTAGAAAGTTTTTTTTAGTGAAATCTTACTTCCCGGTATACCTTGTCTCAATAGTACTTTTAACAGTTAATAGTGTTAATGCAGCAAAAATTAACAATAGTAAGTTGAGTTTTTCTGTATAATTGCTAACATTTTAATAACAATTCGCATTTTTATGACTGCCCAATGTAAAAGTTAAAATAATTTTCGAAATTAACTTTTCCTTAGCTTGGTATTACTATATTTTTGCTTTTGAGTTTAATTAGCTTGTTATATTATATTTAATCTCAGGATCATCTATTCTTTAAGGGTCAATTTATTTTAAATTTCTAAGTGTATAGTGTAAGCACCCTTTAAAAAGAACGGATAGAATACCACTCTTGTGTCATTTACGAAATAACTAGTCACTTTTCCTATATAAATATAGTGTATTTGACGGGTTCTTGGATATTTATTTTTGCGACAAAATGGATTTTTTACCAACTTTAGAAACTTTTGATCAGTTTTAATCTTTTTTATTGATATTATATTACGCAGAATATGTTCCACACACCTACGATTCACT
>CH002017.1:96738-108003 GCA_000149265.1 Ciona savignyi
TGGATAGGTCTCTGGTTAAATAAACTACATCCTTACACATTGGTGTAAAATGCATTTCTAAGCATAAACGTTTTACAAATTGCTACAATTTTATGAATGACACTCTTAATACTGAAGATTGTTGTAGAGAAAACTTTTTTGCTTGTCAAGGTTATTTTGTTGTCAATTTTTTGATTATCACAGATAACCAACCACATTTTCATATTCCCATGCTATGCTTGTATTTTTAACTAAATAGCGTGTTTCCCTCTTGCACATAAAGTATCCTGCAATTTGATAAAGATCTTCCATTTTTTTAGACACAACACGAGTATGGCCGGATGAGTTGATGGGCCCAATAAGTCCACAAGACAAGAGGTTTCCACTGCCGGGTAATATTGGTGTTTCCCAGTCTCAAGCAATTCAAGACCAGCCAAGGTTCGTAGGATATGATATTTATGTTTATCAACATAAATAGAAAAACAAAAGGAATTTTGAAATTTATTAGTTTTTCAAATTTTTAGACTCAAAAACAGCTTGTATAAAGGGTGAATGTTTAGTTATACAACTAAAAGTCACTTAGTCGCTTACTTGTAGTAAAGTAATTCTAATCAAGAAAATACATTAAAATGAATGAAATTTGTCTAGCTAGTAACCGTCGGTATGCCCGCTATAACTATCATCACAAACATATATTCCACCCACAGCATCGCTTTGCGAATGCCAGATATTTTAGAAGACTCCACGCAAAGCGACAAACAACTTTCCATCGTGTCACAACTTATCGCAGAATCTGACGTATGTTGTTGGCTTATTAATTTAATGTAAATTCTTAGAACTGTTTTTTCATTGATTTGAATGACGATTTCAACTAATTATCATGTTTTGTTAATTTATAGACTCAAAGCATACTACCATACTCCTATATTAATATTATTTATTGTTACCAGTGTAATTTACTTTGTTGTTATGTATTTACTTTGCTTTGCGTACATAAATATTTATTTGAATAATAGTTTACACTAATAATGATATAGGTACGTTTTTTAATGATTGCAATCTTTAATGGTTAGGAATTTTCATTCAAGCAGCAACTGATTAAAATGAATCGCATATTTCAATATGTATTTAAATTAAAACATCCCAAAACCCAACAAGATATTAAAACAAGTTGTCTTGTTTAGATGATATTTTAAACTTCTTTTCAAACGACCTTATTGTAGTATGGAAATGGCTTGTGTTTAAAAATTTGGAAATGTCAGCAATAAATTTTTTTATATTTAAGTTTTATATTTTGTTGGTATTTAAAAGAAAGCAATGGAGGTTTAAACACAACAATTTAATCTTTACAATTGTAATGACAGAGCAAAACTGAATAATTCTTAAGCTTTTTTTAAGCGTTTTATCAACACTAGTTAGATTATGGTGCTAACTGAATTATGGAACTAAGTATTGAGGGCTTGTCTGCAGTCAGTGCCAGCCAAAAGTGGTTTAATTGGGGTTTCTGAAAAATATATCATATGTTGTTACCTTGTATGACTGGGTTATCAATTTAAATTTAAAAATCGCAAAAGTTCCTTGTTAAGTCAAATGGTTTGTTTTCAAATTAAAAAAACAATGCTTATAAAATTTAATACTTGTGGATTATACAAACTAATTAAAACAGGTATTAAATCTTGGTTCAAACTGTTATTGATATTTTTTTATTGTATATTTTGTGTGTGCTTAGTAAGCAAACGAGAGATATTACTCAACAGCTGTTGTACTACCCAAGATTTCCAAATACCCACATGACTATTCAGTATCTTCCACTTTAATGTGCCTAATACTATGAAAATATATCAATGTAAGTGCAAGATGCAACTATCTATTTACAGTATTTGGATGAATCAAGTGAAATGTCCTCGGATGGTGAAAACATCACCGACTCAATTATCCGGAAATATTTAGAAAATGCGACAGTTGAACTCGCCATACAGCCCTGTCCGAAAGTGCTATATAAAGGTGGGTTATAACAAGCTCGTTGCTCTTTCTAAATATTTATTTGTACATTAAATTTACAGCGACCAATTTTTTCTATTGCTATATGTCAGAATAATTCGATTCAACCAACCAAAAACTATCCATATGACATCACTTTAAATTAGGTCTAAAAGTATGTCAGGCAATTTAGTTTCGGCAGTTAGCCGAAAGCTTGTTAGATCAAATCCAGCACCTGGATAATCGGTTGTTCTTGGGTAAGTTAATAAACTGCAACCTTGAGTTCTTCATGTTTAACTAATGCTGTGAATATTTGCTAGCCAGTTCGTTGTGTCTTTGGACAAGGCACTTACCGGACATTGCCTGAACCCAGCGGCTTAATAGGTTGTACTAAATTTAATAAATATGTAAAATATACACAACACACTGCAATATCTCAGATAAGGTGACAGATAAGAGTTCAAAATAAGAGTTGTTAAAAACAGTTAAAATTGGACGTTATGGTTAACCATTAAAAATTGGTTAACTGTGGTTAACCGTTACTTTTATCGCACCCCCATGTTTAACACAATTAAACCCGAGTCTCCATGTTTATATTAATTGAACCTGAGCTTCCTATGTTTATAATAATTGAACCTGAACTTTCTATGTTGCAGAGTTCCGGTCGATATTCCTTGAAATGCCGAAGCAAGAGATCTCCGTGTTAACAATCACACAAAAGACAGAACATGAGATGTCTATGTGGAGTCAAGAGGTGGAGGAAGAACGGGAAAAGTTGTTGAAAAATGTGGGTTCCAATTCCAAATATATTAAATGACACTTCTTAATTTAGTAACAAGTGTTGTCATGTGTCAATCATCTTGTTTGTGTAGCTGTTGCAGTGTATTAAACACAACAGGGACATTGCAGCAGTTCTGTTATTCAACAATTGAACTACCGTACTGGTTTCTGAAAAGGTCTGCTAAGTGACTTAACTGGGTCCACAAAGTCTGATGTGCTGCAAATGGGGATTAACAATTATTTCACTTGAATTTGATGGCTGGTTTGTGTGGGATACTATTTGATCTTTTCAAAGAATGCAAAGTTTTAAATAAATTTTATGGTACCATTAATCACTGCCATGCATCCGTTATCAATATTTACATTATCCAGAAATTGTGTCACTTGGTAGTTTTTTTTTATAGGAACTCCCACAATATTACTTATTGGAACAAAATGCTTGCCAATGGTGCATTGAGTGGCAAACTTTTAAACTAGCAACCTAATGGCTGTAAGATGCACAAGCTTGGTCGTTTTGTTTAAATGAACAGTTATCATAACAGGGTAGGTCGTTTGGCATCCTAACCATATATTGTACTTTAGTTCATCACTACTGCAACTGAGATCTGTCATCTTTTGCGGGCAAATAATTTCTGGTGCGATTTTATTGACCCTTCATCCGGCCAGGCAGTAAGTGATGTATTTTTTTCTGTTTATTAAACTGTTTTATTGTAACTGTAAAATATGTCTAAACCTTTATTTGATGGTGATCATAAACACTACACCATGTAACCCCAGACTATAATTAGGATAGAATAAAATATTCATATTTATCCTCATGAATCGGTAAACCAAGGGGTTAACTCGGGCAATCATCAGATCATCTCGCACCCATCCTTGGGTTACTGGAGCTATTTCAGTATGTTGTATATGATTCACACATTTCTTTAATTTGGTAAAACCCATTTATCCGCTGGGTTCAGTTCAGGCTATGTTCGTTAAGTGCCTTGCCCAATGACACAACCGACTCGCTAGCGACCAGTTTTGAACCGGCGGTGCACTAAACTGGCAGACTAACCGGTCGGACAATTACACTCTTCACTCATAACAACAAAGTGAATAATATTTTTATAACAAGCTCTCCTCCCCTTCTAGTACTTCGGCCCGTACACCAACTCCACCATGTTCGAAACAGACGACCGATACAACAGTCTCGGCTTCCGTATTGACGATCTCGGCTGTTGCAAGGTGATCGCCCACAAGCGTTGGGGAAGTCACTCATTCGTCGGTAGTGTGGTCACCACTGCCAGCATCCACCACGACGTAATGACCAACTTGCTTAAGCATCTACCATGAGCTCTTTCCTCCTGTTGTAACTTATGCAAATGACTGTTTGATCCATTGCCTGAATGTGTAGTTTTCCCTTTTTGCTTTAAAATGAGACGTTTTATTAAACGAGTTTTAAATTCACACTTGAATGCATTTTTCACTGTGTGAGGATTTATAGTCCTTGTGTTAAACTTAATGCAAGTTTGTTTTTTTTCGCACAATATGTCTAATGGGTTGATGTATTCATTGAATAAAATGTGGTGATTGAATCGATTAAATTTTAAAACTTAAGTTTCATTGTAGTAGTTTATTTAAGTCAGACTGTGTAGTTTCTAAAAAGGAATTTTTTAATCCTCTTTTTGTCTTTACCATTAACTGCAACAAATCCAAACTGACTTCCCATGGACTCGTGTGAAATTTAGTAGCCAGGATGGAAATCAAATAAAAATGTTAATATAAGTTTGCACTGTTATTTATTTTATTCTCACTATTCTGTGTATTTCCTAATAACTTAAACAGATGCTAATTGTTCACAAAAACTCAATACAACTCTTTCCTCAAAACTTTTGAACACACAAATAAAATGATACAGAATGTATTTCGAATAGAAAGGCAGTTTTGACTCAAAAATTTTCGATCAATGTACTGAGGCATTGACATTCGATGTGATATGCTTTGTCTCAGTGGATGAAATCCCATTATTATCACCAGTCCCTAACATGTGCTTGCTTGTAAAAGTTCGATTATCAATCAGTTCACGAATTCTTGTGGTAAGTTCTTGACTTCCAATTCCAGTTTGTGCAGAAATTGGAAAGACTTCTTTAAACTTCATAATTTCATTTGATTCGGTATCTATGGGATGACAAATTTTTTTAAGAAAGTTTTAAGATTTTCATTTAACAAAATTTTAAGAGTCATTTAACACTGGAAGATATATATTTCCATAATGTTAATAATTCCGTGCCATATTTTCACAGTCCTTTTTAACCATCATGGATAAAAATAACAGTTTCTACCACAAACCGCATCGCTTAAATATTTGTTGTACTTTAACAAACTCGAATTATATATGTTAGTACACAATATCATATTTTCATAGACCAACACTAATTTAATTCTACACGAATTAGCCTTGGTAAACACTTAAACTGTTAATTTGTGCCATTTTTCTATACTGATAATCAATGTTCCAAGTTTTAAAGTTCGTAAGCAAACATACGAACTTCATGTGCGTTGGTTGGTAACACGGTGAGCAATGATGACGTTTTCTACTTAGCGATCAACTCAATAAATTAGCGATTGTTGTATATAAACGAATTCCAGTTTTATATAAAAAGAACAATAGTTTAAATGACACTTTCATAAAATTAAACAACATCTGACAATAAATAACAGACAACTAATTACTCAACTGTAGAAAGGCTACTATAATCAATAAGTGAATTACAAAACATTTGCGAATGTCTAACATACGCTTCTATGACGTAATAGACGATAATCAATACGGATATTATGACAAGTTAAAATGGGCAAATTTTGACACAGTGTGCATTTTATAACAGTTTTTATTAACCCATTTACAAACAAATTATTTTGTGCGCGATTTGGATTATTCTGTGCGCGAACAAATTGAAAGACGTGCGCGATTGCGCACGCGCGCAGCTTAGAGGGAACATTGCTGATGATGATATATGATACAAAAACTTTTCAGCCTGTTAAGTAGAGCACAAAAACTATTTAAAAAACTCAAGCACACGGTGATGATAGGCAAGGTAATCTGCTGTTTGCCCATGTGATAATAACTCTCCCTAATTTTCCCATTTACGAATATAAACATAATATCCCATATAAATCCAATTAAGGTATTGCAGACATTAACAATCTTACCTTCCCATTTGTTCAGTTCATCTATTAGTTCCTGATATACTTTTTCTGACCCAGGAAGATCCATTTTATTTACAGCCAATAAAGATGGCTTACTCAGTAATGTCTCATCATAAAGTTTTAACTCCTGGAAAGATAAACATATTTTGGAACTCGGCGAAAATTCAAATTTAAACATGGTAGGCGTCGCACTTAACCGCCAGACTAAGCGGTCGGTCTATGTAACGGGATATGTACAATTGATGGAAAGACAGAGGGTGATACTGCGCCAGTAATTAACATATTTAGTGCTGTCCACTACTGTGTTACTTTAGCTATTGCTGTGTGTTAATACAATAAAGTTTTTATTCAATGAATGAAGTCATTGCCTAGATTCAATCCTTAATCTGACAGCTGAGTTTTACCAACTGAGCTAACAAAAAGTATAAACGAGGCAACCGTTTTTATACAGACCGTTTTTGTCCCAACCACCGGGATAAAAATGAGTGACTACCGATACCCATCACCACACCCACCTCAGTCAACAGTTGCAAGGTTTCCAATGCATCTCGGAATTGATGTTTTGGCGACAGCTGGAAGCCGTGTATATCAACCACAAACAACAACAACTTTGTCCGTTCAATGTGCTTTAAAAACGAGTGACCCCTTCCCTAAAAAGAAAGCAATAAAATGTAAATACCGCTATTTTAATTATAAGAATATTAAATGTCATGTCCGTGTTTCTTTAACCGGGTTTTGAACCGGGATATATCTAGCATATGAAGTTCAAGCATTCTGTACACTACTCAGGAAAACAGGCAAGGCAAAAATATTTTGCAATATGTAAGTGTATTATTTTATGGGTGAATTTTATATATTTTTTATGGAAGTTTATTACTGAAATCAATAAAATAAAACCATTGTTAAAAGACCATTAAGATGATAAACACAGGTGTTTTAACATCATCAAATCATCAGATTATCTTATGCCAGACATTTGAGTTATTAGAACTATTGTAAATAATCGAGACATTGCTACAGCCAAACCTTCAGAATTTTGAATATTCTATTACATACTACTAAAACTGTACACATTAATAAAAGGGTTCTAACCTTGTTCAAACAAGCGCCCTCCACCAAACCTGGTAAGTCAGCAAGTTGAATTTTACGGAAATCTGGATATTGGATTAATCCAATTTGTGGAGTGATGGTTGTGACTGAAATATAAATGAATGGTCAGGTTATCAAGAATAATAATGAATCAGCAAGAAACAGACCTTTGCAGTCTACATGAGATCACTTAAAAGCCCGGCAAGTTACTTTAGAAGAGGAATCAAGGATTGTTCCATACATTATAAAAAAAACACTACTTCTTTGTGGTGTTTAGTTGATTTCATATTTTTAACTTTAAAAAAATGATAAAGTTAAAGAACATATTTTTAATTTTTTAAATTTTTCAAACATATTTGCAATCAACCATTCATATGGATAAAAATGAATATTCTATCCTAACTTATCCTAAACCCTAAAATAATTTAATGCATTTTTCATACAGTAAGCATATAGTTGATGAACAACTAAGATTAATACACAACAAAGATCAATGGCAGCTTGCAGGCAACTAAAAACTGAAGGAATATCTAAATTATATACAACACACTGTAATTGTAATGAAATTATGGTAGGAATAAGGTGTGATTTGATGCTTACCTGTGTGATTCCTATGTTTTCCCATTCACAGGAATTTTTATAGTTAAAAAAAAGCTTCAATTAATGGACTTACTAATAAAAGGAGTACTAATATATTGATTATACCACGTATGTACTTACAAGGGTAACTTGCAACTTTTGGACTAGCATTGGAAAGCCTTGATAGCAAAGTGGATTTGCCGGCATTAGGGAACCTTAGGTAAAGAGCAGAAGTTATAATTAAGTTTCAAACACTAAAAAAAAACTCCAGCAACAAAATTTGGCCAGATGACGTATGAAAAAATACACATAGATATGACGTGTGCTGTGCCTGTAAGGACAGTAGAACTTACAACAAAATTACACAGGAATAGCATCAATTAAACACTCTATATACCCAGGATGGATGTTAGATCAACAGCAGTTGCTGACTAGTCGATTGTGTCCTTGAGCAAGGCACTAAGCAGAATTCACCGGAACTAAGAACAATAAATACAAACCTTTCATACACATTGCAGTGGCCCTGGTAAGTCAATGACTGCCACTAAGTAATCTGATGTTTGCATGTGTGAAAACGTCCCTGCATTTTCCCATTTATTCATTAAATGTGATTTAAATATCTCATCGTACACATCCAACCCACCCTACAAAGCCCACATCAGCTATGAGTTTAAGATCCAGGTAGAGGTTTCTTTGCTGACCATACTTGGGACGAAACATGGTGCTCCTCATGCCCCCCCTTCCACCTCGACTCACCAATATCTTGTCGGTTTTCTTCGATATTTCACCTGGGTGGGTGGGAAGTGATTTGTTTATCTTTTATGTCTTTTTAACACTATAATGGATATACAGTCGTTTTAGCCAGAGTTGTTGCTATTCACCATATGATTGGCAGGTCAACTGTAACCAAAATTTGTTTAGTATCTTTTACAGATGCCTTCAATGCGATAAAATACAAGCGGCCATCCAATAACATACATGCATCATATACAAGACACTGTAATAGAGTTGATACCCTACCCACAACCAGGGATAATCTGATGAACGCTTATGTGGTAATTCCGCTGTAAATTTACCACTACAGGAATCAATAGGTTTTTTACATAAAAATACACTGACCGATAACTTTATGGTTGGCAGCATCAATAACTGTGATCCCGAGAGGCACTTGCACATATATGCTTGCTCCATTCAACCCAGATAAAGCATTCTTTCTGCAAAAAATTCATTGCAGTACTAAGTAGTTAGCAGCTATGGTGGTCATGTTAGACAGACTACAATCTAGCAAATCAAAATTAATTGAGACACTCTTATAGTTTAACAAAACAAATCTTAGTGGGGTTGGGAGAAGCCCTAATCAATATTTTCCTACCAAAAAATAGAATTAGCGGAAACCGGACTATTGTAAGGACCATGTTTTGACGATTGTTTTAATGCTTGCTATATATCACACAAATAATAATACCATATCTGATCACAAGTTTTTTTGTTAGTAAATTTTAACATCATCCAGCAAACTAAGAATTGCGAAAGCAGTACACACTCTTAATACAAGCAAGATAATCTGACGATTGCTATAGCACTCTCTATTGGATAAACATATTTATCACATATCCCAACTTACCGACTGTTTTGCCCAGTGTCAGCCACAAAGCGTTTCATCGGATACCGGTCTTTCATGGACTTCAGTGTAAGTTTAGGATCCTGCGACCCGACGAGGTAGACGTCCCCTCCCCGACCCCCTACCCCACCGAGTGTTGGAAGTCCATTGCCTCCTGTGCCGCCCCGGACATGGATCCGAAGTTTGTCCACAAATTCTTTGCTATACTGACAACAGAAGGGATTTAATTTCCAATATGTTGGATTATTTGATCACTGCATCAACCATGAGATTGTTGGATCGGAACAGGCACTGTATAAGTCATTTTTTTATTAAATAAGGAAACGAATAATGCCTGGACCCAGTAAATTGATGGTTTGAACTGAAACAGTAGAAATGTTTTAATCAAATGCATTAAGCACGAGTCAATCTATTGATATTAAAAAATGTCACAAGATTGTGATATGGATCTAAAGTCTGTCCACAAATTCTTTGCTATTCTGGCAAATGATAAAGTTAATTTTCCAGCCTGTTAGATTATTTATGAATTGTTGGATTGGATTAACCATCAGGTTGTTGGATCGAAACCAGCCACTGTACAAATTGGTTTGGTCATTGGACAAGGCAACTGATTGCACCTGAACCCAGTAAATTGCTTGGTGAAAATAAAACAGTAGAAACGGTTTAATCAAACACAATATACTTTAACAACTCCAATACCCAGACATTGGGCACAAGGCAATCTAATGATATTAAAAATGTCACAAGACTGTTGTTTCTCCCCACACATGGATCATAACGCAACTAGTACTTCCTAATAGGTATAACGTTTCATTTATGAAGAAAAATCCATAAATGCATACTTACCTTTCGTAAAAGAAGAGTTCTTGTTAGAAACACCATTTCCAATCAGTTTACCTATTTCACCTTAATGTATTAAACAGCCTATTCAACTGTGGTTGCAATAATAATAAAATTTTAACATTAGATCTATGACAACAAAATAAACTCTTGCAGCAATAAAATCCAAAAAAATTAGAGTTTACCAGAAGAAGAAACAATAACGTAAATTTTTCAAATGTCAACCTAATACAATTAAAATATACAATATTATTCTATTTCAAAATGGTAACTTTTACAATTCAGGGACGTCTTTTAAACTTTAAAATGGTAACTGTTAACATTTTTTTTCACCTTTTAAAGAAAAACACAAAATAAAAATCTGAGGTAAAAAGCAATAACCACTATATCAACAACAATGACAAATAGGTGCATAAAGTACTCTTCGCCCAAAATATTCCCCACCCAATCATTATTAAAATTAAACACAAATTAACAAAACACCAAATAATATTGCATCTGAAAAAAGAGGCAAACTTAAATATTTCCTAAATTTCCTATTAAAGTGCCTATTTCGCCTTCACTTTATGTGATTTTAGACAAGCGACGGAACAAAAATGGAAGTCCAAATATTCGAACGGGATCTTTGCGAACAAACTCTCAGCGCAGGTGAAACAACGTCTGCAAAGAATGGAACTTCAGTACAAAGCATCACTTAAGGGTTGCCTGAGGTTTAATTTGCAATTGCATTCATATTATAATAGTAATTTCTGCTTTAATGACAAAAAAATCACGATTTATACTTGATATCAAACATATCCGATTTAAACTAGAACTTTTATATAAGGATGTATAATCTAGTGTTCAACTTGTTAATGTGATAAATTAGAAATGATACACATTCAACAAATGACAAACATACCTGGAGTTGGAAGCTTGACTTGGGTTCGATTCCAACATTCTTTTTTCCACTGCCAGCAGTCTCTGAAAGGTTGTTGTTAAAAGTTGAAGCTACACAAGCCTGCAATTCTGGGTTTTAATTTTAAATTGCAAGAAAAATAGGAAAAATAAGTGTCACCTAATTACACCACAAATTTTAAATATTTAAAAATTGAACATATCCATAACCACCTTCTCCCTATCGGAAAGTTGAAGGAATCTTTGTTTTTCCTCCTCCTCTTTCTTTTTCTTCTTTTGCTCCTCTTTCTTCTCTTGATCCTTGGTCT
>CH002017.1:108103-138971 GCA_000149265.1 Ciona savignyi
CAGCAGCCTCCGACAGCGGGGAGGGGATCTGTGGAGGATCAACCAATCATTCGTCTGTGGCGGTGGATGGGTAGCATAGTCCCAGGAAAGAGACAGGGATCACTACAAAAATGTATTTATATTTATACCATGTCACTTTTAAAGGGTGCTGTCCATGATCATGGATAAAATTAAACAGTAAATACTGATTTTTAACACACTGCAATAGCTTTGACAACAAGCCTGTGGCCTTTTAGTACTAAAGAAACCTAATTTATTAACCCTTGTCCTCAGGTGATTTCTGATTTGTATCCAATAGGTCACTTAAAATACACATCCTCTGGTGTACACACTGTAAAAACTCCTCAAACCTATATTCTTGTGGGCTTAACATATAATAGGTATTTAATTTGTACTTAACAACAAATAAACAATAAAACTTAACAACAAATAAACAATAAAGGTAGTATAATAATAAAAAAAACAGTCAGTGCACATATGAATGAAGCATGGAGATGTTTTCCAATAACAAGTCCATGGCTTAAACTTAAAATGTAAAAAGATTAAAAACCAGCAAGCAGGAAGACACTAAAATATTAAAGAATGGGAATTAGGATAGGATACTCATGTTTCACTCCATTCGCAAGGTGATTAAAAGCTTAACAAGAGATTTAAGTTAATTATTTGAATTTTTTATGTTATGTTTGGGGGTTAAAGAAGGATTAAGAACTAAACCTTAACAAAGAATTATGGTAAAAACCCTCTCGAATATTGTTCTGTCTACAAAAATCAAGTATATAATTATCAAGTACAACTACGTGTTAAATGATTTAATGTAAATAAGAAATTTTAAAATAAAATAATATCAAAAGGCATTAAACTTAAACAAAATCATAATGTTTAATATCGTCAATTCACAATAAATCATAACTTTTAATATAGATAATTAAATGGTCGGTATATTGTAACAGCTGTTGTTAGCTCTTATCATAGCCTTGGCATAAAATGATCTTTTTATACTAAGTTAAAAGACCCAAAGAAATCACCTGAGCAAGTTTGTAGTCATATTTGTCCGGACATTTTGATCGAAATCTTCGGAAAGTGTTGCGAGCTTCTTTATTTGGGCATAAGCAATATGGTAGGAAAGATGTGAAATTCCTGGCAGTAAAAATATTAATTAGTTCTGTAAAGTTTGAAACTTATTAATTTAAATAATAATTGCATATTTAAACTATATTTTAGATTTAAAATAATTTGTCTGACCGATTAGCTTGGTGGCTAGTGTGTCACCTTTTATATATGATTTTTGACTGGTTACTATTTAAATCTAAGGTGTGTGAACTTTTGAACAATTCAAGGAGCAAAAACAAAAGAAAATAACATAACTTTCAGGCGTATATTTCTTCTATTGTGTCACAGCACAACTACCTTACTTTAGTGGTACTATGAAGTAATGGACGACTTACATACAAAGTGTTAAAACAACCATGTGCAATAATATTTTAAGTATTTTAGTTGGCTTCACTTAATCAATCTGACGCACATATTTTTTATTGATTGTTTTATTATAGCGGCTTTAAATTAAGTTCTGTACTTTACAGTTTACTTTATTTGTATTTTTTACGATATTACAATTACTTTGTCAGTTACTAAATTACTTACAAGTGTTACATCGCCAAGTTAAGTTATATAAGTTTATTTAAACTTTGTAATAAAGTCAAATTCAATTCACCATGTTATCTATTTTGACTTTTTTTATAATAATTGAGATAGCTAAAGTACAAAGTGCTAATTACCCAGACACCAATTTAAGTGAACTTACCTAATTGTTGGGTCTGCACCTGTCTCAAGCAACAAGAATATAAGATCTTTATGTCCAGTTTTTGCTGCTATGTGAAGCAAAGTATTTCCACTTAAGTCGATCGTCAAGTTGATTGCTTTTGTGATGTCATATTCCATTGATGGGTCATGACCCCCAAGTGGGGCGAACCCCGCAATTGTATGTTGCGCAAGAGAAAGATTCGATGTCTTACACACGGTGAACATCTGGTTGAGGAAATCTTCTATATGAACTGGATATCTTTTCTCCGTGGATGGTTCTACGGCTGGTGGCGTCTCCTGGTTCAACTGGGAAGTTAGGATTAAAGCTAACACATTGGGCATTGTTGCACAAAAACAGGATTATTTGGTGCATATTATAATTATTCAATGTGACTTTCCTTGAAACAAAATACTTATTTTCCAAGCATATTTTAATGATGTTTTTACTAATTAGTTGCTATCACTGTGCACCTGTGCAGGACACTTTACATAGCTCCAAGGTAGTGGTATTTTGGTGATGGATCATTCAAATTAAAGTCACATCCATATATTAATACGCTGTAATAGCTCTGACAGCTCAATTTACATTGTTGTTCAGCATAGATTATGTCACTTTCCATGCTTAAACTCACTGATATCATGCAGGAGAATAACTCCAATTGTTAGACCCATCTACATAATCTAATACTTTCTAATAACTGTGTTCCAAATATTTATTAAAAGCTGTTACCATTTTATTATTTGTTTTCGGTTCACTTTCTGGTTTCTTTCTTTTCTTCTTTTTTTTCTTATTTTTCCTGTCGTTGTCTTCAAACAAGTTTAACTGCATAGGTTCCTTTTGTGTTGCATGGTCTTTTTCAGAGTCTGCATTACAGGCAGAAAAAAATTTAAAATTTCCTCCTTGGTTTACACAAAATTATCTATTTAGCACAATATTACAGAATACAGCTAAGATATGTGAGTTGACATTACTTTATAAATTCATTACTTAACACACAAGCGCTGCAGCCAAGTTTTATGTCTCCAAAACTGCTAGAATTGTAGCTGTTTGTAAAAGATCAACATTTTACTTTAATATGAAACAAATCTTATTAGATTACTAATTTTATGAAAATATTCTTTTTTTTAATAAGAACGTAACCATATACATAGAATCGCTAGGTACAACCAACCGGTTTGAGACAAAGGTAGATTTTCAACTTGTTGCCTTATCTCAGGAGTCTTCTTTAATTTTATTGGCCTTGGTGGAGTTAATATTTCCACCATGGGCTTTTTACCTGGGACATTGTATACTAAAATTACTGTGCAATTAGGATACGGATTGATAGATATTTATGCGTCATACATAAGTACGATAAGAAAAGGGCTGTAATTCTTTTGTTTTAAAACAAGAGTGGTCAGCAGCAAACGATGCTCAACAAAAAATGTGTACCAATAACACAAGTGTTGCCAAAAGAAAACGTGTCTTATAAAGAAGCAAGAAATGTGTCTTATAAGCTTTTTTTACTTTATTAAGTTTACAGTAACCCAAAGAACAATGTGCCAGCAGTCTATCTTAAGTGCCATTCAAAACCCAACATTTTGCTCTCTACTGAAGGTGATTCTATGCCCAGGGTCCCTATTTTAAGTGTGCTCCAAAACCCACAATCCTCAAAGGCTATTTATTCTAAAGGTGAATCCAAGGTCAAACAATACAAGCATATTAAACTGTAATTTAAACCTTATAAATTTAAATATATGGACAACATAATACCATGAATAGTGACAGAAAACAACTCCTGATGAACACGTTGTACTTCATTAAAAGTTGGACGTCGTGTGACAAAGGGAATTGTTCTAATTCTAGAATCCTTGGAATTAAACAATGGGTCTTTTCCACTGTAGAACAGTGCCTGTGATGTTTAAGTATTGAAGAACTTCGTAGAACAACATTGCTTTAATAAATTAGTTCGTATAGAAATTCATGTTTTTCCCTAAAAATGGAAAAATAGTATAATTTTGACAATAATTTTCCTTGCATTTTATCATTATTTAGCCTCGATTGCTCAGGATTGAGAGTGTGGTGTAGTTTATTTAAATTTGTGAGTTCGATTACCACCTGGGTCAAGATTTTCTCATGATAGGCTACTTAAGACTTCTCATAATACAATAAATATATCTATATAAATTTTTTTATAACTAATACAACAGCAGTAAATAATTTTCATTAAAAAAGATCGCCAAACCTTTCTGTATTGTGGTATCCTGAGAAATATTAACGAGGCATTCTTTATCTCCTCATTCCAGGACAGAAGCAATTGCTTGATGCTTTCTTCCAACATTTGTTCATTGTGGCGTCGTAAACTTGCGCCTGCCGATCTGTGACCATTATGATGCAATAAGTACTTATTTGTAAGGATAGGACAAATCATATTCATGTTAACTTAAAGGATGGAAATCAAAAGTCGTGTTATCACAACAGCAATTGTGAGAACTGAGAAAACCTCCTAATATTTTTTGTGTTATCCAAGCTATGTGAAAGTTATGTGCAATGAATTAAAATACTTAAAGTTATCCTATTTAAATTCTATGTTCAGGCAAAGTTTGCTAATTGCCTTGAATAGATCGCAACTGTTTATAAATATTACCAACTTTCAGCGAATAGTCCAGTGCATTACGTATGAGCATTATGGCTCGAGTCTTGGTCAATCATTTTCCTTTCTCTTATATTAATGAACAGTTTACAGCCATACTGAAAACAACAGTCAAATGTTATATGACACGAAGTTTAAATTTATATAATTATTTTGTTGAGCAGGTTTTACATGCGTAAGGTTAATCTTAACGTTGAATCTTTTTAAACAGCATTAAAACAAGCCACCTTTGCGCCAAATTGGTAACATAATACCAAACTCATAACATCGTACCAATGTATGCATACAAGCCCAAGATACATACTTTGCTGTGTTGTTTCTATTGGAGCCATCATTAGAGCTTTGCACTGTACCACGCTTAGCTCTCACAATGTATCGGTGAAACGTTTTGTGCACAGTGACCTTCGACCCAGTGAAGACGGCTGCAGCAAAATGGCCGGCGCTCAGTAAGATGATCACCCAAGTCTGGTTGCAAGCTCCCGAGATTATCTCGGTGGCGAGTTGTGATACATCTTGATCGTCGTCTAATGTCTATGATGCATTTGGTTGGTATGATACAATTGGTCAGGATAAGATAATAATGTTTATCCATCCGGATCCGGGTAAGAAAAATATCAGATATCAGGTGTTGAAATTGGAGATGCCCTTATAACACACACATTATTTCTCCTTCTTACTATGTGAATTGAATCTAATTTTGAAAAACTTGGCAATGCCCATTTAGTGGTTTGCCAAGGGACAGAACCAAGGAGAAAAGAAGGATATAAAAACATCTCATCTTTTTCTACCCGTAGTTTCGTGAAGTCCCCTAATAGCAAGCTGTACATGACTATGGATAGGATTAAAGCCTAGAGCGATCTATAGACACCAAGATGTACCTTGCTGTAAAGGACTTTCTTGTAAACTGACAAAACCTCTTGCTGGTGATTCTGAAAATAAAGCTTCGGCATTCGGTTGTCGAACTGTTCATCATGCGTGTCTTCTTCCGCGTCTGAGATGCAGAGCGAGAGCGAAAACCTCCGTTTTCTGTCGGAATCATATTCAGAATCGGATCCCGAGATGCTCAACTCATCAACTGGGGATGTTAGGGGATTATTAGATGTTTCTCTCCCCTCCTGCTAAACCTTGTGTGTATACTCGATTGCCAGGTGCATAGGCAGGTTTCTTACTATTTTTTAAAAGTCCAGTTATAGCAAATAAACTTTACATACACGATAGCCCATATAGGAAATTAAATAAAATTCTGTACACTTGTAAACATTGAAAAACATGGGATAATCAATGCTTGCTCATATTTTAAAGGATTTGTAAATGTATTTCAAACAATATATTACATTTCATGGATAAACAATAAAAAAAATTTTGTCAACACACAACACACCATGTAATAGACAAGGTTTTTTTTTAGAAAAATACCCATAACTTCTATTTTGAGAATCTTTGCTGGCAGTTAAACACACTATAGAAACAGCAAAGCACAGCGCACCACGAATGAGAGAAAATTGGATATTGTTCTAAATGGGTAAATAGGAAAACGTAAGTGATTTTTTTTACGTGAACAGAATACTTTGGACCCACTTTATGTTTAGCAGAGAGCTATTGCAGCATTTTGTGTACATTGATAAGTCTTAAATATTTAGTACCACTCAATATTCCAAGTGATTAAGACGACAACATCCACTAAAATACTAAATGCCTAGACCTAATACACAAAATATTCAGCAGGTGGTTTTAAAACACCACAATTCAGTAGTCTGCCGACCACAGATGTTCTTATTAACTGGGCTTAACAGCCAGAAAATACCTGGCATCCCGCCAAACTCAAGCTCACTGATGGTGGGCAAACCGAGCAGTCGAAGCTTCAGGTTGTAGCGGTGCCATTCACCCTTATAATGCTCCAACTGCTCTTCGCGCTCGTTCAGCTGACACTTGCATGTCAAGCATTGTAGGATTTGGTCGACAGGTTCGTCTTCTGCAGGTTCTAGGGTATAGCCATGCAATTTGTACTTTGTTATATGAATTTTTGACATTCAAGATTTTTGTCAAAATCGACCATAAAACACAGGAATAAATAAAGGCAGGACAAGATTTTTGTACAATGTGTTGGGGGAACAAGTTGTTATACAGTACGTACATCGGTATTGACCCGTATGGAAAGTACGTCAATTTTCGCCGAGATCTCGAGTGTGCACGCGCCAAATATTTAAGTGTGCAGTGTGCAAACGTCCAAGAGTGCACACTTCAAGTGTGCACACAATCTCCTTTTTTACTATTTTGTAAAAATCTTAAAAAAACGTATTATTCTATCCTAAATCTATCGTATCCATCAGCTAACATATCTATCTACGTAACAAAAAACGTACTGACAGTAAATTACCCGAGGTCCAGAGGTAGGTTTACAGGTTTGTTGGAAATTATACGATGTTTATACTGCTAGGTCATGAGTACCGGTATGTGTTAAATTACCCAAGTGTGCAAAGACGCAGGAAAAACAAAAAACTCGAGTGTGCAGCTGCCGTACTTTCCATACTGGGGTATTGATATACCGGTACTAAATTAAAATTTGTTTAGGCTAATATAATATGACATTAATTTACAAAAAAATACACATAATTTTTAAAACCAAAATGGTAGAAAACATATTGTAAAAATATTAAGTTTGTGTTGTTAAATTTGTTTGATGTATCAGCCTGAACCTTCTGGTTTATTTTCTGGCTCTAAATCTTGATTCGTTGGTTTCTCAGTTCGTTTTCCCAGTTTCAAGCCAATTAAAAGTTCACTGAGACGATCGGGTTCGTCCAGATAAACTTTATAAGGACATAAATACGACATGACTACAGTAAAACAGCCAGGCTAACTTTTGTTGGGGACAAATTTAAAACAGCGCTGAATTTTTTTCTACTTCGGGACTTTTTAAACTGTATTTATAACATTTTTATGTCGATGTCAGCTGTGCAGGGCTTCACTGCTCATGCCTAACAATGAGGACGAAAAAATAAATTAAACATAGCAAGAGATCAATTTATATATATATGTAAATTACATAACACAGCGAAAAATATTTTGCAAGGTGCATTTCCCTTTGTAGACCAGTATAAAAAGAAAGTGCTTTACCAACGTTAAATGATAGCTTTCTTAGATTCTCGATACCCATCTGTTGTTAAATTAGGTGACAACATACCAGCATGACGGTAGTTCGTCCCTTATAAGGAGATGCAGCGTATGGAAGAACTAAAGTGACGACAACTGCATGAACTCAAATTTAGTATATAAGCGAAATGTTGCTAGTCCAAACCACACTCATTCGATAGCAATCTTCAATTCAAAAGTACAGCCTTCTCAAGCAAACAAAAGACATGTCGGATTCCGAAGAAGATCAAACTGCTCTCGTGTGCGACAACGGTTCAGGACTGGTGAAGTCTGGTTTTGCCGGAGATGACGCGCCTCGTGCCGTCTTCCCGTCTATTGTTGGCCGACCCCGCCATCAGGTAAGCTTAGCATATGTTGTTCATTCTTATATGCACATTGTATAGTTATTTTATTCCATATTCTCTGTTGTTCATTTACGGCAATTGCTCCATTTAAACAATTCTAAACATTGTGAACAATTATCAATCGACTGGGTATATGGCGAATCTTGCACACCATATCTACTGATATAGGTATTAGGTATAAAGTATTTCAGGTGATGGTTATCATATTGTCCTGGTAACATCATTCCAATACTAACCTCGTTTGATATTTAAACAGGGCGTCATGGTCGGTATGGGCCAAAAAGACAGCTACGTCGGCGATGAAGCCCAAAGCAAGCGAGGTATCCTCACTCTTAAATACCCGATCGAGCACGGCATCATCACCAACTGGGACGATATGGAAAAGATCTGGCATCACACTTTCTACAACGAGCTCCGAGTTGCACCAGAAGAACACCCAACTCTGCTCACCGAAGCCCCACTCAACCCCAAAGCCAACCGAGAAAAGATGACGCAGATCATGTTCGAAACCTTCAACGTGCCAGCTATGTACGTCGCTATTCAGGCAGTGCTTTCCCTCTACGCATCTGGACGAACAACAGGTACTTAAACGAACAACTGCATAGTCTGAACTGTAACTAGTTTGAGTAAAAGCATAACAGTTTACAGCATATGATTTTAAAAAAACGGTCATTCTTTTCCCCAACATTGTGTAAATTTAATAAAAAGGCCTAAAGTAATTAAATTAAAAACTTACGACTATATTATCAACGAAATACAAAAAAATATCCATATTTCCAGGTATCGTTATGGACGCTGGCGACGGTGTTTCACACAACGTCCCCATTTATGAAGGCTATGCTCTCCCGCACGCCATCGCCCGGTTGGATTTAGCTGGACGTGATCTCACCGATTACTTGATGAAAATCTTGACAGAGAGAGGCTATTCTTTTGTTACAACTGGTACGAGAGTATTACATAATCAAAAAAAACTTAACCTTGTCGTTTCTTTAATACAAAGCACTAAGCATCATAAATTATGACGTCACTATTGATTTTATGTAAATCCAATCTAACACAACATTAAATCCTATTTAGCTGAACGTGAGATTGTTCGTGACATCAAAGAGAAGCTTTGTTACGTTGCACTCGACTTCGAGCAGGAGATGGCAACCGCCGCATCATCAACCTCTCTAGAGAAGAGTTATGAGCTTCCCGACGGTCAGGTGATCACCATCGGAAACGAAAGGTTTAGATGCCCGGAGACCCTCTTCCAGCCGTCCTTCATAGGTAAGACTTACCGCGATATGCTTTAAAGACTACGTAACCCACTTGAACCACCAGTAGGAGTGAAACTTGAGAACTGTTGTATATTTCACTTTACCATCTGCTGTCTGATCCAATAAAAGTGGCATAGTGTAACGTTGACTAACAACTTACCCCGCAAAGCGGAGTACTGGTGGTATTATGATGATTGATCATACCCAGTGTACACGTAATCCTTTCATTTACAGTTTTGTTCTAGACTCCCTGATTGATTTATCGGGTTAACTTTGAAACCCATGATGGGGTGGTCACTAAGGCCGTTTTTGTATCAAAATTGGTTTAAGCATTGAGTCGAGTTAACCATTCGGACACACGACCGCACGACGAATATCTCTTATCACTGTCAGGTCTAAACCTCATACCGCCTTATGGAAAAAACTGAACCAATATTTGTTACCAGGCATGGAATCCGCTGGAATCCACGAAACAACCTACAACTCCATCATGAAGTGTGACATCGACATTCGCAAGGATCTCTACGCCAACAACGTTCTCTCCGGAGGTACCACCATGTACCCTGGTATCGCCGACAGGATGCAGAAGGAGATCACTGCTCTTGCTCCCAGCACCATGAAGATCAAGATCATTGCTCCTCCTGAGAGGAAATACTCCGTATGGATCGGAGGTTCCATCCTCGCTTCACTCTCCACCTTCCAACAGATGTGGATCACCAAGCAAGAATACGACGAAGCCGGTCCATCTATCGTCCACCGAAAATGTTTCTAAATTTGAAAAGATCTAAATAATGTTATTAATTATTTGGCCGTTTACAGCATTTATTTTAATAAAATGTCGGTCTTCTATAAACTAGCATTGTTTCTTTCGGTCGAAATAATTAATGGGTTTATAACGAGGGATAGTTATCCCAATCTTATAGCCATTGAGGTCTTAAGCTTAAGCACATATATTAGGGGCTAAATGAGTCAATCGACTTTATTAAGATTTAATAAATAGAAAAGAGAAAAAAACGATGGGTGTTCCGTCAAAGTGATATCATAGCTTTTTCTATTTCCCAACATCGCCACTGGTCAGGTAAAACAAACACCTGGAGACATCCCAGTCTTTATCATTTAGACTTGCACCACCAATCTTTATAATCTGGAAACAAGCAGAGATTTCTTATCATGTTTATACCAATGGTCCGAAAAAAAACGAAACTTGTTGACCGTGTTGTATGAAACAGAGACAAATACTCAAAGTGCTTAAGGGTCATTATTTAAAGCCGCTCTGAAAGACGGCTACAAGGGCAATCAAACGGTAGTTGAATTAGTTTCCAGACTTTTATTGAGCAGTTTAGCTCCTTACCTCTTTTCCTACCTTAGTGTTGCTCCATAATTATCTGTCGTTAACGTTTTTGTGCGTTGCAAACGGCAGAATTAATATCGCCTGGAACCAATACATTTTGTGTTGGAGTAATTAGCGCTTGTCATCATATTTAAGTCGCCCAAACAAACCGATTACAAATTGTAATCTAAAGATAGTCATTTACATTTAGGTTGTCAATAAGATTGTTAACTTTAGTAATACAACATGCAAGCATAAATGTCCCAGATATTGTATATAGGTACAAAAGAGTATTTTATGAAACATCAAGCGAATTCAGAACAAAGTGTAGGCAGATTTATTCTTTTAATTTGTCTCGTAAAATTACATAAATAGTTTCGCATATGGTTAGATGTTGCCGTTAAAGGCGCAGCACGCATGGTTAAATTGGGCATAATATGCTGGCCTTCTGCAAATCAGAGAGTTTAGTAGTGCAGACACAGATTTTGAGCGAAGGTAAAATAATACTCGCTCCATTCTTCGTACCCGCCCGCCCGTAACCACTTGTGCCCTGCGGTGAGGCTTGGTTAGTCATGCCCATCTACTTTACAGCCACTTTTACGAAGTTGTAGCAAATGGGCGTCGCCTGTGTCCTAGCAAACGCGTTTAAAAAAAATTGTGCAGGTTTATTGAAACAAGTTAGTTTAGTAATAAAAAGGCAAGACAAAATGTTTTCTCTTCGACTACCCCGAAATTGATTTTAGATGAAAGAAAGAAAAATACTATATTGAAATATTGCAGTTTCATAGGAAGGGCTAAAAGGAGGACAATTGCACACTGAAACAAGATTGGGGCGTTGTGGTTAGATTCAGGAATGGGGTTCTAGGTAGAACTGTTAAAATTTAAACTTGTGGCATATATATACTATACCAGGTGGTGTGCTTATCAAGATTACTGTACAAAAACAGGTTCGGGACAAAGAAGCAGAGATTGCTTATACATGATCGGTACGTTAGAAATGTGAACAGGTGGTTGCGAGGTTGATGTGGTGTAAAATAAAAACAACTAACACACCGTAGGACATAACCTTTCTTAGACGTTATATAAACAATACCGAATGTCTAAATTTATCAGTTTTATACCTATGAATATTAGCTCACTATGTGGCTATCACTTTGTACAGCAGACAAACGGAGCCAGGTCGAATTACATTCAGTATTTTTGCAGCATTTGAAATTCTAATTATTCTGTAAATACCTTAATCTTGAAATACACAATGCCTGGAAGCGTTCGTACAATGCAAATGTTATCAGCTGGTGTTGGCCTTATTGGGTTTATCTTTATGCTGGTAGCCATATGCACCAACTACTGGCTTACAGGTAAGTCGACTTTTTATCCATTCTGTTTTTGGATAAAAAATAAAAATTTGACCCCGACGTGATTTGAACACGCAACCTTCCGATCTGGAGTCGGACGCGCTACCGTTGCGCCACGGAGTCACTTGTTAAGACTTTCAATAACAAACCATGCAACTCTCCGTTAATCCGTTCCATACTTGTGTACAGAAAACGGAAAGCCATGATTTGTTTTTTTTTTATTCTATGAACAGTATCGCCATGTAGAAGGATGTTTTATTACAAATATGCAGTATTGGTAAATATTAAAACAAACCTTTTATTCAAGGTTCTGCGAGTGTCCATTCCGGGCTGTGGAGAGTCTGCACATCGAATCTGTGTGATAACTTAAGAATTGGTTCCGATCGAAAATACGAAAACTATGGTACAAATTACTATTACCCAGCTATAGTTCTTTGTGTAGTTTGTTATAGAATTTTATTTTTTAAGGGTTTTGTACACGAATAACGTTTTGCCCATTTTTAAATATATATGTGCAACCTCGTCAACCTTCTCGTTAGGTGTTGCGTTTCACAAAAATTGCAATACCATAGGCTACACAGAGACTCGCGCACGATGACGTTTTTACCAAAAGTATATTTCTATTTTCAAATTCTAAAAAACAATTTTACATAATATTGTATGACCTCACCACTTAATATCCAACTCTTGGTTTATATAGAAATGGTCCGTGGATTCGGCGTTCTCGCTGTCTGCATCAGTTTCCTTGCAATTGTTCTGTCATTCATCAGCTTCATCGCATCAGTGTGTAACAGCAGAAGATTTAAAATCGGGCCATCGGTCTTTGCAACCCTGTATCTCCTGGCAGGTGAGTGTTAGTTATCCAGTTGGTTCCGCTACTTTATAAAGTTTTGTTCGCCTTAAAGTATATTCTATATTTGATGATCGGTTATTTAAATGGTTCAATTTATATTTAGCTCTTTTAATTTAACCGATTAACCATAGAGTTTACTTTGCACAGTTTGTAGCGTTACTGTTATCATAATACTGATAAAAATTATAAGTTCACCTTTCGACCACTCAATATTATATCATCCTCTAACCTTAACAGATAAATGAGATAATGCAACTCAACGCCTTAACTTCACACACAATGTCAGCCGTATATATATCTAACATTTGCATTCTACAGCCCTTTTCGGCCTTACATGTATCGGCCTGTTCACAAGCATCGTTAACAGCAAGAACAGTGACATGGGCAGGGCGTGGGGTTACTCCTTTATCCTCGGATGGGTCGCCTTTCCTCTAATGCTCTTTTCGGGAGTCATAATGACGTACGCAGAATTGAAAATGAACTGATACAACCGAGATTGCATCAAATCGACTTGTAAAATACTAATGTTTTTTAAACGAAACTCATTTCAATTGTGTACACATACCGTATACCCGGACTTGATTGTATTAAAGGCTGGGTTCACACTCACTGCCTGCCCGTCAGTTTACCGGCTCGTGTGTGCCTTTCGCCTAAGTTTTACCAGACTTTTTTTCGAAATCGAAGCATCTGCAGCATTTTGATGGTTCTTTTTTGTATTGTTGTATGACCCAGTTGAAATTACCGTGTTAAAATTCTTTGGTTACACCTTTTTGCTTATTTTTAAGATGCCACAAATTATTTGTATTGAAGTCTCCATTTATTCGCATTTTATTATCGCACTAAAACATTTTATCATTTTTTATACATTTAATTTTAACAACACATTTTTAAATATGTGCCTATTACAAGCGGTGTATATACCAACTATAATAATTCTTCTTGGTAATGTGACCACTTTCTACAGTATCATTTACGCCTTTTAATCGATATAATAAAATCTAAACACCCCAACCAAATACTGGTCATATATTTTTATATGGTTCGATTATTCCGATGTGCTTATAATACTCCCTTAGTTCCTAGCTGCTGTTGTTTCTAAACCACCTTTTTATGACATAGCCGATAATCATTACACAATTCAAACATTATAGATTTTCATCCTTTTGTCCATTGTGGTTTATCTCTATCGCAACCAAAAGGTAGTTTCGCAGACAGTTACTTATACCTGTATACCCTCTCACGACAGTCGGATTGTACGAATATGTTTCAGATTAATAGAAGTGTTTTTTTTAACATAGTCGCCCACCATGTGTATGCTTTAGACACTCTTTACACATCGTTAGACTTCCAACAATCTAACAATCGTTAATCAACAACTTCAGTGTCAAACGATGTATTCTGCTGGGGATTTTGGTAAATTCGCAAGTTCATAATGCCTTTGTATATACAGTAACGGTCAAATCGGTCGATTTTCCGCAAACGTATTTGCATTGTATGTAGCTGTGTATTGGTTAAACAATCACTAAAGAAGGTAGTTTAAACAGCGTGTTTAAACTTTTATTGCCTTGAAACTTTTGCTAGGCATTCACTGTCGTTTTGTTTGGCCGTTTAGCATGGAATTAAATCAGCCAAGTTTTACCTTCAGGTGTTCAGGTTAACCTATTAGTTCTGTTCCAATTTCAAAGTTGACGGTAATTTGGATTTGTATGTTTAATGGAATAAACCTGGCCGATTAAATAGGCGATGTTACATTCGAGTGATTTTTGATATTTTGTATACTATTTCTGTTCAGGAGAATTTGTTTGTTTCATTTATGGAAAAAATTTACACGCCCTTGTGGTAATGAATGGGGTTCGCTGTTTATATGTAAGATATTGTAACCTGCTATGGTCTGTGTAAGTATAACAATTCTAGATACCTTGTATATGTTTGTCAAACATTTAACAAAAACATTACATGCGTAAAGTGCGTAGGCCTATGCTGCTGATTTAGGGCGATTGAAATTTGATACACAGATGGAATCTGTACTGCAAGAAGCTATTTCCGCAAGCACAAGAAAGTTGGAAATCGGTTGGGCTGTTAAACAAAACCCTACCAAGCAGACTGGACTAGTCGTAATGCTCGATGGAAAAGCAACTTGCAGCATCACTTCAAGCGAGTCTGGAGATTCAATGTGTATTGATAACTTGGAGGGGTGGAGCAAAAACAAAGGGATCTTTTTCTGCATCCCGTTTTACTGGGCACCGGAACGCAAAAAGGTTGCTATAAAAGTTATCCAGCAACTTTGCGAATTAAATTGGCTTGAGAAGGGCAATGGGGCAAGTTTTGTACTAGAAGCGCTAGACTTTGTAACGCTAAAGTACCCGAAGTATGTCTGCAATGTTGACTCTGTGCGCTCGGTTTTAGAAACTTAGCCGTATAACATTGACTGAGGCGTTAACCTACATGTTTACTCAATCGCAATTTCTAAATTTGTTACCAGTGTCTGGTCGTTTGGTCTGTATATATGCTTTTGTGAAGGATTTATAGGTCGACTGCATAATTGCTTATGAAAGTCATAGATATATCCCCTTATACACTTATGTTATAAGCATTTTCTTCCCAAGCGTCTACAGAATCAGTAAATATCACACTCTGCAAGTTATCCGCCACTATATTTACATTTTATCTTATTGTGTGCTTTCACATGATTTATCGCATCGAAGTGCAGACATAATGATTTTGTTTGCAACGGACGACACAATGTAGGATACCATAGTATAACTAACATTACACAAATAGATTATTTTACTTGTTGCACATGCTAATATGTTTAAATGGCAAGCTAGATTTGAATATCAGAATATCCGTTTACGCCTGCAGAAACAATACACTTCAGATTCTATATAAGAGTTGTAGTTAATTCCTTGTGAGACTCTTATTGTCCGGCCCGTTGGTCCAACGGTTTAGTGCGTCGCCTTTCAATCGAAAGGTCGAAGGTGCGAAACTGGTCGCTAGCTAGTCGGTTGTGTCCTTGGGCAAGGCACTTTACGGACTTTGCCTGAACCCAGCGGATTAATGGGTTCTACCAAATTAAAGGAACGTGTCTATTATATACAACACACTGCAATAGCTCCGGTAACCCGACGATGGGCGCGAGGTGATCTGACGATTGCCCGTGTGTTAACCCCCTTGGTTTTCCTATTCACGGGGATGAAGATGAATATCCTACCCTATCCTATCCTATCCTTATAGTTTGCTAATACGAAATGTAAAGTTGCCAATACACACTGATCGGCAACAGATAAAAAGAAAAGTACTTGCTCTTTCATCATGAATAACGATGTTGTGGTCGATTCGTGTTTGTTTCGCCTTTTGATTATTTCTTACATAGTTTTAAAAAATAAGGCAATTTTATAGACTAACCACTTCTTTAAAACAACCTAATCCTATAACCTAACCATTCGATAAAAATATCGGTTGTGTGACCGAATGGTATGTATGGGATGGCCGACTTATATACATCTTACCCATATAAAACCGTGATGAACGAAGACACTATATATAATACGTTCGAAATCTTTGCATGAAAAAAATATAAAAAAAAAGAAAAAAATAGTATTTTTTTGTTAAACTTACAAATTTTAATAAGATGGTCATGTTTATCCTTTATAAAACAGACAATCTTCAGGTTACCTTTTATCCGCCGTCGGGTTGCCGCAGCTATTGTACTGTGTTTAATAGGATAAACACATTGCTACAGTAGTTTAACGCATTAAACGCTCAACTACCGAGCTGCTGGTTTAGATCGAAACCGACAATAAACGACCAGTCAAAAACCCACCAATTGTCGGTTTATTGTCAAATACTTTTCCCGTAAGCCAACTCGCCGGAAATGACTGAAGACGGTTAGGATAGGATATTCATGTTTAGGTTAACACACGGGCAGTCTTCAGATCACCTCGCGCCCACCGTCGGGTTACTGGAGCTATTGCAGTTGTGGTGTATGATTTACACGTTCCTTCAATTGAGTAGAACTCATTGTTTTAGTTAATTTTTTTAATTTATGCTGACATCACATTTTTATATTTTTACAAACGACAACATTGATCCGCTGGGTTCAGGCAATGTCCGTTAAGTGCCTTGCCCAAGGACACAACTGACTAGCTAGCGACCAGGTTCGCGTCTGCAACCCATCGACTGAAAGGCGTCGCACTAAACCACCAGACTAACCCGTCGAACGTTTTTTTTAGTTTGATATAAAAAATATTCTCCGGTAAATCTATTATTTACTATCTCTAGTGAAAATAACTAAGCGCTGTGTGTTCAATACGGAAAACATCCTGTAAACTCTTAAGATCTGTATCACCACCTGGCGGAAAATTAATTTCAATTTCCGATCGCGAGGTGGCCCTTAATTTACTTACAATTTACTTACTCAAGCGTGTAAACTGTAAAGCAATTTAGGTGTACGTTTACGTGAACTGTCAAGTTTGTGTTAGCTACAATGCAAAAAGTATGATTATCTTGACTTTGATTAATTTACGTTTATTGAACGAGTGAAAGCTTAAACAACTTCATTATTGGACGTTTTCTGGTTAAAAGTGTGTGGTTGTATTTAAGGTATTCCATTTGCCAAGCGATTTAACAATTAACCAATCCATGTGGGTCAATTAAAACTAATGTAAAATTGAATATAAAATTTGAAAACATACTTATGGTGCAAGTTTTATCGCTGTAGCCAATTAGTGCTACCTATTTTCGAATAATTATGCAATCTCTTGATAATGATAATTAATTATGCTTGGTCATAATGACATCAACAACATTACTACAGCATTCAAACAGGTATTTAATTGGCTGAAGTATGTTTAGTACCAAAGCACTTAACAGTACTACTAATTGTTTACATAAAATACTGAAACCCAGTGTAGTTAATTTACCCGCTTGTTCAGCTCATACTCTCAAGTTAAAGCGGGATTGGAAGGCCCCTCTGCCAAAATTAAATGGTGAACCCAATCTAAAGAAAAGGCATCAGATTTACAGGGTTGTGGACATAGATGGAGGACCCAAGGAACTCAGGGTGATTTTAAACAAGGATATTTTGGAGTATGGGGTAAGAGGAGAGGTGTTGACACTACCAAAGATGATCAGCAGAGCTTTGCTCAAGAAAGGAAAAGCTGTTTACGCGTCTCCTGAGAATTTGGAACAATTTGCTGAAGAAATCGTTTCGGATCAAAGTTTTACAGGGAGACAGATGCTTCTTTGGCTAAGATCAAAGCAGCAACTTTGTTGCAGTTTCCCGGAAGGTTCTAAATGGGTTTTAACACCTCAAACTTTATCAAGAAACCTGCTACGTTGTTATAATCTTGTAGTTCCTCCTTCTTGTATTGAACTGCCAAACTATAAGATTTCCCACGCCAATTACGAACTAAAATCTGAACACACTGTAAAAATTACAGTGAATCGTATTGATACTGTATCACTACCCATTGTGATTGAATCGATATTTGCGGATTCAAAAGAAAAAACAAAGCAGAATTAAAGAAATATAAACCTTTGGACTTTGGTACCAGTAGTAACTGTGGACATAAGGAAAGTGCCCTAAAATAGAGTTGGTTTAAAGTTAAAGAATTTTTATATTCAATTACCCAGCCATTTATCTAATAGCATTTATATCAGAACCTTATCTGAAAAGTTGATTTTGAATCATATCCAACCATTAGCTAGTCTGGTATGTGTCCTTGGCCAAGGCACTTAATGGTCTCTGCATGAACTAAACTGACCAAGTGAAATAAAGGGTTAAACAAAACTACTGGTACTGTATAGGCATATAGCGATGACTTATTAACATACTTTAATAGTTACTATGTTATCTATGAAACTAAACTTCAAACAATTTTTTTTGAACCATGCTAATTTAATGGTGAAGTGATATTATTATTAACGACACTAACTATATGTAATCATTACTTAGGATTTCATATAATTTTCTTTGTGTTGTAGGTGCAGTTGGGATTTCGTAGTCTTTTGTTTAAATGCCACAATAAATAGCCCTTGCAAAATAATAAAAAATTAAACCTGATTAAAACTTTCTAATTGTCTAATCCCTAATGCATGCATAGCAACCCTTTTCATTGCTTAGTCCTCATGTCCACAATTTTTGATGCCTTTAAAAAAAAATTTCACAGGATTCATAACAATGGCTTAGTAATATTGAAAAAACCTCAGGGATTATGTTCGGACGTGTCAAAAATGCTGTAAGTGATCTCTTTCATAAATCAGCAGAAAACAACGAGAATAAGGTATGGTGGTTAAGCCGTAAACAATGTATTTTTGTTTTTTTGGTCTTTCTTGTGTTGTTAAATATCTCATACCAGATGGCTTAGTGGTAGTGCGAAGTACTGTTCCGTCAAAAAGACAGGTTAAATTCAAATGCTAGCTAGTTGCTTGTGTTCTCAGTGGTCATGAGGAGGTGGCTCTAATTACTACAGGATCGCTTGGAACTATAGCCTTCCAAGTGATCTCATAGTAATTAAAGGTACCAGCCATGAGGTGAACTGGCAATCACAAACCCCTAATGTCTCTCTATTACACTATTATATTGCAATTATGATAGAAACCATAATAACTAAACTGAAGTACCTCCTATTGCAAAACCATTACATATCGAGTTTCATAACACAATCCAACAGCAGAGTTGTGCAACCCTACAATCTGATATTAATACTTAATGCTTGGTCCGTTTAAAAACAGGACAAAAAAATTTATTATCGTCTAAATCTGATCAATTTAACATTTAAGTATTAAGGACAGCTTTGTGGTGCTAACAGTTCAACCACAAAAATATAATGTGCTTTTAAACTGCGATGTTCAGTTTCGTCACATTTTCCTGCCAATTTTTATTAACATTTATAGTTTTATTCACCTGACTTAAGTTAATAAAATAAGAAACAAATTATCAATATTGCTTTATATTCAAGAAAAACCATGAAGTAATGTGCCTTTTTTGTTTGGTGTAACGATATACCAAAAACCTGTTTTTTGTTAACCACATAACTATTTACTGATGAATCTTATTTAATACTTTAGGCCGAATTTTGAAACTCTTTATTTTATTGTATGTTCTTAACAGGACACAAATCAGACATAATAGATTTGGGAGATAATCAATCATCACACTTGTCTTCTATGGTTGCCATGCTCAATCTCTGCCGTTTGCTGCAATTTATGCAAACAGTTAACTTTCAGTGTCATTACTATTAATCTGATTCTCACTTTCACTTTCTGTCTATAGGAAAATCATGTCAGCAGTAAAGTTAGTGAGAAATTACATGCGAAACTCGTGTACCAGCGGCCACTGTTTCTTGGCCTCGATGAATCAGAAGAAAAGAATGCTGTAGACAACAAGAAGCGCACCCCAGTCACGCCAAAAGATATCAATTCACTGCCATTTAACAGTGGTTACTGCGAGTACGGATTACCTGTTGCTTATTGGTTTAAGATTTGGTAGCACATTAGGTTTATCCTAAAGATTAACTAGACAAAGTATTATAACAAGGACAATTGTCATATTACCTCGAATCAGCTCTACGGTTTAGCTTGTACCCACCGTCGGGTTATCGGAGTGTATTGTATGTAAATAATTAAGATGTTCTTTTCTGTTTTTTAAAATTAAAACTAATTCCCTGCATTATGTAGATGTTGGCTTCATGCACTGTTTTTTAATAGACAGATACACCTGACCAGCTAACAAGTGGTTGGTTTCAATTCAACAACCTTTTGACTAACCTAGACCTACCGAGCTATGCGACTATAAATAAAAAAAATACCAAAATTGACCAGAAGAAAATCGCATAATAAAAAGAATAGCATAATAAAGTTTGGTATTATCAATTAACTAGCCCACACTACTAAAAATAAAATAAATACACAAACATTATCATGAATGATTTGCATGTGAGAAGAGTAAGACAGTTAGCACAAATGATAAAAAGGTGCATTAAAAATTAAAGATGTTGCTGGTAGAAATTTTCATTCAAGTGCAACAATTTTACTAAAGACATAGTTTATTATATCTTCATTAGTCATTACTCAGATGTGTAACATAGAACATTGAATCCTAAAGATTTATGTCTCTGGAGATTTTAGTTTTAAGTCATCATTTTAATAAATTATTTAAAGCCCTAATAAAAAGAACAAAACGATAACTAAAAAAAATGTTGAATTATTCTTGCTGTAGTGTATACTTATAGTATAATTTAAATCCCAATAAAACAGCACTAACCATAACTTTCGCATGGAAATGAATAAAAACATGTAAAATGTTAATAATATGTAGGCCTATATATATTATGCTAACAAAGAACTTGACTAAAAGTCTACAAAAATATGAACTTGAACTTCATAGTTCATTAAAAAATGTAGTCATAAGGAAAAACATGCAAAGCATTTCCCCTGTAAATAAAAGATTGGCCAAAAATGCATGTTCCAAATATACAGACGCAATACATTTACATCCACTTATGTGATGAGTTTATTCACAGAATTTGTAATGCTGGGAAGACTTTACTGAATGAGGATTGTGCAGTTGCCCTTACCATTAATATCGATGTGGAACAGAAGTACCAAACAAGTAAGTTTTACCTACTAGTCACTGTTTATAGCGAAATGACTCGTTTTTTTAAACAATTGAGCATAAAAAATGGTACTTCTATTTTGACAATTTGCGAAATAACTCTAGTTCCGATTCTAAGGTGGGACCCTTTGAAGAATAGATAGGAGAATGGTTCATAATAGCCCGATTACCTTAAGTACATTGTGTTGTGTATTTTTTTGGAAACATTCCAATGATTTTAGTTTGGCCCAATAATCTTGTCTCGGGGGAAAACCAACTAACTAGTGGATGGTTTCTTTTTATAAACGTCTGGGGTACACTCCCACTTAATACCTTTCTTCAACCATAAGGATAGTAATGAGTTTCCTACCTTCGACAATAGCTGAACCCAAATAATAATTGGGCTTTACTAACAGTTAGAAGGCTAATCAAGATATATAATTATGAACTTTTTATATCAAATTACCGGTATCTATCACACAGAGGTACACAATATGTTTCTAACAGTCTGTACGTTTAATGTAGTCCTATAATTTGTCCAAAACATAGTAATAAATAATAGTTGGTGCACTTCATTTAAATATATTGGATTTAAGACATAGTTCATTAAGTACCATACTTTGGCACTCGATGACAATCAAAGTTCCAAATAAATACATTTAATGTAACATAGATAAAAAGATGGATTCAGTGCCTACGCATTTTGGCGTTACAGTTACCAACACATTTTTTAGCTTCTGAATCCTGTGAGCCCACTGAAAATAATGATCATCGTGAAGCAAATCATGTTGTGAAAAGTGACACTGCCAATCACATGAATGGAGACGACTCTAATCATGTAAAAGATGACGCCACAAATCACATTCAAGCCGACAGTACAATAAACATGAATGAAGACTTGAATTCCAACGAAGTGGAATCGAAAACCACAGAGTCAAAAGCCATTCCAATTAAGACGCAGGTGTGTTATAGTAGTGACACGCACTTTTCAAAGTGTATTCATATAGATTAATGTGTCATTTCTATTTTGGCGGATTGGGTACCGTTTTAAGGGATTTATATTTACTGTACCAGAAGGTGGTTGTCTGATCACATGTGATGGATGTCTGTAAATTAGAGGATTTATCAGTGTTTTCACTGGGTAACTCTTGCAAATGATCAAGTTGTCAAAGCTACAGTGTGTTAAATACGATTGAAACATTTTTATTGTTTTGTTTTAACCCAATAATCCACTGTGTGTAGCACTAATATTAAATTTATAGAAAATGATGTAGGCCATGTTTGTATGATTCAAAACCACTGTCCTTCCGCTGTTCTTTTGAATTTTTTTTTACTTTGTTCATCATTTTTTTAATTTAAGGAATGAAAGAATCAAATAGGAATGTGTTTTGGTAAACCGCAGAGTACCAAAAAAAAATAAACAAAATTTGCTCTTAAGAATTTATGTTAACATTTGGTAACCTCATTCTTAGGCTCTCTGGCTAGGTGTACCATTCCTGTCATTATACCATTATAAATTTATATAAATATGTTAGTTATATATTTACTTACATAGTTATACTCTTGCCAGGTGTACTAATTCTGGCAATATACCATTATAAATTTATATAAATATGTAAGTTGTGTTAACTTGTATAGATCTCGGTGAATAGCAACAACTGACTTGTTTGAATAGGACAATGCAGTGAATGCACTCAGCATTCATTTTTAAGACTGATTTTTCGAATCAATTAAGCAAAGTTTCATTTTATTTCCAATGCGATAGCAATGATTTAGGCTGCAAGTTTGCACTTCTCCACTTTATTGCTATAACAACAACATTATATGAGTTTATGACCCTTTTCAGTGTGAAGAAAGTGTGCATAATGACAGCATCAGTAGCAGCATACGCGTCGATTATTTTGCAATATTTGACGGACATGCCGGTACTGGAGCTGCTCTTTATGCTTCAGCGGTTTTCCACCAAATACTAGTTGAAAAGTTGAAGGAAGTTCGAAATCTACTAGTGAAAAAGTATTCCACAGACGAGTCAATTCCAAATTACCTGACAAATGGTAAGTTGTTGTGTGAGTTCTCTAAGCAAATACAACAAGACCTGTTCTACATATGCACTTGATAATTCCTATGCAAGCTGAAGCAGTATTTTTTATATCGGGTTTCCGGAGCTATTTCAGTGTGTAAACAGAGCTATTTTAGTGTGTAAATGGAGCTATTTTAGTTTATAAACGGAGATATTTTAGTGTAGAAACCAATTTTGTTTTATAGTGAAGCTGTTTCAGTGCATCCAATAACAGTGGAAACATTTGTTAAACCGCCACTTGACTTGTTTATTATTTTATGCTCAATTGAATGACTGTTCTTTTAAAAAAAATTATTTAAATAATTTCAACCCCAATGTATGTTTAGAGGATAGTGATGCAGACCAAGAAACACACTCATTTGTGATCCCAACTAATCTTTACAGCGATTCTTTGATAACCGGTATACTACAGAATGCCATGATAGAAACGGTAAGCTATTTTAAACCAGTGAAAGCAAAATATGGCATGGTTAATTATGACTAATGCTCATCGGATATTCGAACCTTAGCATCAATTTGTGGGGACGCTACATCCGCAGAGGTGGAAAATAGTGACATCACAATTGGAGCAGTGGTTTTTAGTGTGTGGGGCGTTTCACTAAAATTTTTCTGTTATGATGTAATAATCCTCAACAACTTCCTGCCAATATTTTGTCTTTTCGTTGTTTTGGATACTTTAAAAGCGCAGTAGTATTCCTAAAACATAGAAATAATATTTGGTTTTCAGTTTCTTTACTGTTTTCTTTCTTTTGTAATGTACTTTTTGACTACCCTGCACATGTTTAGCAGTTAAGTACTTGACTGCCTTCCTGTTTGCCATATCTTATTTCAAAACTTACAGTACACTTACCATGTTATGGTTTGCTAACGATCTTTATTGTATTTTTTATTATAGTGTATTGTTGTGTAATTTAATTAAAAACTTTAATATAAATATTTACATCACCGCGCAGTGATATTTTAAACCATTTACTGCTTCTCGGTTTTGTGCACTCTAAGTTGTTTAAATTATTTCACAAGCTTACATTGCATGGCATATATCCTTGTTCTAATTAACAACTCGGCTCCTAAAACGTTAGGCTATTGTGCAAAAATCTGTAAAAGGTTATTGGTGGTGTCCTTAGAAGGCACTTAGCATTCATTACCTGAACCCAATGTGTTAATAGGTTGAACTAAAACAGCTACATTATATCCACATCACTGCAAAAGCTTCACAAACAGGAGCACAAGGAAACATGCAATCATCCTCCTTATCTTTTCACATCGACAAACATCATTATCATATTCCAATTGAACCATAACGACTTTACCAGGACCAGCATTTAGAAGGGGAGAGGCATAAATGGAAGATAAATGGTGGATGCACAGCCCTAGTTGTGGTGTTTATTATGGGCAAGCTGTATGTGGCTGGGGCCGGCGACTGCAGGTAAGCTATAGTCCTTAACATGTATGTTGTTGATGCAAAGGTGTAGAAAGCTTCTTAAGATTTTAAAGTAAATCTGTTATTTTCATACTGATGAGCTTAAATTTATATGGTGAGCTAAAATTTAGGTTCACTTTTACATTACAAGATCAGCAAATATAAGGTCAAAATTGTTTTACATATGTGTTAACTTCACACCTATGTGTTAATTACTAATGGTATCTGGACGGTCTAAGAAACTTCCATCCTGCTTTTGCTGCTATGATTCCATGTACTAGACTTGCAAGCATAAGCTTTAATACTTTACTTTTACACAAGTAACTGACATTGCATGAACCGATTGGTATCGATTCTGCCATTTTAACTCTTTCCATTATATATAGAGCTGTTCTTTGTCGTTCTGTGCCCTCTCTGAATGAGAATGTTCCAGAAAGGTCATCGGTTATTCCAATGTCACAAGACTTTACTCCAACAACAGAGAGAAGAAGACTCCAGTATTTGGTGAGGGTAATTTCTGAAATATTTCTGAATGTTTTTATCCTTTTTCTTGCTTGCAGTATAAATGTTTAATAAACTTGGGTCAGGTTGACAGACAAACGCCAGCACACCATTGCTTGGTTTCTTATATTGTGGCTCATATGATTAGGATTACTATAAAGACATAAACACATGTCCACTGTTTAGTGACGGTGTGCAAAGACCCATCCTTACTTAACAACATTACCAATAAATGGCAACTTCATTTATTTAATTTTCAACGTGTAGTTTTAGTGTATGAACGAATAAAATCCGCCGAAATTAATAAGACTTCGTTAAGAAATCTCTTATTAAAATCCTATGTGAAAAATAAGCGTTTAACCATTCTTGCTAGTTGTTATGTACTTAAGCGAGTTAAAATAAAAAAAACTTTTTGTATCCAAGATTATTTAAAACGGCTCTAAAGTCCCACATACATATTTTCCGAAAAGGTAACCATACATTTTTATAAACAAAATGGTAGGTATGTAACTGTATGCAACCAAATTATAAATCCCTAGAAGCCAATGTGCATCTGTTTTAACACAGAAATTAACTGCAGGCCTATATCAAGCCATTGCTTCTTGGAACCGAATTCACAAGACTTGAGTTCATTAAGAAGATCACCAAGTCAGATATTGGAAAGAAGGTTCTGTATAGAGATTACCACATGACTGGATGGTAGGCATCTGTAGTTAATTTTGCATCTAGTTGGCTCTCCTTGTTAATACACCATTAACTTAAAGGCAGTGTTATCGAAAGCCGCTTTTCCATCCATTCGGTTAAGGCATTGGTGTTTTTAGTGTTTTTTAAAAGCGCATAGCTGGGTAGAAAGTGATAAGAGTGAAGATTAAACGCACAAATGTATGTTATTGACCTTTGTCTATAAACCTACCCCATATAAACACACAAAATAACGTTCACAGTTCACCTTATCAATTAACATTTTTCTGTTGTTTCGTCACAAAATCAACATAACATAAGACCGTGATTTCTACACAAGGATCACTGGTTTTAGGCTGTTTACTAACACAGGAGGTGCAGCTTTTAACCTATCATGGTGTTTACTTGAACATGGTCATGAATTAGTTTGATTTTGTGTTTTCTTACTTTATTACTTCTCTTTTAAAAACAATAAACTTACAACCGTGAATTTGGCCCTAGGGGGTACAAGGTAGTGAGTGAAGAAGACGTGCGGTACCCACTAATCCAAGGAAGTGGCAAAAGTGGTCGATTACTGGGCACGATCGGCGTCACAAGAGGGTTAGGTGATCATGACATTGTGGCTCTCAACTTCCTCCAGCACATTCCTCTGAAACCTTTTCTATCATCCGTCCCTGAGGTGCGTTGTCTTCGTCGATTATTTTAGTGAGTGTTGAACAAATTAGTCAAAAGAAAAAGCGGGGTTTTCTTAGTCGATTATTTTAGTGTAGAACAAATTTGTCAAAACAAAAAAGGGCGTTGTATTAGTCGATTATTTTAGTGAGTGTCGAACAAATTAGTCAAAAGAAAAGAGGGCGACTGTACATAAAATGATGTATAAAATAAATTATTCATGTTTTATACTCGTTATTGGAAAATCATGGATGAATCATTAAATGGGCCATCAGCAGATCACTTTATTAATGTATATGTAAGTGCTTTTACATAACTCTTTTGACCACCGCTTTGACCGCCGCTGGGTAACCATAGATACTGCAGTTTATTGAACATGATTAGGACAGTCTTTCAGTTGTATTGGAACTCATTAACCCACTGGGTTCGGGCATGCCTTGCCCAATGACACATTCAACTTGTTTTTGTTTAAATCTTCTGACAGAAAGCTAGAAAGCTGACAACAACTAAGTGTGTTATGTGACCTGGCAAATTATTCCTTCATCTGAACTCTATTGTGCGCATAAATAAGAAAACATTCTAAATTTTAACTTTGCAATTCTTTCAAGCACCTTTATACTTTACTATCATCATCAACCTATGTTCAACTACAGGTTCGAACCTATGACGTCTCATCGCGACCTCATGGTGATAAAGACGTTTTAATCCTCGGATCAGATGGATTGTGGGACGTCATACCCAACGAACTCGCCAATCAAATTGTTTCAGACTCGCTCAATGCATCAGGTCCAGATGATCCGTTAAGGTAGAACATGTGACTGCCTTGATGTTCTAATTGGCTTTTATAAAAATGACTTGGCATAACTAAATTTGATACTGAAATGTTGGTATTACGTACGGCTGCCGCACTTACAACTGTCCCCGAACAATGGCTTTGAGTGTAACTTGGCCAATTTGTATACTAATGCAATACAACTTGCAGATTTCAATAAAACATTTTTGAGTCGATTTAATGTATGTATACAATATCCTTGAGTGTTGCATACTGTTGCTCTTCTCTCCCCACACAAATCACTCCACAAAGTCAACCACACCACACTGTAAATTGCTCTTCAAGCTTTAACAGTGGGTTTGTGTTGTTTATGTCGATACAGCCCATTTTTACATGTTCTGTATGAAGTCACTACAGCCTCTAGACATCACGATTTGAATTATGCGTACATGATAACTCTCAATGCACATCCAGGTATCGGGATGCAGCACGAGCGCTTGCATTGAGAGCGCGAGGTGAGCCAAAGGGCGACTCAATGAGACCAATTTGGAGGATGTTAGAAGATCGCCCAGCATCAGTTGACGACATCACGGTCTTTGTCATCCCCCTCTTGCCGGCCTCCTCTGTCCATAGATGAAGCTTGGATCAAGTTGAATCTACGTGCTTCACATTCAAATTTTAAGTTATCCAAACTCATGCCATATTTAGAGCTTTTTCCTCATATACCGGCATTCCCTAACACAGTCGTTTGGTTACAGTCATCAAGGGTGTTGAGATTATACAAAAAGAAAACAAATCTAACAAAGGTGTAAATTTTATTTTTGCAGGGGTGCAAAAATGCATCATCATGGTAAAATGCGCATGTCGGTTTGGTTATTATGTGTAAGTTAAAATAATTGAATTTTTAAGCAGACTTTGAATTTACTATAGGTATGCCAGATGTCCAAGTGCACTTTGCACCCCTTGCACCCTAACATTACGCCTATGTCTAATAATTTTCACATAGGAATACCACTTGTGCTCCTGCACAGTTTTCAAAGATATCTAACAGCATATAGAACATGTTGTTTATTGGTACCAAAGTGATGTAAACAACCTAAGCATATTCGCTTGTTAAAAATGTTTTCTGTTTCACACCGTCAACTAACTGACATAATTTTATGTATTGAAATAAAACTTGTTCTTTACTTTTATTAATTCAAGAAAGCAGCACGAATATTTTTTTGCTATGTATTGGTACTTTTTTCATTAGTCAGTGAGATTATCTCTACCAAGGTTCGTTTTTTTGTAACAAATGTATCAAGATTTCAAATGCTCATCAATCCCCTTGCAATCATACATGCCGTTTTTGCAAATCATTTGATTTTTTATTTTTCTCATGTCAATTTAAGACGGTCTAGATTGTATTATCAATAAGTTCTAACAATGTTTTATTGATTAAGCTAATAGCATTCTTACTAAGTCATTTTAAATTTAAATTTCATTCATAACAAGTTTAAAACCTCCAGTGAATGAAATTTTTTTGCATCAACTGCCATATTGCTTAATGAATCATGCTACCAATATACCAGATACCCTTTATTTCGAAAGCATTCCAATGCAGAATTCAACAGCTATACCACACCAGTATGGCTAGTTTATCGCCTGCATTTAATATCTGTTCCTTACAACTGCTGTTCCATTATTTCGATGCATTTATATATGATTTCTATGCCATACTGTATACTGTGTCTATGGCGGATAACTCTCAAGACAGAATACTTTTACTGTGCACTTTTAAAGACTGCTATAAAGCTGTTTAATGATTTCTTTATGAATATCACTTTTATTTTCACGATTATTTTCTAATACAAAGTGAAACCGTCTGATAAGGCTACATTTTTTGGGTTAAAAAAGTGATCTAAATGTTTATAAACCATATAATCTTCAGTCAGACTTGCCATTTAGCTCAGTTGGTCATGGTGTCTGCCGACAGCTGAAAGGTCGTTACATTAAAATATTTCCATCGTTCCCAAAGTCTTCCTACACAGAAATTCCTTTGTTTTATTTATGCAATGTTGTTTATGTTAATATCTTATCATTGCCTTTTATAAACAACGATACACTCTGGCACCAACCTTTAAAAGCTTAAATGAAATGCTAGCAATTTAGAGATTTTTCTGTGCTACAATTTTTTACGTAGTGAAATCATTTCATTGTATTTAGATATTGTCTTCAGTATACTTTATTTGTCTTAAGATCATTCGTGGTCTGATACTATTATTGTTGCAAGATCCTAAGCGTTCTGTGATTTAACATCCCGTACTATTATATATTGTTACTGTATGCAATATACATTAAGCAATATTTTTACAGCTAGTTGGGCCATGTGTTCAGTACAAAGGGTGAAAATAGAAAGAATTTAAAATTAATTCTAGTCCTGCCCCTATTTTGGTTTTTAGATTTCATTGGCTGTCCAGCCAGTTAATGTATAAACACTCTCAGCTGAATAGTTGGTTGAAACCAGTCACTGACAATTTGTATTGTCCTTGTACACTTGCACTTGGTGGACGTCACCTGAACCCACTGGAAGTATAGGGGGGCTAATTCAGCATGAAGTTCTCAATCATACACAACACACTGCGATATCATTGGTAACCTAATGGTGGGCACATGTTTTATGTGGTTGTGTCCCAGCACAAAGCATGCTGTATTGTCCCATTAATCTTGGTTGGGCTATATTATCCTATACCCCATAAAATTGATTTATAATGTTGTGTTACATTTAGTCATGCATTTGTACAATTCTGTATTTCATTTTGTATCTGTATACTTGTGTAACTCTTCATTTTTTCCATAATTACCAGGCTTGTTAGGAAACACTGCCCAATGTAAGTAGATGGGACTAGTTAATCTAGTACAGGAATGGATATGTTATCAGTGTTGCCAATTCAAGATGTGGTGTTTCCAAAGATTCTGATTTATCTATCAACACCAGAGTTGTTCTTGCTTAGAGAAGTCTCAAAAACGTACCAAATAGCTATCCAGGAGTATTTTAAAACATGCAGAACAATAAACCTCTCAGAGGTGAGTGTGAAGCTTTTATCACTCTGGTAAAACCAGACAAATCATTCTTTGCCCTCATCCCAATTCTTGCATGTTGCACTAGATAAATAAGTTGTTTTCCTCTTGTGTTTATCTATTATAATCTCCAGCGTTTTCTCCTCTTTAGTTATCAAGCAAAGTGACAGCCGAGGCTTTTAGATTGATGTCCAATGAAAACCGTGTCTTGCAAGAGCTAAATCTCAGCAACGCTAAACATTGGCTTTGTGATGAGTTGTTCATTTCCACTGTAAGTTCATTTTTACTGGTATTAAGTTTCCACTGTTATCTTCTTACAACTAACGAGTGTCAATCATATGCCAACCATCACTATTTGTAAA
>CH002017.1:141978-229471 GCA_000149265.1 Ciona savignyi
GATTTTAAATTATTTTTTTACATACTATCGTGGGCCGTGGGCTTTTTTACCGCTTTATTCCTTTATAATAATATAGTAAGAGATTAATCCTGTCCATGAACAAACGGAATACAGTTATCGCATCGAAAATTGTAAAATTATTCCGCGAATACATAAAGGGATGTTACGACCATAATAATCGTCAGATTACCTCACACCCACCACTAGGTTACCGGAGCAATTTCAGTATGCTGTATATGTTAGTAAGCTCCATTCAGTTTTAGTAGAACCCATCAATCTACTATAGCAAACTGAGTTAGAGTTTTTCCAAAATTTTAGTTGCTATTTCCTATTGGATCAAGGGCGTGTACTTTAAACTACGGTTCAAACCGACAGGGAAAAATTAAATTGATCTTTTCCTTAGCTTTATGGTGCATAGCGATTTTATTGTTCTTTTCGAGTATTTCCAGTTTCTCAATAGTTATTTCAAAACATCGCATGGTTAACTTCCATTTTGCCTGGCTTGATATAATAATCTGAAAATAATCATTTGATTCCTTCCTCCCAGCCGCTTCCCGTGCATTATACTTGATTGCTCATATTTGAAATTAGCCTAACCGCCTTTTTACTTCTTTCCCGTTTTTTGGTGCATTGCTATTCCATTAAAATAATATGGTAGGATATTTAAGTTTTACGCATTACCCGAACAAAAAAAATATTAAAGTGTTTAGAAATAGTGGCGTATACAAACCACCTTGCTTGTGTGTTTAGTTTAATTCGGACGTTATTTTCCAATTTTAAATTACGTCCGTGACCCTCAGAGTCCAACAAAAACGGATTATTATCATAAATGCGCTATAAAATTTGTTCTCTACAAAAATTGAAACAACGCAAGCCCTCTCTAAATGCGGGGTAGTGTGCAAACGAACAGCAAAGCAACAACACAAATGGAAGCAACAACCATTGTTGGAATAATGTTTAGGCGATATGAGAAATCACCCTCTTTATGTACTGTTGAAACCAGATTAAGATCTTTTTAAATAAAATTGAACAGCCATGTAATCGTTACCAAACCACAAAGCTAAACCTTTTGAGTTTGTTTTCGTCAGCTGGAAATACTGCGGTTTATGTAACAGGTCGACTAAAAAAAGTTTTGCTGTTATTATTTTTTCCGTGCACTGTGCGCCAAGTTTTATTAATATAAACACAACCGCCCAGCCATCCGTAAGTTACGATTCCTCAATCTTTTGGGGTAATTCCCGCTGTCACATTTATTTAGTTACTTTGGTTTTATATTTTTGCCTTAATGTGTCTTTCATTATGACATACTTTTGAAAAGTTTCTTAAATACGATTTTTTGTTGTTTTCACTGTATGGAAGTAGAACATCAAATAACTTTATGTGGCCAAACAATGGATAAGGTTATTTCTTTTCATATCCGCTTTTTCTTTACAGCATTGTGTTTTGGTTACATTGATAAATGCATACAGTAAAAGGCAGCGGTTATATGTGGAGTTGATACACATTTTTCGATATGGCCTGAGATAAAAACACTTGAATGAGACCATAATCGCGCGTTTAGGAAAAATACACGAAAAACAACACAGGCCAATTTTATTGTTCTTTATAAGTATTTCCAGTTTCTCAGCAGTTATTTTAAAGCAAGCCATGGTCATGAAGTTCCATTTTGCCTGGCTTGCTATAATAATTAGGAAATAATCATTTGATTCCTTCCTCCCAGACACTTTATATATAACCATGCATTATACTTGACTGCGCATGTTTGAAGTAACCAGCTTTCGAGATCGCAGTGCAGTATTAGAGCTTATAGCCTTGTGCTATCATTGTTGAAACAATCCTACCTATAGTACCCCGAGATTTCCAGATTAATGCAGATGTGTGTAAAGTTATTAGAAATTCAAGTTTCGTTTTAATTAGGTGTCTAACTCGTATGAAGTTCAGGAAAATCTCGTGAATGAAGCACTGCAGTGCACTTACTAATCAATTTGTATCCTAAATAACGTTATGCATGTCGATTGACCTCCACTTTGTTTTAAAAACGGTTGTATCTACCGCAGGCATAAGCTCGGAACAAAATGAAGGCTATACTTTTTGTGGTGTTAGTTTTCTGTGCTCATCTTCAGTTCGCTTTTGGGGGTAAGTTTGCATTCGACTGACTAAAAGCTCTCTTAGTAATAAATGACATTGTATTGCAGTTCAATTTATGTGCAATGTACCAATGTTCTACTGTATGGATGGCGTTCTGATGCCTAATTACAAAGCAGCGTGCAATAACCCTCCGGTGTATTGCGAGAGTAAGTTTTTTATATATTGGCGCACAAAGTATACTGGAAAATCCTTATGGCCGTTGTCTGCAACATCCTTAAGAATAACCCGAACATTTTGTGTCCATCATAATAGCTAATCTCTCTAAGACTGTTGGATGAAAATGCGAACTTGTGTCGCTGAGTTAATCGCATAACGCCGTATAATTGTACAATGTTGTTTTGTCATATTATTTCAATATTTTAATTTCTTCAGTGGTTGCGTTTTGAAAAGCTTAGCAAGATGAAGCAACAGCTGCATCAGGATTTAAATAAATAAAAAATCCAAAAGATTTCTTGTAGTCGTTACGCCACAATATGTCAGTGTTACAGCAAGAATAGACATAACAAAATATGTTACCTAAATCTGTCGCTGACCTATGCTACTGCATGCAAAATACCCTAATTAGGTAGCATGATACAGCTCGAAATCAGCAGATATAAAGCGACCAATATTTGATTAATCGTTTCTGAGTGTGACTCCCTACGTAAACGGCACACTTTTTACACAAAAAATAAAGTTTTACCACACAAATAATCAATACACATGTCCTGTTCATGTTCTGTATAATACAGACACAACAAAGTCCTGCTTATGTTCCGTAAACACTGTACAGCGCCACTTAATCTTTGTGCCGAGGAAGGGTACACCTCAAATTAAATACTGTCTACATAGAGGTCCAATTAAAATAGAATGTTTCGTTTTTTCCCAGCCTTAGTTTTAAACCAATAATAGGTTCGTTTCTAAGTCTGTTTTTGTTGCGTAAGCATATGTATTGATTACGTTAAACATTCGACCACACGACCTTACTGAAAAGTTTCTGTTCGAAGATATTACACGTTTCGTGTAACTGGATAGCCGATTGGTGGCGCTAACGAGTCACACATGGCGCTAACCAGTCACACTCTTTTTCTTAACGGGCATAATTATGTCCATATGTATATCCGCAAATGTGACAAAATAGTTCCTAAATTCGGGAGTCAAGCTTAACCCTTATTGTCCAATCGGGTTGCCAGATCTGTTGCAGTATGAGCAATGTTTGATATTACCTCAATTTTTCCTTGGACAATACTATGTTTTTTTAATGCCTACATAAATTGATTCTAATCAAGAAACTACATACACAAGTTAAAAACAAACATTGTTTTGACACGAAGGCTACATCAGGGCAAACGATGGTGCAATAGAAATTATGCCGGATACTATATCGGATATTAATTTGAAATTCGACCTAATGTTTACACAGGAAAAGCATACGGAACAGAATTAATTGCCCACATGAAAACGTATTTTCTAATGAGCTACGCCCGTTATCGTTTGAGAAAGCCATAGGACTTTTATATTAATCGTAAAGTATTATAGTCATAATATACATGCTTGCTTTAATAATATATATTATAAAAGTTATGCACAAAATAGAATATTCTCGACGATTTACCTGTCAGTTTTGCATTTTTGCCCAAATTTATCAGGTATCTAAAAACAATTTCAAGTTAAGATAATTTGATTCACCATAGGCTTTTGGGCGATTACCCTATTTCAGGATTTTATATACATTTTTAGGAAGATTAACAAAAAGTTGACCGACATATATAAATTTCAATGAGAGCCTTGTCGGTTTTGGCGCTATGCGCAATACTCGTAGCGTTTGTGGTGGCAGTTGTATCGGTTGCCACACCTGCATGGTTGGACGATGGACGAGGGGTGTTCTTATCTTGTAATGAAACTATTAGTGGGTTGGCAGGATGCACTAACGTACTTGGTAGGTGATTTTTTATTCCGAAGTTTTAACCATATAATCCCGATTTCTTGATAATTATACGGTAAAATTCTTATTTTTAGGGTTTGATATATCTAATTTAGCGTCTATATCTTAAAACTTGACTCGGTAAATTATTTATACACAAGGCTATAGAGCATCCCCACTTTTTTATTCGGGCATGTGGACTACAAGACAGAATAAAAATATATGTAGCACGGATGGTTGGTTAGCCTTTCGTTACAGCCTCTGACCAAAATTAGGGATGTCCTTAATACGAATCAGCAGTTTGAATTCAAGAATTAATCTAGGACCTATAATTTTGAACGGAAACAACTTAAAAATAAGGCAAAAAAGATTTATAATATTGCATAATGTATATTTGGGTGAAATGAATCCCATTGTAAAATAAGATCATCGCTATTAAACTAAGAACAAATTTTATCATTCTTTTTTTTTGTAAAACAAAATTATATAATTAAAACTCATTTTATTTCACTGGGAGCACTTTATTTTAAATTAGTAGAAGGATACAATTCGAATCAAAATCGAAACTTGAGATTGGGATAAACATCTCTTGCCGAAAGCCGAAAGGTTATAATATCAAAACCTGCCGGTTGCTTTTGTTTTAAAGGATTAACCAAAATCTTTAAAATGTCCATCGTATTTAACAAGAGTTTGAGCATAACGCAGAAACTAACTTATGGCACTTTTCAAACGACGATAAGTGTATTTCCCATTTGCAGAGATAAACTTAAGCATTCTATCATATTTGTTTCAGGCCAAGACGTTCTATCATTTGTGACCTGCATCCTTATTATGTTTGGTATCGTGTCCGGTTTGTGCGGCGCTATTTTTTTCATTGTTTTCATGAGAAAGGATAAAAAAGTCTTTGGAATAACGGCAGCGGTGCTTATCTTAATAGCAGGTGAGCATTTACCTTTTGACAAATTTTGGCATATGGCCAAACCATGCTGGTTAGCTGAGTTAGAGCGTCGGCTGTTGGCTCTTAGCGGAAAGTTATGGAGTACGATCGTGTGGCCAAATGGTTAATGCAACCGACACATATACCTACTTTTATACAAAAAACGGTCCTAGCGACGCGCCCATCATGGGTTCGAAACTTGGTTCAGTAAAAAAAAACAAAAAAAACACAATGGATGGCAAGAATTAACCTAGCAACTTTCACTGTTACAACGCTGCTGCTGCGTTTCTTTTTTTCATGATAAAACTTAAATGTCCTACTTTAAAACGAACTAATTCACGAAGTATATAAAATTTAAAACAAAACTTGCACTTACCTTTGCATCACGATTCTATGTACATTTTTGATTCCCCAACCTAAAAGTGTTTCCCCAAAACCTACATTACCCAAACCTACACACACACCACATGTTCACGTAACCAGTCGTCACGCAAAAGATCACTTTTACCACCATGGAATTATACCACTTTCTACCAACTTTTAACCTTAACAACATGATATTTAATAAAAATACATATTGTTACAATCATAGTTAAAACTTTAGAAATCTTAATAGAATAAATAGATTAACAGTTATCATTAGACTTCTATGATGTAACACATATTTGTACTCTATGATTATATGATGTAACACATATATTAGTATGTTTACGCCATGATCCACATTAACTTGCCCGAGTACATAACCCTTAAGACAGGGTCTGGTTACAAACGTGCTATCGTTCGGTTCCCGCAAACCGAATTTAACTTTTTACTAATCATAGCTTATAGTACCATACACAAATTTAATAAATCCTGATCTTAATAATGTGAAATGTGCTACATGTCTGCCAATAGAGTATTCTTTAATCCCAAATTTAACCTTTTTCCGCAGTGGTTGCAAAGATTACCGGTGGGAGCGTGTACACAGTCGGTAATATCAATGCGACCAAAGCATTCGGGGGCATGGCTAACTTCGGCTACAGTTACTATCTAATCTGGATTAGCACAGGCCTTGCGCTTATTTCAACTATACTGGCATTCGTAGAAGGGATGAAAGGAGAATAGTAATATAATGTGCCGTAACATTAGTAGATTGTTTGTTTAAATCAGGCATTACCCACTGTTCGATTGTGAGTGTAATATTAAATATTTCGCAATGTAATTTTCCCTTGTTAAATTTTATTATAAATTTTGTTTTTTTAATAATTGCTAAAGGACCATATCGGTACTATATCCTATATTAACTGCTTGTACATGCTCGTTTCCAAGTGATCACACATCTATGCATTAAGGATACCATTACAAATAAACAGAAACGTATTCAACAATTTGCCTTGTTCCTTTAAAGTATATGCTTGGAATTGACGCCTCTTAGTAGATTACCAATAAACCTTGTATTTTGCATAGCTTATTATACAAAGCACGTACTTGACGTAGAATCCAACAAAAACAAATTATAACGAGGTCACTAAGTATCTGCATTAGCCCGGTCGACATCTAAAATCACAGAACCGTCAAATGGGAGAGTCTCTAATGACGGTGTTTTCCTAACCAGGGCCGTAGACCTTAGAATAAAACACCGACTAGATAATCAGTTGCGTCCTTCTTAGCAAACGTTTTGCCTGAATCCTCAGTTTTAAAGCTTTGAACGAAAACTGTAGAAGTGTCTTCGTCGTATTATCACCATGGCATTAACTGATTTGTGAATTTGATTTATTTCAACGATACACGTACGATAAACACAATATACATCTCAAAATCGACTTTATGTACAGCATGAGGTAAACAATGGAAGGAACAGGTTATTCGGCGTGGTGAGCACATTCTTCTAAGTTACGACAGATCGACAGCTATTTCAGTTTCGGTTTTCGGTGTGTGACGCCACTGGGTTGGTGCATGGCGTCATATCGTCGACTTTCCAGAGCGTTTCGATTTTGAAGAAACAATTATCGAGGTCACGTGCTCATTTCGGATTTAACGTCGGACTTTTGGAACTGGTGTTTAAATGACATCACAGTGTTATAGTTTGTGACGTCACATTGAGTCGATGGAGTAGAAGGTAGTGACGTCATCTGAGGCGACTTCCGGTTGTCGTTGGAATAGGTCTTGGACATTGAAATTTTTTTCTCGTTGAACTTCTCTGCCTCTTTATCCCGTTTTTTCTGCTTCATCCGTCGATTTTGAAACCAGATTTTGACCTGAAAAATAAACGTCATTTATAATATTCTTATTTCAATGTTAAGGCGTGCTAGTAAGAAAAAACTAAACTGACGAAAAAGTTAAACCTTATTATTAATAAAAAATATTACTAATGTTATTTTAAATTCAATTAATTGAGTGGGTTATATTTCCGATTTGCGAAATTTGTTCATAAAAATCATATATAACCATAACAAAAAAATGATAAAGCTAATAAAACATTGTTCATTTACTTTAAGAAGTCCTTTATTCTATTATTTCTCTTATTTCAATTGAACGAAATAAATCGCACTACTGTACAAATTTTGCTCCTAAATACTTTTTTTATATGTTGGTGTTGCATTCTTACACTTGTAACAAACATTACTTTCCTAGCTAAAACATTTAACAAGTAAGCAAGGACGCATTAACACATTGTCAATTTGCAATAAAAAATAAAACCTTTAAATGGTTGTATTGTGTTGTTTAAGAGGCGTATAGTTGTATACTGTGCATATTGCCACAAATTACATAATAGAACCAGGCTGTGATAATATTTCTTTTTATATGGCCAACACCAGAATTTGGGATGTTTGAAGTTACGTATAATTTTGTACCACAGAGCTGTGGGTGTTTTCAGAAAACAAAAATGGTAATAAATCAATTGACAGTTAGTAGATGTTAAATAATAACTTCTTTTACTGTTTGTCAAATCTATTAAAATTTGTTGTTTATAAACTAAAGCTTGCAAATGATCTATAATAGAATAACAATTTATAAAATGTCATTTAGTTTTTTATGTTTAATCAAGACCAAAAATATAAGTTATTCTAGATCCAATCTCGCAAAATCCGAAATGATTTGATCTAATATTAGTTCTAGCAACCGAAGAGAGTTAAACAGAAGCAGTAAGCTGCCGTGTGGACGTTAATGGATGTTCCAGCTATGTGTTTGCCGAGCAAGCATCCGCGGAACACGTTTCATTGTAAGCGAACAAACAAGCAATTGTGACCTGGACAGCTTTATTCACCTACCCAAAGGTGGGATGGTGACGTAACAAAGGCGTTTATAGAGACAACGCGAAGGTAAAACAAGCACAAACCTGACAGTTTCGTCGAGATTTTTTGTTTCCGTAAGTTTGCATTAAAGGCATGGCCGTATATAGATATTACGAGTGTTGCTAAGTAATATAGCACAACATAACAAGTCGTAAAAAGAAAGAATCAAAGCCAATTTCACGTAAACTACTCTTGCAAGATAGCCGCTAAGTATTAAACTTCATCGATCATAATTTATTTTACGAGTGTATTTAAACTTGTCAAAATATTTTTACATCATTTTTTAACCAAAATTGCCATTGAAAATTAAAAAACTCTAAATAGGCCTAAAAAGCACAATAGTAAATCTTAAGGTTTACATAGTTAAAAATAGTTTTTTTCTGATTGGGCGATGGGAGAAAAATGTATTGATATTTCGTTTCGTGTGTAATTATGACTGACAGTGACAAATGGTAAAAGAAAAACTGCAATTACTCTCATTTTTATTTTTAAACAATGTTTTGTAATATCAGCATTAATATTACAGTTTCCGTTAAAAATAAATTATACGATATATATTTTTCGGTAAACGTATTCGAAATTTTAAATAGCCGTGTTTTTTCACCTTACTTTACATCTGATATTACTGCTTGACATTTGTAGGACAGAGTCACCCGGTATGATGTTTAGGTTAAAGTTTGAACTTCGACGCAAAGATTTTCAGTATAAAAGTTCGTTAACATTAATTCTGTATACAACTCCATTTACCTGTGTTTCGTTTAAATGTAATGCTGCCGCAATTTCCACCCGCCTTGCTCGGGTTAGGTATTTGTTGAAATGAAACTCTTTCTCGAGCTCGGTAAGTTGCTTCGTGGTGAAGTTCGTCCTGCCGTTGCCGCTCGACCCGTAACTGTAGTCCGCCATTTTGTTTTGGGCGTAGTATACTGCGAAAGGAATCGGGTTAAGTTACCACAGAAAACTAATCGTTTGGAAACATTCATTGTATGCACTTAAACTCAACACTCTTGGGCTTCATTCAAATTTATACACATACTACATAGCTGGTAATGATGTATAATTGTAAAAATATAGTAAATTTGGTCTAAATTTAGCCTATATATTGGCAGAGTAACTATTTTGAAACGGTATGTAAATGTTAGATGTTAATGCTTTAAAGCATATAAACATTGATTGTATGTTGAATATAATCGCATTTACTTAAAAATTAGAGTTTAATAATATATTGCATACTATAAGTAACACGTAAATATATAACCTCTTTCTTATTGAAAAAAAATTATAAAGAGTAAACATTATGAAGTGTGTGATTTATTACATATGTGCTGACTAATGTTTAGGAGAAAGATACAAAACGGTTTTTGACTCCCTAAATTCGGCGAAATATCTATGTTTAGAAAATGGGAGTGATTTCTGGTTCATACTCTGTCTAGTATTGAATTCCATGCTCAGATATATTTATTATTGGTTTTACTAAAATAGTTATTGCGGTGCTTACGCCGAATAATATACAAATGGATTGCACAGTTGACTTTGATTAGCGTTAAAATGTTATTAGTGTCTTTGGTTAATGAAGACTTATGTCGCCCTTGTCAGTTGATTGGTCATTATTGCACGGTTGCATGTCAACCCTTCAGATGGTTCCATGACAACTGAACCCCTTACAACTGAACCCCTTACAACTGAACCCTTACAACTGAACCCTTTACAACTGAACCCCTACAATTAAGCCCCTTACAACTGAACTCCTTTTAACTGAACCCCTTAAAACTGAACCCCTTTACAACTGAACCCATTTCAATTGAACCTCTTTACAACTGAATCCCCTTTTCAGTTAAAAGCGTTCGGTTAAAAGGGGTTCAGTTGTAAAGGGGTTCAGTTGTAGGGGCTCAGTTGTAAGGGGTTCAGTTGTAAGGGGTTCAGTTGACTGGTCACCCTTCAGATGCATTATTATTATTCGACCATAGCGTTATGCCATACTTTAGATGTTATAAGTGTTATGTCCCTATTCTGAATGTGAAATTAAATCAAGTTTGCCTCTTCACTTCGTTGAAACAACTCAGCATAATAGGGTTACATCCATAATGGTTAATTATGATAAGCGATTTGGTTATTAGTCATATCTTGTCCCGTTCGATTGATCGAGTATGATTCACGGTAATATAGCGATTCGAGACGCTATTCCCAGATCGAACATTCGTTACAGATTTCGATTCGAAAATCGAAGTTTCAAAAACGCGACACCCTGGCACGTGACGGCGATTAGTCTGCCGGGATTGGCCACGCGTGAACGCGCCATTGTTTCGCTAATGGAATCATAATGGCAATTGTGATGTCGCACTAGACAAACGAGGACACGATAGGAATAATTAAGGCCAAGGGACCAGACGAAATATTGTAGAAACGGCGTCCGCGAAACATATCTTCGATATTACATTTCAAATAGAAAACAAATGTATTTGTTTAACGCGCCTGGGAGATGTTTTATCGTTTCATCCTTAACAGCTGATCCAACCTTAGATACGACTGTTGTTTTAACTTCCCATCACTCCCTACTGTGGGTGTACAGTGCCCTATACTCTAAGTTTTTGATACAAAAAATGCCTTTTTGGAAAAAAGTTTTGATTGATAATCTTTATAAACGACTCTCTTCGAATAGCAAATAATGTTTTCAAATTATATTCAATAGTTAAACTAATCAATACTTAGTGCAGAAATGTCCCCTAAAACATTATAACGTGTACACAATATTGACACATTAAGCTCATCTAAATGTGTCATATAGTTACAATTTGGACGTCAGATTTTTTTTCTTTATTTTTAGGTTAATGCTTTTTTCATTTTTATTCCATTTACTAGTCAGGTTATACATTCCTCATTCACCAATCAAATATGATTCCTGGCGTTAAAAAAACAGTAAAAAATAATTCGCCCTCTGGTTGAATAATAATTATATCATAAATTTGAGCGACAAATTCGTGGACAAAATCGTCATGAGTTGATGGTTCCAGTACTTTGAGAATATGTAAACACGCAATGAATCTCTCAACATTGTTTGCATTTCTAAGGCATGTCCCTTGATGAATTATTTGTTGATGATAGATATATTCGTGAGGTGAAATTGTGTCACAACTTGAAGGCTTGGTAAAGTGAGAGGTCAATTGATCGTTATGATGAATCATCTTCGACAGGTGCCAAGGGGCCTTACAGATGTTTTTTTCTCTAATCTGAATATTTTTAAACTACAGTTTTACGGGGCTGTCGTAAAGAGACTTTTCATTTTTTTTATTTTGACATTTTATCTTAATGCATGGAAAGATTACTTGCAGACTGTTTTATTTTATTTAATCAAGATATTTTTAATCTCAAGTTTTAGGGAGCTGTTGTAAAGATAATTTCTTTTTATTTCGAGATTTTATCTAAATTTATGAACGTTTTTTTGCACCAAAAGATGACTTACAGACTGTTTTTTTATCTATTTGGAATATTTTTAAAACCATAATTTTGGGAGCTCTCCTATAGCATCTTTTTATTTCGACATTTTATCTAAATGTACGGGCGTTTTTTTCACCGAAAAAATGACTGTGCCCATAGAGAGGTAACTAAGCACTTGATTAATAAACTAGCATGTAGAATTCTAAGCTGTGGCGATCATCATTGTATTTTCCCGTGTTTATATTCCTCAATAAAAATCCCAAGTATTGCTTGTGCGTTTTTTGCGTGTTTGAAAGTTTTCGTTTTAGAACAATCCCGCCATCCTTCGACGCTCGTGTTAAGTGAGTTAAGAACAGTGTAGATATACGGATCACTTGAGACCTCGGTCGTGGATTTCGCTTGGGCGCTCTCAGCCGCTCTAAAAACGGGAAAATATTTTGTGGTTTGGGGTCGATTTTCCGGATGACTAGTGCACAAGGACACGACGCTTGTGTACATATTTACCGGAATCGGTCCGCCCAACACGCCGCAGTTGGTGTGAGGGAAAGGACAGCGAGTTCACGAACCCGGGCGGCTGTATCCCGCGGCGCTCCGACTTTATTCACACGAGCGATAGAAGTAGGGCCGTCGCCTTTGCAGCAGCGTGGCTAATTGTGCGAATACACGACAAATTTGCGGGTTCGATGCATTGTTTTAGATATCGATGTCAATTAAACCAGATTGCAAGTTTCTTTCAGGAATGTTTGCAATGAATTTGAAGTGGAACGGTGCGACGTCTGACGGAGTCGTTCGTACCAAATGTATTGTGACGCCATATACAAGTGTATATACAAGGGAAGAACATGTTTCCGATAACAAACACGTTAAAACGATCAGTGTCCGTTGTTACGTAAGCAGGACGTCACGCAGGTGGTCGGCGGTGTGACGTCACAAAGAGGTCGTCGTAATTAGTCGAATAGGTACCGCTTATCTCGGAGCACAATGGACTATCGTTATCCAAAGAACCCGGATTCTTCCAAAATGTGATGGACATACCACGTGACCAGATGTCGTCCGCAAAGGCAACATGCTAATGATGCGGAACGCGTTACCTTTTCACCCCTTAAAAGATAACGCAGAGTTCCCGTGGAAAAACAACTTCCTTGCTGTTCCACTGCCGCTTGGGTTTCAAACGATTGCACAAAATCGACGTTTCAAGACAGCAACATATCCGGTATTTTTCTTATAATCTTCGAACTTTGTAATGGGGTGTTGCTGCTGCACTCGATTTTTCGATTGCTATTATAATTGAGTAAACTTTTTTGGTCGTGTTGTTGCTTTGATATATAATATATACAACATGAAATAAAATGGCGGAATTGTGTTAACTCTTGTTCTGTTAGTTTTCCCTTCTCCGAGCGTCGGTTTTAGTTTTCAGCCATAAACTAAAGTAATGGAAACTAGATATACGTTGACAGGATAGTTAATGGTGGTACCATACAGCGAATAGGTTGGACTTAGCCGCGTGAAGCCATTAAAATAAAGCGGCCAAATTACTCAATCTGTCTATTATTTCAGCACTTTCTCTATTATGATGTCAACCGCGTTACAGAGAACGCGCGGTGGCTAAAAGCTATGGGTTCATGCAAAGGCTACAGCGGCCTGATGTGGCCCATAAAATGTAGGGAAAGTTATGAAAAGCGTCCCCGACTAAATTTCATGTGACTATGATGGATTTCTATGGACGTTCTACGTCACTGCGGGTGGTCTGCGCTATTTTAACATACGAACTTGATCGAAAATAAGCTCGTAAATTTCTACCTGTGATTTATGATACAAGTTTGGTTTGTGGAAATCTAAATGCCTGCATCGTGTTAATGGAGTTTACAGCGAAGAGTAATGGCGGTCACCATTGATTTTACACGAACCCTTTATAAAATTGGCAATTTTCACACTAATTAAAGCTTAATCAAAGAAATGAAATCGATATCCTTTTTAATTGTGTTTTGGAAAAGTCCATTTTCACTTTTTGGAATTTAAAATAAAAAGTTTTTTGTTTAAAAGCTTTTTGCACAATTGTTGCGTTACAAATGTGGTGCAATAACAAAATGGCGGACGTTGCCTTGACACCTGGTTAATTAAAATTGAACTTTACTTTACTTCAACGTTATCGACTTACTACTTTTCGGTGGATTTCTTTTAATTTTCATCCAATCGTAGGTGTTTCCTGTGGTTGCTTCGTTGGTTTGACATGTTGCTGGGGATCGGGAATCAAAGACTGATGTCGACGGGGAAATCCGGTCTCGGATCCGGCAAGAATTCATCGCCGAGTCATCCTCGTGTCCGCCATTTGCCGCCAACAAGCAAGGGTTATATTGTTGATACATCGGGGTGTTAGGGAAGGTGCCTGGGTAAAGTGGGTTTGTGGAGTGGTAGGTATCGTTGGTGTGATACTGTTGGCCTGAAGGGTAGGTTGTATTTGCGGTAGTTACCCCAGGTTGTGGGTAATACGGGGATGCTCCTGTGTAAGACAACCCCGTTGTGTAAGGATAAGGAATATTCTCGTTAGGGAGGGAAATGCAGCCTGGGGCGATCGGGGAATTTTCCGGGGAACTTCTAGTCGGGCTTCCGTCGTTCTGTGACGTCACAATCGCATCGTGATGAAGTCGCGCTTGCTCTTCCATGGAGCAAACTCCATAGCCGTGTGCGGATATAGAATGTTCAATCACCGGAGAAGCGGGTAGATGGCGTTGAGGGGTGATGTAAGGGTTGGAATCGGGAGTGTGGACCGGGTACTCCATATAAGAGTTCATTTTGGGTTCACCTACAATTAGAAGTTGATTAATGTGGGTATAGATAGCAATTAAAATAAATGGTTAAAACTAATGCATGAATTAAGCTATAGATACTCTAGATATTAGGAGAAAAATCTGTGTAAACGTCGTATGCTGAAGCAGTGTGTGCCAAATTGAAGTTGTTTATTTAATGCACAGTTGTCCCTAAAACTAAAGCTAAACGTGAAAACAACAGGAATTAAAGAAGGGTTCAACGGAGAGAATATATAGTTATCTTTTCGAATGGTTAAAAAATAGCACCACTCTCTGAACTATGTGTTTTTACATTTACTTTGTTTTTATTTCGATCGTATGCCGCCATTTAAAATGCGGTTGCTGGCAATAAATCAAGGGTCACCCAATAAATTTAAAGGTGAAATTAAAAAGTAAATAAAGACACATCTGGTGGTCGAAAGTTGGGTTTTACGAGAGCGATGCGTTTAATTTTCGATGTACAAGAACAAGCTGTAGATATCAGTTAACAATACAGTGTCTTCTTAAAGCAAAACTGTTTTAACGGTATGTTGTTAAATAACAACTGTTGCAAAATCCACCTATACGAGGCGGTGGCGTTTATCAGTGCAAACGATGGATCGAACCTTGACTTGTTATACAAATGTCGTTTATATGTACAACAGTATCACTTACATTAAGTCAAACGGTTGTTTAAAATATTGGGCAAATTTTTGTAATAAATTCGATGTTTTTTGTGGTTGACTTCCATAGGAATAAGTGTATATTTTAACTACTCCGCTGTTTGTTAAAAACCCTTTTGCTTTAAACTTATAAAATCATTTCCACACAATTAAAGAGAGCTGGGCTCTAATGCCACGTAAGCCGTCACAGCTACTCGACTCGACTACCAGAAGCAAACGGATTATCGACTTAGATGTGTACTAATCCTATTTGACAACAGTTCCCAGTGCTAAGCCAACACGATATCAACTTAATAATGCCCGTCAAAATAAACACATCCAAATTGTTGTTTTTCGTGAAATACAGCTCTGAATTTACATAGCCAAAGCAACATTTAGGTTACGATAATAAACGCATTAAAAGTACCGTTTAGCCGGCCCCGTATAGTTGTGGTTTGCTTAGAATAGATGCTCTCCAGGTGAATAAATGGCTTGCACTAGCGTGTTTAAATGTGATTGCAGTTTTAAAAAGCAGCCATGCAAATGGATAAGCCTTTACACTAAAAATAGTTTTAACAACAATTGTTTTGTGGATGGTAATTGTTTGTTTTGAATCTACGACATATTTTTTTTCTTATCAGAATTGTAAACTTGTCAGTGCGCACTGTACTGAAGTTTATTAAACTTTAAAAAAATTAACATTGTAATCTTTTGGCAATAAGAGAAAAAAAAGCACATCCATTTTACAAATACCTTGGCTGCTATATGTTAGCAAATATTTTTTACACGAGTGTCAGAACCAAATTATTTGATAATTTTCTTACCCTTTAATGTAGTTTTCTTCGCCTTTTGTACAATCCGGTGTGTCTGAACAAATCGTCAATTGCAATCTAATATCTATCATGGACACAAAAGCAATTTGCAATTAGGATACATTAAATGAAGCAAAGGTAACTTGTCTATGAAACTCAAATTATTGTCAACCATCCTCTATACTGTTTTTTTAGCATGAAACGAAATTACAGCTAATGCTTTGCAAAAATATCCGAGAAATCGCTCAAAAGACGCAAGAAACGAAAACTTATCTCGTCGGCCGTTTCGTATTCCTGTGCACTGGCGATTGCTCGTTGCCTCGGCGTGTCGTCTTATACTCTGCCCCTTTCTGTTTTTCGTTTCGTTTCTCTTTATTATCCCACTCCATGCGTGAGATTCGTTGTTTCTTTGTTTCTCTTTCAGAGTGGCGGCAGTGTCCGCACATGGACAAGAGCACTTGTCCGGCCCTCGCACGGGGTGAAAAGTTCATTCGTTTGTTTGCTTATTATCCCCTTGTTGTTGTTGCGGGGATAATAGTGAAACAATGCCCATTATCTATGGCCGGTTTTGCTGGAGTTGGAATTTTCGTTTAAGGAGAGTTTCTACGAGGAAAAATAAAACTCGACACCTCTTTCCTTTATTAGGCACAATAAATACTAAAAAACAAAAAAACACAATTTAAATTTAACAAATTATAAATTTTGTTAGAAAAACGCTCATATTTCGAAACTAACCTAAAAATAGCATTTGTCGCCACTAGGGTAACATACGTCACCCAGCCAGAGTTGAGTCATTCAAAGAATTTAAATTCGAAAGAATTTTTCATTTTGTTTGTGATTCTAATTTAACGTGTCGTTCACAGACGTGCTAAATATGGGCAGGTTCCAAATATGCCCACAAACGAAAAAACTTGGCCAAGCTAGTTTAAGACAAAACAAATTTAATGCTTTTAATTTTGTCACGTTACATAATGTTATTTTATTTCATTTTTTATCCAATATGTAGCAAATTAAGTATATCGGCGTAATGTTTTTAGCCGGTTTATCTTACAGATCCTTGTATTTTGCTGAAAAAATTATATGTCGATACACACTAAAGCAGATTAAAATTAACATAACAAGAATACCAATATACTTTTGTGTAGAAGAATTTAAATTTAAAGAAATTTTACATTTCTGTTTTCCTCGTTTCACTGTCTGGCCGTATTGGCTTCGTCGCGCAACTGAAGAAATTGAACAAACAGAAGCGTAGGAGCGAAACAATTTTAAGAGATTCTCGAATCTCGAGTTGATGTACCTGGAAGCTAGATGGGACGATCGTTATCGCGATGTACGACATAATGGCCATTGTGGTGGAATAAACCAAATCGGGTCGCGACAGCGCCGAACTTTTGCGACCCGCCATTTTCGGCTGACCCCTTGAAGACGACGACGTGGCCACTACGCATTGTTGCAAGCCATTGTGACGTAACAAACCTTGCACTTCCGAACAATGTAAACAAGACGAAGTTGTAAACTCAAAGAAGATTTTAACGCCCTAATCGAATGCGGAAACGCTGTCAGCTATCAACTAATCGCGTAAACCGCTTTATCATGATGGAATCACAATAAATGCATTACTGTGGGACATATTAGTCTTTATTAAGAGATATTGAAAAAAACTGCTATTTTCCACTTGTTTATGTGCGCCACAAAGTTAAAGTTAAGATCATATACATTTTCGCACGGAAATCGAATTTGATAAGCACCGTTTATATAGCGCCATATTCAAAGCAGTGACCGCATGAATTTCAACAAAGATCAACCAAGATGCGTGCTAAACCTGCCCACCAGCGCCACATTTTTAAAGTCCGAATCAAGTATAATTGTACAGACTACGAAGAAAATCACTGCTCCGATCGGTCAGTACAGTAAGACCAGCAGCATATATGTTAATATATTCATGTATTGGGGAAAGTTGACGTATACGCGCATCATACCAGCTTTATACGATTTCAAAACATTACGAAATTAACAAAAAACATGAAAGCCACGGAAGTGATGTCATCAATCAGCGATGTCATTTAGTCGTCATTGTTGCGTAACATCCGCACCAAGTCACCTGTCGCTGACCTTTGGTAACCTTTCGTCACTTTCGCGTGATTGTGACGACATAGATGCAATTCTTGCGTGGTGAATTTTGCCGAAAATTGGTTATCCGGGGTCGACTCAGGATATTCGAATAGTACAGCGGGAGATGTTATTTTGGACGATACCGTACTTTGTCCCTCATTAGCTTCGATATGTTTCACTTTTGGATATCCGATGCGAATACCTATAAATTTGTACGGATATATCATAATTCATTGTGTATGTGAAAGTGCAAAGCTTATACACCTGACAATGCACATCCTGTGTACGCAATACGTTTGATTGAGTCGAAATTTATTGACCCACACCTGCATACAAGGTGGATATGGCGTCGGTGTAGGAAATATTATTCGGGCCGAACAGATTCGCGTTCCCCAGCTGAGTTGAGAAATAAGCCATCACCTGCTGGCTACTGCTTCTTGCATATTACACCGCAGCTGCTCGATCAGGTATATAGTGAGTGATATTGCAAATGCAATGAAAGTAAGCAGATGCTGTGGATATTAGAAATCACCTTATTAAACGTGGAGGGGAGTTTGCGACGTTGAAGAGGCCGGAAGGTCGTGGTGTCGCTGTCCATTAGGTGCAATGAATTCATGCTATTTGGGTTAAAATCACTGTTTAATGCAACGATGAATTTAAATTTAGCGGCCATCTCTTTGTCTGTCCTCCAACCCCTATAAAAATTACACGCGCAAAATGATTGCGTCGCATTTGTGCGCAAGCTGTCGTGGCAGCTGGAAAATCAAACCGCGAAATTTGACGAAAGTCGATACACGGATTTTGCTCTTGATTACAATACAAGTGCGTTATTTACATGTTTATTGGTTTTGAAAACCAATAATAAGGACCGACTAAATTGCGTTGATACTAAGTTGTAAGTACTGTTTAATGGATTTAGTCTAGTACTTAAAAAGCGTTGAACTTTCGAATTTTACAGCACGATAAAATACATTTAAATTATTTTTGCTCACATGTTATCCAGTACAATAATTTGAAGTGTAGCTATGTTTGTTTATAATGAAAAATATTCGAAGCAACGTTAGCATGCGTCTGCACTTTAGCTATAATATACCAAACTATAAAGTTCATTTATCTATTAGTATATTTCCGTTGCAAGCAAAGGTTGACTGTAAGAATGTGCGTCTATTAAATATTATTCATCGTATTTATTGCGAAATCACCTGCTTGGAGTATATATTACCAATTGTTAATTTGACTGATAGTATAGCACCTAAGACTAGCAAACGTAAGATCACGGTAACAAAACCATACCACCCGCTATAGATAGGTTATTCATGTATATATAAGAGGGAAAACGCAAGGCGGGTTGATACACTGACAATCATCATACGTACGAAAGCGTGCTCTTACACGAGTAATTGTCCTATTTTCTTGCGCCCACCTTTGCGTAAAAAAAACTAGTTGGTTGTGTCTTTGGACAAGTCACTTTGCTTGAATAAAGTTGATAAATGGGTTACATATAAACTAAGAGCAACGTCTTTATCGTGTTCCGCATATAGCTCCGGTAACCCGCCTGTGTAGCGAATCATTCTGACGAATACAGATGTTTATTTTCTGACGAATACTAAATGACGTTAGAGATAATCATGCAGAATGTTTCAAGCCACTGGTGACATCATATACATTTATGCAATTCCTTGGTCTGTCTTATTCCCTTTATGCAAACAAATTTTCCCCACTTGCAATTATATAATGTGATTTACTTAATATACTTTGTAATTTTAATTGTTATTTCACTGGCATTTAACATTATCGGAAGAACAGTTATTCACCATTCGCCCACTCGACAGCGCCTTCTAGCCATTTTCAAACTCGTTTAATGATTTACGGCCGAGTGGAACATCTTACTTCGCGTTTTTATGCTTCGTTTTTTTTATTTATGATATAGTTTTACTAACTGGAATATATTTGGCTAGGCTTATGTCACCCCCAAATATTTTGTCTTTGGTTAATAATGGTATAATGATTTATGGAGATGGGGGCAATGTGTTAAATCCGCATTGGGTCCGTTACTGAGACGTTTTTTATGTGGTCTGTATATGAATACATCGTTCGCTTTTATTCGGCCACAGCCATCTAGTCACGTAAAGTGGTAAAACATTTGCCCAGTCCTTAAATTTAAAGCCTTCAAACTGTTTTCAGCTATCATAATTAATCTAATGCTAAGTGCAATGTCTTGGTGGTTATTTTGTTTCGTATTTTTATTCATAAGATATATTTTATTAACTTGAATTCTTTTGCCTATAGGCATACGCTTAAAAGATTTTGTCTTTGATTACCATGTTTATAGTAAACCTGCAAGGTCAGATTACTATTCAGTACTAATAAAAACTCGATGAAAAAAGACAAAAAGGTCCTTTGTTGTTGCTCAGTAAGATTTGATATCACACTGATAAGAACTGAGGTGACTGAATGTTAAAGACTATGTTCCAATTTATCAACATATGCGTAGGTTTTAAACCGAAGCTCATTGTTAAATTTAGAATGTTTATTATAAAGATTTTAAATACTTGTGTTTCTCAAGCAAAACTAACGACTGTAATGCATCCTGATCCGCAAGACTTCGCCATTACACAACAGTTATTGAATCGTTTTCGCCGACGCAGTGGTTTGTTAGGTCTAATACATACACCAACCTGTAGAAAACCGGCCCCAATAACGAGTTCTTTCTGGTTTTGAAACTTGGCTCCGTTAAAAAAAACAATAAAAATATGCTGACTCTCGTGCCCAAAATCCACTCTGCAAAACATAATTTAACATCTAATTGTCGCTGACGAACAATTTTTTTCTTTTTGTATTTTAGAGGTACGTTTGGATTGACAGTTTTTATTATTATATATCGTTTATGCTTTTGTTTTGTTTTGTAACTTTATTGCTCCAAATTTAAAGTAGCCATTACACAACTTTTAAGTAATTTTTGCAGTAATTAAATTTTAACTGTGTATTTGCCATTATTCAGCAGTATTAAAAAAATCATAATTTATAATTGTATTTAATCCGACAGATCACCACGCGTCCACCCTTGTTAAAGTGCCTCGATGAAGGGAACCCGTCTACAACCAGTTGCTGGTTTTGATTTAACAACCTTTTGGCTGCAAGAGCGCATGAACTGGCAAAAACTTTACAAACATCGTGCGCGGTGTGCGTGGTCATTGGGGCTAGTTGGATTATAGATTTTTTTTATTTTATGGTTTCACCTCACACAACAAACTTTTTCGTCCATTTTATTTTGCAATACAATATATTTTATGGTTTACAAAAACTAATTTGTAAACTGTGGTTGCAGTCGGGTAATGTATGTCTAATTATGTTAGCATGAGTTAGAAGAAAAATAAGTAAAATGTGCATTTCACGCAATAATTTATTTTGTACTGTGCAATAATAACTACCTTCCACAGTCTTTTTTACAATCGTTTTTTAGGGGACGAAAATAAATGTGTCACTTCTCCAAAGTATATAATAAAACATCACCTTGGAAACGCCACGCTATCACGGGACGCCTAAAAGCAAATTTATCAATTGGAAAGTTTCGCTGAATATGAGAGTATTTTTCTTTTACATTTTTTAAATAATTAAATTTTCCTAACGTTAAACCACTTAATGTGTACATTTTTTTCAACTGTTTATGGGACACTACTAAATAAAAAAGAGGTTGCATAAAAGGAGATAAACAAGATTGTAACATAGCCCCAATCTAAACTTTTTATTAACCTCAACCTAAAATAGTTTTGTCCTCTTTATTTATGGTGCTTGCTTATTTGCTTTATAGTTATCTTCATCGTGTAAGCCGGCTGAATAGCTTGGTGGATATGTCGCCTTTCAGAAAATTTGCAGGATTAAAACTGTTCACTAGTGGTCGATTGTGTCGCTTAAAAATACCCCTGGCTGATTACCTAAACTAAAGTAAATGGTACACGCAAGTAAACTAAAAAATTTATACTAGAGCTGAAGCAGAAAGTCATGTACAAGAAGTTGCAATGGCACCCGATAGAATTATGTATGCATTTACTCTGTAAACACACCCAGCACCGTCCTTTTACAGCACAAATGTTGGTTACGTCATACTGCTAATTATTTGTGGCTTACGGTGTGTGTCTTTAACCTTTTGCGCACACAATTTCTCATCAAAAATTCTAATTCCGGGTCACACTGGAACATATATGCCTGTTTGTGATAGTTTAACCCATTACCTACCAACAAACCATTGGTAATAACTAAACCAAATAAATCAAGGAAAATAGGCTAGGTATAACATAAAACATCTCATTATGGGATGTGGGTCCAGTCAAACTATTACTCAGGAGTTCGACCGGTCATTCGGCCAAGCACAGCAACAATTTGGAAATGTTCGAGTATCGTACCCGCAAACATTTCAGACAGGAGTGGTGAAAACCACTGTACCGGTACCACATCACCCAGTACCGCCGGTGCCACATCACCCGGTACCGCCGGTGCCACATCACCCGGTACCGCCGGTGCCACATCACCCGGTACCGCCGGTGCCAGTACCAGTTCCTGTGCCAATGTATGTTCCAGCTCCACCCCCCAAACCAAAAGTGGTTAGTTTTAACATTTTTTATTTATTTAACGATACACTCTTTGCAATTGTTATTTATCCAACTTTTTCTGTGTTTTTATTGAAATTAAAAAGGTTTTATCGATTGAACAAAAAAAGTGTTTTAAAGAAAATAAAAAATAAAAGCACCCTATTAAGCTCTATCTATTTTCAATGTTTTATAATGACAAGCTTTAACGCTTTGCTGTATTTTTCCATTTCTACCGAATAATGTTATAAAATGGTGTATCTTTCTAATAAAAGCTAAGAAACAAATAATCCAATATATTCAAAAATCAACTCAATCAGGAGATAACAGAAGATATGGTGAGGAACTTTGAATCTATCGGAGTTGTGATCACCGAGCTAGAGAGAAAGAACATCATGGTTACGTACAACGAGAAACAACGACAGCAAGAGGAAATAGAAAGAGAGCTGATAACTCTCACACAAAAGTTCAAAGAATTGCAAAATAAAACGTAAGAAATTTAAAATAAAACGTAAGAGATTTAAGATAAAACGTAAGAGATTAAAAATAAAATGTAAGAGACAATTTTTTGGGGTTCTAATCTCTCAGTTGGAAATTTTCAAACTAAAATATAATAACGACAACATACAGACTTTCCAACTACCATTTTACTTTCAAAGTTAATAAAACCATAGCTTGCTAACAACCTCTGCAGGTGTCAATTGTTTTATCTATATTGGTTTTTACAAAAGTCTTTTTACAAAATTATGTTTTTAAAACAATGTTAGATTTAAAATTTTTTTATTTAGAATTGAAAATTTGATTTTACCGAATTAAATTGAATGTACTTACATGTGTATTACAGTTGCACTGTTTTAAAAAAAAATTTCATTTTGGTATATATTCATATATATGTACTTTTAGTTACCGTACTTAACAGTTGGTAAAAATGAAAGCAGTGTTTTCAGTTTAAAAAAAAATCTTCTTCACATTTTTTTATATTTAGTTAATGTGTCTTACTCTATAACCTGCTTGGTGTTTAAAGTAAGTGTGCAAAACTAACTACAAACTATTAAAGAAATACAATTTTATCTTGTGATGTTTTAACAAAACTCAACACACATTTATACAAAAATGCAACACAAGCACCCTTAAAACAGAAACATACATAACAACACATTTAACTGTCAATAAACAGTTACTTGAATATTATTGCCGAACAGTCTGTATCAACCAATAGCTGGCAAGAAACTTAGCGGCATGGCAAAGCCAACATACGCACTGTCAGGTTACCTAGTAGATTAATGTGTTATAATATCTTCATCATATTCAACTCAATGCAATAGGTAACCTGACAGTGCGTACTAGGTAATCTGACGATAAACTATGTGATAAAGCACCTTATGTTTTCCCTTAAGATTTACAAAATAGCTCATAAGTATCATATCCTATCTAATGTTATAAGATCTTTTAAAATGCCAGGATATTATATCAGTGTTCAACTAATTTTTTCCTTGCCATCAACTGACCTATTGCACTAACCATGAACTAACCCATGCGGACCCCACTTAAAGGGATGCCCTATCACCCAGCAATGCAGAGAATGCGGAACTTGAAGAGATAAAGCGACTGGACTCTCTTGTAAAATACTTCAGCACCCAGGAGCTTTATAATAAACAGATGTCCCAGCAGGAAGAGGTGTGTGTGCATTTGTGCAATGTCGGTAACAAAAATCTATATTAAGTGATGCTTATGGGGACACTTTTTTTAATTTATGTGTTTTTTTATGTTAAATTCTCTGCACATTAATTCTAATATCCTCCCTTCACAATGTCTGCTTATCCATCTCACCCCACACCATGCTTTAGGAATTTGTTCAAGCAAAATCTGAGTTAGAAGACTGCGAGAAGAGGTTGCAGTCTTTGCGAGTGGACTTGACACGTATCACCGATGATATGAAAACGTTGAAGGCAGACCGAGATGAACTGATGAAGCTATATAATGAGCAGGACCAGATTCTTGGTTTGTTTCTTTTACAATTGTCCGCTGTGTGGTAGTATACTCGTTATTATCCTCAGTTGTGTGAACCTCTTGCATTTGCAGCGAACTTTACATGTAGAGGAATTGCTTTTGTTTTAGTTCAACCCATTGGTCCACTTGGGTAACATTAATCGACTGAGCATGTGGTCTTGTTTTGTGCCAGGTTAGCGCAAGCAGACACCTTGTGAGTTTACTAGCATAGAGTGAGATTTGAATCAGGGATTCAACTGAAAAGTACATGTTGTACAAACCACTGCACCATCCAGCTGTGTGGCTTTAAAAAATTTTGTTCTCGGGATAGAATTGGCATTTGGAGGAGTGTACGGCAGCAGTGAAGAAGACAAACTGGAGCAAAACCTTGATAAATTGAATAAAAAGAACCAGAGAATCAATCTCACTATGCAACATTGGAAAAATGCAAAGGTGAAAAAAAAGTGTGAATGGATTAGGTTTTTGATTAAATCTATGATGAAATATAATCTTGGATTAAAAATAAGCTAATTAGTTTTGATATTGAATTAATGATTAAATCTAAAACAATTTCAAGTGTTTTGATCAGTTAAACTGTAATAGTCAAAAAATTTAATACTTTCCCCTTCCAAATGGCTATTCTGTTTTAACCAACATAAACATTATATTCTATGTTGCCAGAGTCTGGTGGAAACTTCCCAGAAACAACTCGACTTTGCCTGCAAGCGTTGGATCGACATTGGACATATTCCTGCTACTCCTTTGTATGTCTTCAGAGTTTTTATTACCATACTATTTTGGTTTAAAGGCTATAGGATTGGACATTCATGTTTTTTCCACATGGATTGTAAAATGTAATGGGTGTTATCACACCGCAATTATCAGATTCTGTTGTTTGTACTGTCGGTTTACTGAAGATACTGAAGTATGTTTTATATAAGTAGAACACTGCAATAGCTTCGGTATCTGACGGTGGGCGCGAGGTGATCTGACGATTGCCCGTGTGTTAACCCCCTTTGAGTTTTCCATACTTGTGGATAAACATGAATATTCTATCCTATCCTATCCTAAGAGTAGTTTTTTTTTGTTTTGATACAACCCATAAATCTACAGGTTTTAAATCTTTTTCCCATGACAATACATACCTAATGACACGACCACAATAAAGGTATCAGATGCTTCGTGTGCAAGTCATCACGGACGCCCGCCACTACCTGTTGGCTGCCTCACGGAACCTGAGTTCCTCTCATCGATACTTTCATCCGGTTAACTTGCCTTACTGCGACCCCAATGAGGTCAGTTTGATGAGGGTTTGGTGCGTAACAATTGCCTTATCTGGTTTGTAGCAAATGCTATCAGTCATTGTTTATTGTCCCTCTGTGCAACTTGTTTATTGTAGTTTATAAATACTGAATGTATAATCTGCTCATATAGAAACTGATCAGATAGGTGAACCCCTCCATGTATGAACCTTATTTTAGTCCAAAACAGATGGACCGTGTGTGCATCTGTCTCTTGATATAATTCCTATTTTTCTTTTAATTTTTTATAGAAGATTTTGGTTGTGTGTACATCCTAATAGGTAAGCATACATCTTAATAGGTGGCTGCTAGTTTCGATCTTACAATCATTTAGCTGAAAATGAAATTTTTCACCAAGCTGAGCATTTGGACTCTTTACTGATAGGTTACTGCAGTAAAGAAGGTAAATAATTACCTAAATAACTAGGCACAATTTTAATCATCCGAAAACGGAGTGTTCAGGCGTATCACACACCCGATATGCTATCATATTACAATAACCAAGCATATTAAACAGGTTGCGACACTAAACAGAGCAATCAGCTACATCTATATAGATGGGTTGTCCCGTGAAAGACATGCCCATGCATTTAACGTATTCAGAACTACAGCCGCAAGGTCACAACTGCTAGTAAAGTGGGTCGATACTGTAAGTTTTATCCAGTTAGATTTATTTACTTTTTGCCCCAGTTAAAAATGGAAAATAAATCAAATCATGACAAAGGGACAGGAAAAGACGGCAAAACGAACGGTCATTAAAACACGTCATTTAAAAAATAGACTATATTTTAATATATAGCGGACACGGCCACCAAATCTAAAATCTAAGCTAATATTCATAATTTGTGTTTCATATTTTTTTATAGTGACTTTAATATTTCTTTGTAAGGTGATCCGAGAGAAAATCAGCAACGATCTGAGAGAATCAAACATGCAAACCAGGGAGTGTAGTCAGGCACTACGACGGGAGAGAATGAGACTGATGACTGAAAAGGTGGAGACAGAAACGGGGAAAAAAATTGTATTTGACAACGGTAATAATACAGGAGTGTGGAGTATTGTGATGTGGAAAAGACCCTATATAGGACCTATATGTGATTATATAATCACCACTTTTTATTGCAGTATAAGTTAACAACCAGTAAAATAATTCACTATTTTGTGGCTGTTTCGAAAGAAGTACATTTCTTTATTTTGGATCAACAATAAAAAAGAAATTTATTTCTACCAGATGTTTTAAAACAATGAAATATTTTACTGGTTTTACCTTTTCATGTACCCACATGATGATTTGTTCACTTGCTCCTAATTTGATCTAAGGCAAAAATGAATAAGGATAGGATAGGATAGGATATTCATGTTTATCCCCGTGAATGGGAAAACCTAGGGGGTTATCACACGGGCAATCGTCAGATCACCTCGCGCCCATCGTCGGGTTACCGGAGCTATTGCAGTGGGTTGTATATGATAGACACATTCCTTCAATTTGGTAGAACCCATTAATCCGCTGGGATCAGGCAATGTCCGTAAAGTGCCTTGCCCAAGGACACAACCGACTAGCTAGCTGCCAGTTTTGCACCTGCAACCTTTCGATTGAAAGGCGACGAAACCGCTAGACCACCGGGCCGGACAAAGACGAAACCAATCCTTCAATAAGGATTTCCCAACCTGCTAGGATACAAATAACTTATTCCTTTATCCAGGATTATTACTAATTAATTACAAGTCCACTGTTTAAAACAATGGTTTTTAAAGTTTTGATAGTTAAGGTCTAATTATTATCGTTATTTAAGGATGTAATTCAGCTTTTTGTTTAGTTTCGTTTTTTATGTTTCCTAATATACAGTAAGAACATTATTATTATGAATGAATAAAAAAAGGACAAAATGACAAAACAACAGTCGCTAAAACCCATCTATAAAATAATTGGAATAAAGTGTATAGGTTTATTTGAGACGGCGCCTTTAAACCAGCAAATGGAAAGTGATGTACGTCATTAGTCAGGAAAATCATGCCCGTTGTATGTCGTATGTAGTTGCAATAGGATAGGATGTTAGATTTCATGTTTATCTCTGTGAGTGGAAAAAGCAAGGGGGTTAACACACCGACAATCGTCAGATTACCATGCACCCACTGTCTGTTTACCCTAGCTTGCAATGTGTTGGGTATGAGTCACACGTTTCTTTAATTTCGTAGAACCCATTAATCAGCTGGGTTCAGGCAATGTCTGTTATGTGCCTTGCCGAAGGACACAATGAGTAGCTAGCTACCAGTTTTGTATCTGTAACCCTTCGGCTAAAAGGCGATGCACTAAACCGCCAGACTAATCTGTCGGACGTAGTTGGGGTAGTGGTGGGTCCACAGTGACAAAAAATAGTACGGGTTGGTCCACATACACAACATGACCAGAAGTGTGGGCCTTAAAGCCCAGTACCCAACAAGTGTCTGTGTTGAACCGTACATTGCAATAGTTAAATAACCTGATTGTAGGCATGGGGTCCTTTTCAAGGACACAACTGACCAGTGGCCAGTTTCGAACCCGCAGCCACTCCCAGAAAGGCAACCTACTAACCACCGAGCTACTCAGTCAGACTAAAGTGACTCCACCTCTTTTCCTCGGAATCAACAGAATTAGCAGGCGTTGATGAAAAGGCAAGTAATGAGGTCATTGTGGCTGTAGCTGTGGCTGAAGCAGAAGAAGTAGAGGAAGCTGGTGATTTGGACGAACAGATCCAACAAGCTAAAGACAATGTGGTGGGAATGTGCTGTCATAGTCGTTCACACCTCTTAGCCACAGTCGGCTAGAGCGTGAGCTCACACAGTATATTAATTTTCTATGTTGGCTTCCTTTAGGATTCGATAGAATTGGATATTCTCTTGATTACCTCGAGCCCACCGTCAGGTTACTGGAGCTATTGCAGTGTGTTGTGTATGATTAACACGTTCCTTAAATTTGCTAGAACTCAATAATCCTTGGGCAATGTCCGTTAAGTGCTTTGCCCAAGGACAATTACTATATAAGGATTTTTACTTTATCAGTAATTCATTTTTTGGTCGAATAGTTGCTTATATCAGACATCGCTCATAGTTTATGTTGTTTGACAGGAAGAAGGAGATCAGATTAACTTGGCGCCACCAGTTCCACTTCCACTGGAAGAACTTGCTCCTGCACCCAGCAGCAACCAGATCTTCGGTATGTTTACTTTTGTGCTTATACCTGTGGTTCTACGGCATAGCTCAGTTGGTTCATCGGCATCGCTGTTGAGTCGAAAGCACGGGTCGCTTTACCACACCCTTTTTGAGGCTTAGTGTAATTTTTTATAAACATTTATTTTTTCGATTTTTATTTAATTATTTTTATGTTGGTTTAGCGACTACATAAAAATATACGGAAACTCAATAATTGATTGGATTTTAGAAGTGTTTTAACAACTGTCGTTTTTCCATTTTTTTCCTGTTTTCCAAATTTTTAACACGAGTCCTGATTCGTGTTTTCATCGTGAAAACAAAAAATAAACTAAACTAAACTAAAGAATCGAAAATGACTCTTGGCAGTCAGTTGTATCTTTGGACAAAGCATTTGCAGGACATAGCCTGAACCCAGTGGATTAATAGGTTGTACTAAAACAGTAGAAATGTCTCCATCGTGTTCAGCACACTGTAATAGCTTTGGAACCTGACATTTGGCAAGAGGTAATTTGATGATTGCCAAGTGATAACGGCCTTGCACTCTCAAGGTAGTCATTAAAATTTATAAAAGTTTGACACATCATTCCATCTTTACCCATCTTGTAACTGTTCTACCACCCCCGAGATAAGCATGCCAATCCTATTCCCCCCTCCTCACAGGTGACTTGGACATGATAATGGCGGAGTACGGACGACAGAAACAGGAGATGGAGCAGCATAAGGAGGAGGAGAAGGCAAGGCAGGAAGCAGATCTTATGGAGAAAGTTAGGCGACGTAGATCCAGGAAGATGAGGATGTTGGAGCAAGGGGTGAGTTGGGTCCGTGTGGTGTGGAGGTTTAAGTATGGCCTTGTGATTTGGAGGTTTAAGCATGGTCGATAGATTAGTCTGGTGGGTTAGTGCGTAGCCTTTTAGGTAAAGGGTTGCAGGTATCAAACGGCTAATCAGGTATGTCCTTGGGGAAGGCACTTAACAGACACTGCCTGAACCCAGAGGTTTAATGGTTCTACATAATTAAAGGTGATGTGATTTATACACATACCCACTGCAATAGCTCCATAACCCGATGATGGATGCAAGGTGATCTGACGATTGCCATGTGTTTTTCCACTTGATTTTTTCATTCACGGGAATAAACATGAATATCCTATTCTATTCTAACAAAAAATGTTCGGTTTTTCTCTTTTTTAGGTGGAGTCATAATAAAAAGAAAGGAGGTTAAAAGTACCAAACACCTGCATATATATATATATAGCCACTGTGTCTTATTATATCTATCAATTTTAGTATTGCACTTTTTAATCATTGTTTTCTATTGGCATTTTGGCACAAAAACTACGTTTACCTTAAACTCTTCAAAGATAATGCACAACTTTGTTTCTATTCTTATGCAATTTCTTATAATGTTGAATTTTCAGTAACATTGCATATCATGTAAAAAAACATTTTCTTATGGTACTATACTGTAATGTGAGTAATATCTGTTGCACTTTCTAATTATGTAGACTATCTTATTATTATTGCACATTGTGTCCATTATTACCACAGTGTTCTTATTTTTTCAAAAAAACTTAATGCCTTTATTAATATTTTTAATTTCACTACAAGCATGTTTTGGTTTCTAAATACCCCATTGATTTTTAAATAAAGTGATAAAAATATAAGATCCAATCCTGCACTTAAATCAGAGTTGAGTTGTATAGAGAAAGAGTTACAGATTTAAAGTATATTTATTTAAAGTTTTTTGTTTGATAGTATTAGCCGTATTGGATGTTTTTTAAGGCTCTACCATTGTGCCTTTTAAGTGATCGCTGATATTTTGTTAGTTAACTGTGAAGCTGATAGTTACATTGCGTTTTTAATTTTAAAAATTATTAGATATATGTAACTGTACAATATTAGAAATAATTGTCAATTTTAATTATAGTCAAACTGGGCACACTATACTTGTGTTATATGAATTATTCTAATAAATAAGAGCGTTTTAGCGGTTCTGCGGGCATCCATACGGTTAAAAAATCGAAACCAACAACTGGCTAGACCAGACATGGGCAACATATGGCCCGCCGGCTAAAGAAATTGCCCACCCCTGGGCTAAACGGTTGCCTTCTTGCGTAAGGCAGGGACCATTGCCTGAACCCGTATGATTCACTGGTTTTACATAAGTTTGGGTAACAGTTCACGCAAATACAACAAAATGCAATAGCTATAGCTCCGGTCAAATCCGCTGAAACATAATAACCGCAATAACACATATTCCAGATTTTCAAGTTTTACTCCCGAATCTGCAAATACGCAAGACAGATATAGCGTTGTCATCTGGGCTTCCAAGCGGTTAAAAAGTCAATTGATTTGTTTATTTGTCCGGCCGGTTGGTCTAGCGGTTAAGTGCGTCGCCTTTCAATCGAAAGGTTGCAGGTGAGAAACTGGTCGCTAGCTAGTCGGTTGTGTCCTTGGGCAAGGCACTTTACGGACATTGCCTAATCCCAGCGGATTAATGGGTTTTACCAAATTGAAGGAACGTGTCTATCATATACAAACCCGATGATGGACGCGAGGTGATCTGGCGATTGCCCGTGTGATAACCCCCTTGGTTTTCCCATCCACGGGGATAAACATGTTTATCTCCGAAAACACAGGAGGTGATGTAATAAAGGCAATCGTCAGATTACAGTGCCATCCTGTCAGGCAGCGTTATCACGTGGGTAATCGTTAGATTACCAACCCCCTTATAAGGTTACCAAAGCTATTGCAGTGTGCTGTTTGTGATTTAGACGTTTCCCTTTATTAAGGTAGAACCCATTAATTAATGAATGCAGGATTCGCTATGTACCTTGCCCAAGGAGCCTAACTAGCGACCATTATATTTCTTGTTATTTTACCCAATACGTTTAATATCTCCTATATAAAGTGTTGTGAAGTACACTTTTTTCTGTTTCTGTTTAACCCAATAATTCACTGGGTTCAAGCGACGTCCGCCTTAAAGTGTTTTGGGAAAGGACACAAATGGCTACCAATAATGGTGGTTTCGATCAGCAACTTAGTTCCTATCTCCCGACGCACAAACTTTTTCGAGCACTAATATGCAATTGATTTTGCGTTTAATTTAAAAAACTTTTGTTTCATAGTACCAGTAATTTTATTCTGTCTTATGAAAATGAAGATATGGTGCATTAAGAAAAACAGCAAAATACTTTAAAAGAATCTCTGTAAGCACAGGACAAACGAAAACTAACACTAAATTGTTCACTTATCAATTCGAACACAGCAGTTATTGTAAGTTAAGCCAACCCACATAAATAACTAAAAGCACATAATAACTGAAAAAGTTGTATGCAAAGAAACCTAAACAAATCTTTAGTCAGTAGTTGATAGTTATGGTAATTATAATGCGACACAAAAACGGCCTCTTTGAAAGCATAATGAATAAAGTTCATTTCGGAAAGAATCGCCCGTCAAATGAAATAGGCAATAATACGGTTCGCCTTTTTGTTACGTTTTGTGGGATAATACATTCCTCCATTTTAATCACATGATTGCAGTGTGATATAAAAGCTGTTACAAATCTGTATGCTTTTCTTAGTGATTAAAAATGAAGAAACGTGTTTCCAGTGAAATGTCTTAAAAAGGCGAATCGTCACATTTATACCGCGAATGCGTAATACATCGATTCATAATACTCTGAAGTTTCGCAAAAAGCTTATTTCATTTTTAATCTTATTTTCATTTTCAATCAAGATACAACGGTTTTATTATTTTGTTACACTTTTGATTTTCTATAGAGTAGCTGCTTATTTGCCGTCGCTTATACTGATGATTGTATTACACAAAACTTTAAGCATAAAACGAAAGGATAGGATAGATTATTCATGTTTATCACCGTGAATGGGAAAGCCAAGGGGGTTAACACACGGGCAATCGTCAGATCACCTCGCGCCCAATGGGTTACCAGAGCTATTGTAGTGTGTTGTGTACGAATTATACATTTCTTCAATTTGGTAGAACCCATTAATCCGCTGGGTTCAGGCAATGTCCGTTAAGTGCCTTGCCCAAGGACACAACCGACTAGCTAGCGATCAGTTTTGAATCTGCGACCCTTATGCTGAAAGGCGACGCACTAAACCACCAGACTAATCCGTAGGACGAAAGATTGTGTAATTACAGTGTGGCCGTAACTAATTACTGTCGACGTAAAACGTATTGTAATTTAATTACAGAAGTACAAAACAGTTGCTTAGCAAAGAGCACCATAATTACCGACTGCACATTTTCTTAAAAAATCAATGGCTTCTTTGTGGATAAATTGAGATTTTCAAAGTTTTGAGTCTTGTATATTTTCATTGTTGCTGATGAAGGAAAGTTCGTTAAGTCGTGGCCCCATGGTGACGAAATATAATGTATAACCGCCCGGCTAAATGTGTCGACCAAACGATTGTGTTCAGTAAGCCAATTGGCGAACGCCCGGACCCAGTTAGTTAATGAGCAAACTTGATGAAAATATTAAAAACATCTCAATCATCAACAACACACTGCAATAGTTTCAGCAACCCTAAAGTAGGCACGAGGTAATCGGACCATACACCATACTATGTAATAAAGCTCCAGCGTTCCCATTCGGGAGAATATCAAATTCGTTCCTACCTTGCAATACAACCGACATTGTAATATAAAAAATGACTCTTCGTGTGTTTATAACGTACCGAATATAAAAACAGAACGCATGACTATACAATTTTGATATTGACTTTGATATACTCAAAGACAGTTTTAAATCGCTGTTGTCATATAGAATATGTTAAATGAGAAAAAGGGTTATGAACTTTCAGTTGATTAGCCAGGCATTCCCCCGAAAAAGCTTAAGCAATATCTCCAACCCGAACAACACTATGTAATAGCTCCTGTGTGAGCAGCTGGTGCCAATACCAGTACCACATTTTTCGTGGTTTCCTGCTTTTGGGATTAAACTAGAAAATTCGGTTAAAGAATCAGAATAACTAGTCACCATCTGCAATAACTTAGGCATATAGACGGAGGGTATTTAGTGTTTTGGTTTTTTACTTAGCCGCCAACACATGAAGAGAAAAACAACTGGTCAATTGCACTTTGCAATAATCACATTGCATCTCAACTGTGTACAGATTCTGAACATAACGCCACCCATTCTAGACAGTATAAATGAAACTAGTAGTATGAATAGGATTAAGTTACAAATTGATTGTTGATTAACATGCCGTGTTTTGAATTGAGTTGATTAAAATTCTACGTGAACAGATTGCTACAATGAGATAAAATAGAATGTTGCTATTTAAAGTATTGTATTGCAGGGTAGGATATCCAAATTTTAACTGCGTGAATGGAAAAACGCCTCCTGTGTTCACACTTCCACAGGCAAACCTCAGATAATCCCGCGAATACGTTAGAGAACGTGATCGCATGAGTTATCGACATATTACCTCGCTCCAACTGTCGGGTTATCAAGGTTATTGCAAACTGTTTATGATTTAAAAGTAAATTAAATTCTAGTATAACCTATTAATCCGCCGAGTTTAGGTGATGTCTGCAATCGCCTTGCTCAAGACAAAATCGACTAGCTAGCGACAACTTTCGAATCTGCAAAACCCTTAATAGCGATGCACTAATCCATAATTGATTTGGATTGTTGATCTAGTTAATATCTCGAAAGTGAGAGAAGCCAGGCTTTATTTACGGTCTCCAGGACGGCTACACATATTGCGCGAATGGTTGGGCCGAGTTAAAACATCATACCAGCAGTTCTACAATATATTACCGAACTGGAGAAAGAAGCAAGGCATTTCATTTTAAGCAATTACCAATACTGCACTGACAACATGCAAATTATTCAGTAAAATTAGAAAAAATCCGAAAAGTTTTCAAAAGATCAATTTTTCCAGATCTTTATTGAAAAATAATCACAAAAAGCAGCAAGTTTATAGAAGCAATACATTTTATCAGCAATATCGTTTTATATTTAATATAAGTAATAAGCTGTTTAGAAAACTTTTCTAGTAATATAAAGTTATTAAACATAAACCATTACTACGTAACAGTGTACATTAGAATTCGGACGGTCATGTGTATTAAATTACTACAAGATAACTATGTTAAATGAGTTTATTTTCTGTGTATAATATAAATTAAGAAAACTTTATATTACATTATGATGTCGGGATTTTAACCTATCTATCTCCAATGATAAGTTCACTGTTTATTAAATGGTTAAATATAATATAGAAAATATATTCATTTATGGTGATTGTTAAATTGTTTAGGCAGTTTGGTTCAGTTAGTTGTAAAATTTTGGCAATAACTTTGAAACAAGAAAATTGGATAGTTAGTATAATCAAAAAAGTATTAAATTCATTAATAAACGTCTAGTAGTTTAACTTGCACAGTCAAATAAATCTAAAATAAAAGTTTATGTACATAATATATTAAATATATTGGGCCATGGCTTGTGTTTATGTGTTTACCCTTACTTAGAAAGTTAAGACATTTCGGGTAAAAAAAGGAACTTGAAAGAAAAAAATTGGATTGAAGCGTCTATATAGTTAGTATCGTAAAAAAAACAACAATAAAACACATATAAAATAAGCACACGTTACAAAATGCAAACAGTTGAAGGTGCAACACTGAAAATGAAGACATGTAGTATAATAACATGAACAAAATTAAGGGAAATTAAAACTCTACAGTTAACTAAAATACTGCACAGCAAGGACAATACTAAATTTTTGGAACCATTAGTTGTGATTCGTTACAGCATGCGTGGACATTAGTTCCTACCAGTCGTTGAGGTCGTCACTATTCTTGGGGGCTGGTTGGACCAATGCTCTGACCACCTGTCTCGACGTTCCAGGCTCGTCAAATTGCAAAAGATCTTGGGCAAGATTAAGCATAACTTCATCGCTGGTTGAGTCCTGGTTGTTGTTTTGATTCGAGTCGTTTGTTTGTCCGCGAGGTCTATGCTTCAGTGTTTTCCTGGTTAATCGAACAAGAAAAAAAACGTGTCAGATTTACCAAAATTTTAATATTGTTTCATTCTTTTTCTCTATTGAATTAAATGTGCTTGGTTGACAAGGTAATATGAAAAAAACAAAGAATAGTATAATAAGTTAACTTGCAGAACAAAGTGCACACAAACAATGCAAAATACTAAAGTTCTTTTTAATATCCATGCAGGGAATGATTACAGCCTACCATGTTTAATGAAGCACAGGGTTTGAAATAACTATGTTTGTAAACCTGCAAGTAGTAATCACAGGTATAGAAATGAAACAATTTACAACAATAAACCAGTGCATTGTGGAATACCTTAAGACATGCAAAGAGCGTTTTTGCTCATAAACTGCATAAAGGTAAATTATGAAGAAATGATTCGAACAATTTACTATCATTATACCTTATTTCCACTCCTATTATTTCCAAAATAATACAAAAAAAAACTATGTTTCAGGGCCAAAAATCCATCAAATTTCACACAAGTCAGTATTGAGCTTCCACACGCAAGTAAATCGTTTACAGCGACCGATTTTATGATGCTGCTGTAAGTATTATAGACTCTCCTATTCGGACCCGCCATGTGTATAATATAATTGGTGGCAATGATGAGGATTTGTTTTTTATTCCCATATTCTCCAGTTGAATAGTAAACGGTCGCAGTAAACGTTAGTTAGTTTTTTATTTGCAAGAGTAAATTCTTACTCCCGCGGATTTTTAGCGCTGCGTTTGCAAACACATAACTCACCCTCTACTGAACTTAGCTGGACTCCCCACCGTCCATGTATTCAGGTCTGTATCATTGAGATACAACTCGAAGGTAAATCCGAGGTTCTCCAACTTACATTCCCCTAATTCGCAGTCAGGAGTGTTCGACTGTGTGCTGCTCCCTTGTGCTGAGGTTGGATGGGGAATAGGAATGATTCAGTTTTAATAAATAAGGAATTTTGAAACCAATAACTTTGTAATGGATAGTGGTGGACTGATGGTCGATCATAAAATAAGACCAGCAAACACACACTGCAATAATTCTGGCAACTAATGAGCATAGGTTGCTTCAAACACCCCACCTAATAAAATACAAATACAATTACCATCCACACCCTGTAATAGCTCTAGCAAGCAATAAACAGGAGTTGTCTTAAATTACCTGATGATTAAGCCGGCTTAAAACTTAACACCAAAGATAATATAAATGTACCCACCAATCACATTCCGTAATACTTTCTGCTACTGGACTGCGAGCATAAGTTGTATTTTAACATCCGATAATGAAACTGGCTTTTCAATATAGATAATATAAATGAACCAAACACCCACATACTGTAATAGCTCGAGCAATTTAACTCTGAGCTTGGCTATATATATCATGACCTTAATAGAGGTATAAGGTAGAAAATAGTAATACAAAAAACTGCACAAAAGAGCTCGAATTCATTGTTTACTCCCCAAACAAAGAGGACATACACAGGAGACTCACTGGAAGTTTTTGATTTTTTCCTCCGCTTGCTTTTCCTTATTTCCGGCAGGTTTTCGAATTGGTACAAATACTCTTTGTCTTGGAAATAATGGCTGTTTGTGACGTGGTGTAGCACCCGGCCTGTAGATAACGAACAAATCAAACACGCTATAGACCCTGAACAGATACTAGAGCAACACTTCTATAACTTACCCAGCATCAATTGATGGCCGTACAGAATAGCTTCCCTCCTAGTTTGCACCAAACCAACTTCAACCAACCAAGTGCAAAGATCAGAACCCTGGAAAGCATCTTCGTACGTTTGAAGACCTTTCCTGCAAGAAATTTATAGACTGTCACAGTAATAAAATGCATTTGAAAACGAGCCAAATGGAGAAATTGTTTCAGATTGAAAATACAGCCCTTAAGAACAATAAGAAGCATCATGTCCACTTTACGGTCTTGCTTGATCCCAGTAGATTATTGGGTTAAACAAAATTAAAGCATTATCTCTGTTGTGAACAGCACACATCAATAGCTTCGTTAAACAACAGTACTATTATAATAAATGTATTAACGCCCCTGCAATTTTTAACCACTGAAATAAGCATAAATAATCACACACACATTTAAATTAAAAAAAGCATAACAAAAATTTGTGAAAACATAAAAATCAGGAAAGAAAAAACCGCTTGAAAAATATTCACTTTACCAACCTTCTTGAGGCCACGATATCAGGCTTGCAATGCTTGAGGTGGTGGCGAGTAAACACGAAACATTTCCGCAACACCTCCTTCTCCACCTCGGAAAGGGGTGCAAGACTTACAGTGTCGTCCCGCAAGAAGATGCTGCGCCAACTGTGGTGTTTAAATTAGAACTGTGGTGTTTAAATTAGAGTAAAATACTGTATTAAGCAGGACATTACAAGTTAAGATTTACTTTGAATGAAATTAAGATTTCTAAATTGAGGCTATTGGGTTGATATCATTTAAATAAACTTGCACGGGCATGACGAACACAGAAAATTTGTTTCCAGTAAAATCAACAACAAAAATTTTGGATCGAGTGTTAAAAAAAATTAGAACAGTAGGAATACTTACTAAAACTGCTTACTAAAAGTATGAAAACGAATTCTCACCGACCCCAACACTAATCTTAATCCGAGAACTTAATTTAACTCCTAACTGTAGCCTTACCATTAACCCTAAAGCACTAATCTTTATTTTTGAGTGCAGTTTCCCTTCTTTCCTACTTGGTTTCCCCCCCTAATTGGTCCATGCCAAAAAGGCAACTTAAACATTAAACCGAACAAAAAACCAGAGACTTACGCTTTCATGAACGGCTCAATAATAAGCTCAGTGTCGATGCCAAAGATTAGGAACACAAAGAACGACTGTCCAAAGTTGAAAACCGAATCTAGGAACGACACTTCGAAGTAGATTCCAGAAAGCATGTTGTGATCGCTGAGTCTCCATGCAGTGATTGTTAAACCCTGGAAAGAATCCAAGTCAACGGTTTATATGCATTTATATGAAAGTATGTTAATAGTTATCAGATTAATAATACAGTACTTACAAAAATGGTTGTCTAATAAATTGTGAAAGTGTTTCAAAGAGAGATTAGTGTTAGGCAAGAATTTTTAAAACGAAGATAAGGAAAGAGGTCATAAACTATTACAAGCTGTTTCCAGTAGATCCAGTGGATTTATATCAATTGTTTATAATCAGCACACCGCAAAAGCTTAAATAACCTGTCTATGAGCGGGGATAATCAGACAACCTGTGTCACAACTAGCGCAATTATCCCAACCAGCCAGGATGAAAAGTAGAAACTGGTCAATGCTATTTTCCTCACTAGGCGCTTATATATATAAGATTCTGTTAGTATGAACACAACTCACAACAAACAGAGAAATGGCGAGGAGACTGAGTAGCACGATGTGCCGCGTCAGTTGGTTCTTTCCACTTCTGAATTCCCACCACTTGAGGGGGATGGAGGGGGACAACTCGTTGCTTAGAGACTCGCTGTCACATGACCTCCGTGGTAAAAGGCCATTTGTTTCTGGATAATGAAAGAAATATGAATTGCTTCTCTTAAATTTTAAAATGCTGTGTTGCAGTATAGGTATAGATACAACTGGAAATGACATACTCAAGACTGCGTCTGGTTGTGACCAATGATCCTACCAATACCATTCCATAAGGAAACTTACATTTTGATAAAAAAATAAAAACTACATTTTGGTAAGAAAAACTACAAATGTTAAATTCTTTTTGTGATTGGCAATGTATTTCCCATCCATTTGTAAGAATGTAAGGTTTCTTATCAAAAATGTTATGATTCATTCTCTGCAATTAAAACCACCTGAATCTGAAGTGAAACTTCCGCTTTTCGATGACGTTGATAACTTTCTTCCGGGAGGTTCAAACAAGTCAGGAACGCGGAACAGAATGATAAGACAAACGATTACTGTGGCAAGACAAACCGCTATCACGATGCAGGAAATAATTTTCTGTGACAACAGAGTTTAAAATGTAATTACTTAATTGTCTTGATATTGGTCTACTCTAGGGTGTACAACTTTGGTTTCTGGTTTGAAACATTAAATAAACAAAAAAAATAAAGTTAAGAGAACAGAATAGTTTGGTAACACATAATGAAAAAAATCCAAAAATCAGTTAAAACATAAAAAATCTTTAAAAATCAATCTAAGAAATATATTCTGCCTTCTGCCTTCTTCAGTCTGTAATTCCAAATAAATATTATCTATTTGAATAAAAGACTAAGAAAACGAGGGAGCAAAACATATTTCATGTATTTCAAACAAATGCTGAGCTAATTTTGGGTCTCCACTGAGCTTTTTAGTATATGTTTACTTAATAGCCATTTGACCAAAAATAGTTAAATCAGACTGGTACCACTTAAAATAAATTTAACAAATAGTATTGCAAAAGATACAACCTGTGAAAAGCCAAGCACAACAACTGGATTATTGGTGGTGATGATTGGAAACTTCCCTGTGGTTGTGACGATCACAATCGTTGTAATCAGCGATAAGAGCCCGGGAAAAAAGATGAAACACCAACGAAGATACCTGTGGTGGCAATACATGTTATTCATATGGATGGATGTGTTGTTGGTATGCTGATATAAGGGGAAATATTGGTTAAGAGTTATACACGGTAACCGTCAGATAACTGATGCCCATAGTTAGGTTATGAGAGCCATTTATTTGTAATTGTATTTGTACATTTATATATCATAAAAAAATAAATAATATAAAAAACCCTGGGAGGGAAAAACATCTTATTACTACAACTTACAACTTTGTTCCATGCCTGTAATTTTAATATATAAAAAAACATTTAAAAGAAGTATCAACGAAATAAATGGTATTTAACAAAAATACATAAAAAATAAGTTTATGTTTTGCAGTTAAATTAAATTTTGTAGCAAAAGAGACCTACCATACTTTAGCTTCACCATATACTTTCAGCACAACAAGAGCGATGGCCAACGAGGCGGTCATAAACCGTGTGGCGTGCACACCGAAGAATAAGGATGAATAAGCAACAATCTAAGTGTAAAATGGTAAATTTTGAGGTTCAGTTTTTTAAATTAGTAAAAAATTGGTGAGATATTTTATACTAAGGGAAGGATTACAGTTGTTATTAAAAACTGTTTAGTATTCTTATTACGATCGAATTTCGAACCAACTAATAGTATTAGTATTAAATCTTTCTTCAGTATTCACAAGACACAAACGCCCATTTAACCGGCGCCTTTTCAATTTGACCGCCGCTGTTTGTTTGCTGCCAGTCATATGACAGGCACCTTCAAATAAATATTTTGCGGTCTTACTATTTGAATATATTTTCCTAAACTAGGCATGTTGGCAACTCTTTTTCTCTGTTGACAGTCGTTTTATTTAATTCTACCAAGAAAATGAAAAATATTCCTAACATCACCTTCCATGTTTGACTGTAGTTTGCACCTGATATTGCAACAACTGACATCACGCTGGTGAAAAACTAAAAATATATCATTGATTACACAATATGCATATATAGAGAATTGGGTAGTCTTTGATCATGGTTCATATGTACAAATAGGTTCTGTTACGATAAGATAGATGTGTACACACAAAATGTCAGTTTCTTATACAAAGAGATAGGACATAGGATAGAATAGAATATTCATGTTTATCCTCTTAAATGGGAAAACCAATGGGGTTGGGTTCAGGCAATGTCTGTTAAGTTCCCTGCCCAAAGATACAACTAACTAGCTAGCCACCAGTTTCGAACCTTCAGATGATTGTGCTTTCCAAAATATATTTAAAAATGAATTGTTGCTGTCAGTAATTTGATTAGGTAACTTAAATTTACTGACTGGAAACTTTCTTTGATTACGGGTGGGTGAACTCAGCTTAGGAGCCCACTTGGATTCACCCGTCATAGTGCTTAACCCAGGATATAAAAAAATGCTGGAGTTTTTTTTTAAATGGGTTTTGGGCAAAAGGCCTACCATACTAGAGGTTAGGAAGATGGTGATAACGTGTGGGACTCTTCGAAACTTCTTTGTACCGATGAACACTGCTATACACCACAACTGTTGAAATGTTTTTAAAGTTTGATGAAAAAATTGATTTTCTTGGTGAATGCACATGATAGACTCATATGTTTAAGAAAGGTGAAAAATGAGAGAATAGCAATTACCTCATGCCTGCAGTCAGGTTACCAAAATTACTACAGTGTTTTAAATCGGATAGAGACATTACTACAATAAACCAACATTATTTTTAAGCAACAGATACAAATTGCCTTGATGTAAAGTACAAAATGATTAGCGGTTGTTAAGGCTACAGTCTTTAAGCAGATGATCGCTAGTCGTAGAACTAGGCATTTATTTTAGGTTTATTTTAATCATACTTAATATAATACAATACATAACTCACCGAACACATAATACCGACAATACTAACATCCCTGTCCACCAAAACCACTTGGTTTTTATAGAATTCGTATTGCATTGAACTTATTGTTAACGTCCAAGCACTCACATACATAATAGGAGCTGATAATGTGGTGCATAGGACCATACCGGACGCTAGCTGTGAAAGAGCTAGGTTTAGTGTGCTTTAATATTCTTTGCTGTGTTTTCATTGATTTCTTAAATATATATTCTCTTTGAGAAGAAAATGTATAAGATATTCTGTACTAAAAACAGTAGGTAGTTTGTTCAATGTAAGTTGACATGCTACATTTTAATTCTAATTAAACTAATGAAGATTAATGTATAAACTTTTGTAATTAAAATATTAGTATTAAATATATGTACATGCAAACAATTTATAAACGCCATTATATAAAAAAAATCAAATTACACTGCTGTATGTAATTAAGCACGATAAACCTAATCATATTGTACCAGTGGGGGTGGTGGTAAAATCTATAGTTAAAAAGGATTAAAAAACGAATATATTTCCCCAAAAAGTGGTCACTAAGTTAACTGATGTAAAACCATATAAAGTTGGGAGTAAGGCTGCTATTAAAATGCATAAACCCGGTTTCCATAGTTTGTCGTTGGTATTAGCTTAGCTTGTTATTGGTATGAACACAGGGGAAGTCTTAATGACTTTCCTGCATATGGCATTCTTCTATTGCTTTATACTAGTGGAGATTGTTCGCCGTTTTAATGGTATAGGATAAAATATTAAAACCCTGGAGATGGAGATGGAAAAATGCAAGGTGTGGTATAACATAGGCAATCACCTGATTATCGGTTGTCCAGTCAGTTTACCAGAACTAAATTGTAGTGTCAGTATATGATTTTATTGTTGCTACAGTTTTCAACCAACAATCTATTGGACAGGCCTACACACAACATATGTTAATTATGTTTAAGGACATAACTGACTAGGTGTTGAACCCACCATCTTCTGGCAAAAACAAGACATGCTACGAATAAATTAACTGACTGCACAATGAGCTAACTAGCTAGACATTGATAGTTGGAACAATGTAAATAAATATGAATTTTAGATTTTTTCTAAAATGTAGAGCAGCACCACTAACAGTTTTACATTTTTTTGTTTACCTTTCCTATTCTAGAACAAACTAGTTATATAAGGGCGAGACTAAAACAAGTTTTCAGCGCGAGTTAAAAACAAGTTCCTACCCGGTCGACCTCCATCCCGTACCTCGTCGCATATATTATGACTGAGGGGGCAGTGGGGAAAGTCCCATACAGGAACCCGAAGTTTGCGAGTGTGGAGGTGTAAGAGGCGTTCGATGTTACGTTGGTTCTCATGGGTGGAGTGAAAGGGATCACATTGGAGAATGTATACATGAACATCCGGATTAAGATGGGCAGCAGCAATCTGGAAATAACAGGAAATGTACAGTAATGTTTTTAGCTAAAATCAAATTTAGGAATTTGTGGTTATTTAATGCGCAATATGTGTTTAACCACATCAGAGGCAGAGAAAGCAATATAACATTGGCATAATGTGAACATATTCATACATGATTGAGTATATAATATTTATATATAGGAAAAGGCTAATAATTGTACGCCATGTTGGTAAAAGAAGAAAAATTATTATCATAGTGGTGAAAAGCTAAAGATGAAAAATAAAGCAGATGAGCAATTGAAAACATTAAAAATAAAAACATTTTGGTGTTAACATGAATTAACATTTTTGTCCCGTTAATACAAAAAAAAACAATTATGATAGTACTATTTAACTACAGTGAAGTGTACAACATTAGGATATTTAACAAGACAATATATTGTTCATTATTCAGTTTATCACATTCATGATTTTAATTTTAAAATTTCCAACAGGGAAATTTCTTAGATTTTAAAACTGTTTTGCATTGATATCTCATGTACAGAATCCCACATTAAAACCAGCTTGCTAAATAATTCATGAAGCATCCAGGAAGTGACATTTCCTATTTTACTGATTTTCCAGTGAATCTCACCACATATTTTCACTGCACAAAACAGTGTGAACTATTCGCTGAGTTCGTTATAAAGAGAAAACATGGGTTATTTTAGAAATACTATTAAATTTGTAATTTGGGAGGATAAATGAGTAATTTGAATTTTTGGTTTGGAAAATACATATTGGGATTGATATGGTTATCAATAGTAAACTAAGTAGTCAGGATATTACAGTCCAATGGTGAATCTGTTACAGTATGTTACAATTAGTAATCTTCTATTATTTATTCATACAAAAAAAGACAAATAATAGTAGTTTATTTTAGTACACATTTGTAGTGCAAGAGGTGCAATTTAGCAAACAAAAGTGGATTTTGCATCCATGCCAAACTTTACCTCATTGACATATATAAAAATAAAAAAATCCACAGCACTTACATTTTTGCCACAATAAGAGTGAGGGGAACAAGAAGACCGACTCCTTTTTGCTTTGAAAGCTTTCCCACCATGGAGAGCCCGAGATAAAACAATGCGGTGGCAGAAAAAGAGTTCGTCAGCGTAGTTAAAATTTGCTTCAACAACGATGGCAATTTCCTGTAATTATTAAAGTTGCTGGAAAAAGGCTGTCTGAATATTTTTTGATCATTTCCTCTTTATACTATGAATGATAGGCAAATAAATAATTGCTACTTTTAATGAAAAAAATAAAATGTTAAGTTGGTGTTGCTGCTTAACATTACAAATTAGGTGATGCCACATTCTTGCTGATGGTAATTAATGCACAGTCAACTGGGGGAAGTGTGTGGCTTGTTGCGGAAAAGTAGCTGACACTTATTAAAATGATTGACCACCCTATCATCTTTCCCGAATTTATCTCCCATGTTCTCTTATCTTTAGTGATGCATTATCCTAGTGTTTTAGTACAGACCTCAGATCTATTTTATTTTCCCAACTTGTTTTTAGTCATTGCTTCAAAAGTGTATAATTTGGGGCGGTTGTACTTAATTCATTGACTATATAAAAACAGTGCATTGTAGTAAGGGGTCCTTTAAGATTGTTTTAGACAATACAGTAAACCATGATTGATCTGATTTAAAGTTTGGCCGGTATCACCCCTGGTCTTGAACACAAGTAGAAAGTAGATTTACACCCCGGATCACTTACACTTTTGATTAGTACCGAGCAAGTTTGGCAGTAGCACTGTGAACTAGGAATATACAACTTAAAAGACCACTTCCTTTCTCATTACCTACCCTCTCAATATGAAATGAAAGGCCAAGCCGAAGAACACCATAAACACTATCGGGTTTAGAAACACGCCCCGACAGATTTTAAGAGCAAGCCTCCAACCCTGGTTCTCTTTCTCTGCCTTCGATAGCTCCGACGTGCTGGCGGAACTGCAGGATGCTGTGAAATAGAAATATATATTTATTGAAGTTTTAAGTATTTGGAGAATCTGAAGACTCAGAAAAACGAGTTACATATAACGTTATCAGAAAAGTACTAGTATCGCAATCCATTTTGTGTTTAAAAAACAAGCATAAATATATATATATAAATGTTACTAAATTTTACAAGGGGGTGTACAATTACACATTACACTTTACAATTAAACATTTATTTTTTATGGATTTCGGGGTAGCATGCAGCAATTACCAAATACAAAGGTTAATTAAAATACCTAATGCAGGACATGTATCACAAGAGCTACTTCTGCTTTTGCTATCTCCACTGAGACGTTTGTTTACACTGCTGGATCTCCTTTAGAAAAAAAGGGAAGTTGCGTAACAAGAATTTAGATAAGTTATGTAACATCCCCAACCACAAGTCACAGTCTAGGGAGAAAACACAAAAGAGCAAGTACTGCAGTCACATAAAAATACATATAGCAAAGACAATTCCAAAACGGTTTCTTGGAATAGAAACTTTTGATTTTACTTGTTGAATCTATTTTTGTAACCTTGTAATTTGGATGGTTATCTAAATAAGTTATATTATTTATCAATATAAGACAAAACAAATCATAGGCATTGTTGTTTTACAAGGGGTGGAAAAGTTAATCATTTGGTAAAATTGATTTTACTTGTTGATCTATTTTTGTAATCTTGTAATGTTTTGGATGAGGAAATTCACATTTAAAAGATATGGTTGGGAAAATCCATACATAGATATCGGATAACATATGAGGGAAATTTAAGTGTTGGAGAATTCATTAGTCATTACCATTTTTTTAACTGAAGTCTGCTGTATTCATTACAGATGATGTATTATGTTCAAGAGAATAAAATCCTTAATTTAGTTTTTGCTGAAGACACGAAACTAACAGGTGGCTTAAAAGTTTCAAACTAAGAAAACAGAATATGGCAGTTTGTAGTTATATTACTAAAGCACACCTTAAACCTTTAAAGGTTGTATAGACTTTTAGGATATATTACCTCGATTGCTTGTCGATTTCTAGCATGATAAAACCAATTGGATTTAGTATCAACAAGCTAATGGGTGCAACAAGATAGATGTATTGGAGAAGTTCTGGGTTGGATTTTGCATACAGCACCTTAACTGCAATAAATAGGAAGTTTTAGGCTGCAACTAATACAATTTTTACAAGGGTAAACCAATTTAATGAATGGATTTGTATTGTACCAGTGCGACGGTAAATTAGTCTAAGCACAAAATTTAGACAATATAATATATACTTAAAATATAATAACCAGTACAAAAAGGCAATATATAGTTTTAAGAATTTAATTAGAGATGCACAGCGACTAATTTTGATTACAAAACCATATAGGCCTAGAGTACATTGTTTTTCTTGTACACTTTTTTTAGACTACCGGTACTGGTCAATAAAATAATACCTGGTACTTAAAAATTAAGAAGTTCAGCACAGGACATAATGATCAAAATTAAAAGCAATAAAGAGTATAGGCTATATTTTATTTATTCTTGATTTCTAATACCAGAATTAGACAATGGTACAATATGTAACATTGGCTTGAAACTGGTTTCAAAATACTGTTATTTAAAAATTTGGAAACAACCTTGGTAAACAACCAAACTTGTTTAAAATGACTTTATTGTACAACCACACCCTGGCCTACTATGAAGCGAGTCTTTGAATAGACATGAAGGTATTGACCGACTCTTCCAGTAAAACACAAAGCAAATATATTAAAGGTGTTTTACTCTTGTAGTTAGTATGTACAGGTGCACCAACTCTCTACAAGATGTGGTGACGAAGTTAAAAAATTAGAGACTTGAAATTTAATAACCAGTATGTAAATAGAGCTACCCAGGGATACCATATTGATCGAGTATATACCGTAACTAAAGGGGTAGCAATATGACGTATTTTGGATAGTGGGAACTTAAATATTTTTACACCGGTGTGTTAAATAGAAAAGGTTTAATCTACAGGTTTGAAAAAAACACAAAACTCACCGATTGGGTATCCAAGGGCGAAATCGTTACTTTGAGTGGAAAAAATTGCAAATAGTGCTGCCTGTCCTAGACCCTTTTTCCGCTGGACCGCTAGTGTGATTGCGATTATTATGGCAAACACAAGAGCTTTCCCACACATTGCTGCTAACATAAAAGACCAGTTGACAGTGGTGAAGTTCAACTCTACCATGCTTTTGAATATAATAGCTGGCAATGCAAAAGTACCTGAAAGTAAATACGGCTTTAGATGGGGTAGGTTGTTGACAGTGGCCACAGTACACATAGGCGGAATGACAAGTCATTGCTATCTAAAATAAAAAATGAGTGATATACCTTAGTCTAATTTAAAGAAAGAAATTACCATAATCCACAATGCCAGTTAGAAAAATATTGAATAATTTTTAAAAATACATACCGGTACATTAAAACATAGAAAAACAAAAACCTACCGACAAAGTTGCTAATCCCCTTTCCTTGGCTCTGGGTCACAATATTGAACCACCCAGCCAGATATCCAAAGATTATAATGATGAAACAATTGACAAGTGCAGGAAATAGGTTGGTAAAGGATGATGCAGTCGCCATTTCGCCAATTTTGTTTCAACTCATTTGCCAGACTTCACCACCAACATAAGAATCCAAGGCCTTTTGTGTTATGACTACTCTTTTTCAGGGATTTTAATGGCCTATGTTGCAGACATGTTGTGAACAGGCTTTCTAATAATTGAAATAAAAACTTAATTTTTTCACGATAAATGTTAAAAATTATATATTACGGGCAAAGGTATGATTTTTTCGTTTATGAAGAAATATTTAAAGTGAAAAAGTATATGTCATATCATGAGGTACAAAGTCTAGTTATTGCATAATCAGGTAGTGGTACAACATATAATAGATACCAGTACCGAGTAACATTACATGAATGCAACTAAAAGAATTAACCAAGGCACAAAACAAACTAAGGCAGTTTTCTTCCAGCAAGCACAAAGCATTTTTATTCCAGTAAACATATTACCTCTGAATAAATTCTTAAAACCATTGAACTGAAATTATTGATCTGTAATACCAAACTCATCAATAGGGTTTACTTCAGGGTTAATCCCTGATCGTTTAAGTTCAATTGCCAGCTTAAATAAGTAATGGTAGCATTCAGCTTGTGTCTTTGCTCTTTGCCAAGTATTGCCCCATATATACACCCCATGCCTACGAACGAGGACAGCATTAGTTTGTGGGTACATTTCCATTGCTTTTTTCATTCGCTTAGTTAAATCCTTTTCGTATAAGACATTTTCCACGATTGGGACAACAAGGGTATCGCTATATTTGTAAGATTCATTAGTGGTGCCAATTTTAATTCCCTTCAACATTTCCTGATGGGTGATTCGGAACTCCTTGCCTTTGAATATGAGCGAAGCCAGGACTGCGTACTCGCTGTGACTGTGCAAAACTGCTGAAGCATTCCGAAGGGAATAAGCATTCATGAACAATGGAGCACATTCGGTTAGTTTAAACCCATCTGGACAATCCAATACCTTGCCTTTTTGGTCACATTTAAAAATTTCGCATGATTTTATCATCTCCTTCTGTACTCCAGAGGGAGCCATGTAGATTAAGTCACCATGACGCACGGACATCCCGCCCCCAGTCCCAGTGGCCCAACCTAGGTTGTACATCCATTTACACAACTTTGGAATTAATTGGGTTGGATCATTGTCTTCCGATGAAATATTTTCTTCATGATTCATATTTTCTATTTTTGCACGTTTCATTGTCAGCTTATACACAGGTAGTTATTTTACGGCGAAGAATAAACTGCTACCACAATTTTTCTGCAACAGCAATTGCCAAGTACATATAACTGTGCGGTATTACTGAAAACACTTATTATCACAAAGCAAAGAAAAAATGGTTGGTTTATTGCTATTGTTCCTGTTCTACAATCTGTTATAGTTCCTGTACCCGGTACCTTAGGTACCGGTTCGGTACATTATTGGAGATATTGCATAACCATATTTAGCAACACATTTTATATACTTATACTTAATGCAATCATGGACACTGACAAAACCTTTCAGACGTTAAGCTTATTCCTATGTAGGGATTCGTATTGAAACTAGATCATAAAGACTTATAGCGAATAATCACAAGGTGTCCTTGAGCAAGTCACTTAGTAGACCAGAGGATTTATATGCTTCACAAAATCTATCACAATATCTTCATTTACCATAACTCTGGTTTAGATCTGGTAATCCGACCGTTGGGACGTGTTCTTATATAACGATGCAATTTCCTGTTATATAACGATGCAATTTTCCTGTTATCTTAACTCTGTACAAACTATTATTCCATCCTAAACTATCCTACGTGTTATAATTTATAGTACTTCATGTTAGACAACGCTGAAATCATATATAAATGTGTAATCCAGGACCACGCTTGAATTCTGATAGCTCGTACAGTCTGATTATTATCAAACTAAAATGTAGCGACCAAATCCGAGAGATAGTAGAAAAAGTATTGCCTTTTTTATCTTATACTAGATCCCGGTTGTCTTTCGATTTTTCTTCTATGGGTGTTCGAAACACGAAAAGACGTGCTGGTAAGCATACGGTCGTATGACCGACCAAACGGTTAACGCAACTGAAAAATGTGCCGTTCTATATACAAAAACGGTCCTAGTAACAAATACATTAGAAACTTCTGAAAAGATATAAAAAAAGACCTGCTGCTTTCATTAAATCAAAATAAATTTATTATTTTAAGTTTATATTCTTTGATGATCTATTTGGCTCATCCGCCGATAGCTTAATGATAACGTCGTATCCGCACACATGGTTGGACACAAAGCGAAGTAATGTTCGTTTTCCAAGCATATGCGAATAATGAAGCAAACACGTGCCAACAGGCTCTCGAGCGTGAGTGTAACGCCAAACTGACAGCACCGGCCATCAGCGGTATTGCTGTTGAATCGAAACCGGCCCTAAATTGTTGGTGGTGTTCTTGAGTAAGACATTACTTAGCGTCGCCTACACGTAGTGAAATAATGAAAAGAACTAATGCTCACACGTCTTATATAGAGGGAGAAAGAGACCATTGCAACAGCGTCGGTAAACCAAGAAAGGGATAGGACAATATAGAATATTAACGTTTATGCCAAAATGAATGTAAAAACGTAGGTTATCACAAAGGCAATCATCAGATTATCGCGCCCCTGGAATAAAAAATTGATATGCGAGATTTGTTATTTCGCAGCATTTTATTTTAAATTTATATATAGGTCAAAAATATCCTTCGAGCCGGATTCGAACCAGCGACCTATGGATATCTGTTGCAACCTCTACAGTCCACCGCTCTACCAACTGAGCTATCGAAGGGATGGTTATTAAACAACGAGCATATATACACATTATACAATGTGTGGAAATCGCTTTTGAATTGCTCGAAGCATCCCCTTCAAATTGACGCTATCATAACAGGAACTGGAGAAACCTATCTTTGTGGTTCAATACTGAATCGGATAACAGCAAATTAGAACTAGAGAGTGTCAACCACGTGTTTAACCACCACCATTCGTAAAACACATGTTGTATGCCATATATTCATGCTATACAGGGTCCCTAACCACATTTTGTATTTTATACACTGAGTATGTAGTTTGTTTCTGCAAGCATAAACGCATGGGTCCCATAGTTATCAAACCAAACTTCTTCTCCATGTGTAGATAAAAAAAGAACAATCGTGTTAGATTTACGAACATTTCACCACAAATGTTTTAAATAAAAGCTTTCTTTTAATCGTTTTTCGTGGTTTCAGGGAATTACTGGGTTTATTAGATAAGTTTCTACTGGGTTTAGTACGTACGTTTCTGTTTTTACCTATGTGGGTTATGTTGTATAACAATTCTTAATGTTTTATTCTGATTAGTCAATTCCTTGTCTGATTTGTCAACTCCTTGTTGAAGATGTTTGTACGATATGGCATGCCTGTCACAATCATAATTCAGGAAAATATCTGCGTTTTTAAAGGAAATACCCTAATAAATGATTTTTTTAATTGGAACAGAGTGTTTAAATGTCTAACATTTTACCAAATCTGATTCAAATTGGAGCTGCCGTTTAAGCGATATGCAAAAATACCGTTTTGGTTATTAACGTCTCAGGGGAATTCCTCTAGATATATTAGCCAAAATTTTGGTTTGTGCATATCTAGGCCATGTTGTCTAACAAATAAAAAAGTTGGATTGAGCATACATTTTTTTCTTCTTGTAGATGTCAGGGCGACATGACATGCCTGTCACAATCATAATTGGACAACAAAAGCTTATTTTTAGGGTATTTCCCTAGGTAATTTTTTTATTTCTTTTAAGTGTTAAATCAGTTACTAATGCACTTACATTTTATCAAATTTGATTCAAACTGGATTTACAGTTCAAGAGCTATGCGCAAAAAAAGCTCATTTTTTTAGAAAAAAATATTGTTTTGGTTTTTAACGTCTCAGGGAAATCCCCCTGGATATATTACCCAAAATTTTAGTTTTTTCAAATCTAGGCCATGTTGTCTAACAAATGACAAAGTTTTATTGCAATTCCATTACTCCTTGTGATAGATGTCGGTGCTACAACCCATGCCTGTCACAATCATGATTTGAAAACAAAATCTTATTTTTAGGGTATTTCCCTGGGTAATTTTTTTAATTCTTTCAAGGGATATATCAATGGTTAATGCACTTACAGTTTACCAAATCTAATTGAAATTGGAGTAGCCGTTCAAGCGCTATGCCTAAAAAAGGTAATTTTTTTAAAAAAAGATACCGTTTTGGTTTTTCACCTCCAAGGGGAATTCCCCTGGGTATATGCCCCAAAATTTTGGCTTATGCATATCTAGACCATGTTGTCTAACAAATGACAAAGTTGTTTTGCCATTCCATTACTCCTTCTGGTAGGTGTCGTTGACACAAGCGCATGCCTGTTACAATCATGATTTGAAAACAAAATCTTATTTTAGGGTATTTCCCTAGGTAATTTTTTAAATTCTTTTAAGTGGTATATCAGTGGCTAATGCACTTACAGTTTACCAAATCTAATTGAAATTGGAGTAGCCGTTCAAGCGCTATGCCTAAAAAAGGTATTTTTTTTAAAAAAAGATACCGTTTTGGTTTTTCACCTCCAAGGGGAATTCCCCTGGGTATATGCCCCAAAATTTCGGTTTATGCACATCTAGACCATGTTGTCTAATAAATGACTAAGTTGTATTGCCATTCCATTACTCCTTCTGGTAGGTGTCGTTGCCACAAGCCATGCCTGTCACAATCATGATTTGAAAACAAAATCTTATTTTTAGGGTATTTCCCTGGGTAATTTTTTTAATTCTTTTAAGTGGTATATCAGTGGCTAATGCACTTACAGTTTACCAAATCTAATTGAAATTGGAGTAGTTGTTCAAGCGCTATGCCCAAGAAAGCTATTTTTTTAAAAAAAGATACCGTTTTGGTTTTTCACCTCCCAGGGGAATTCCCCTCAGTATATTCCGCAAAATTTTGATCCGTGCACATCTAGACCATGTGATCTAACACACGACAAAGTTTTATTGCGATTCCAATACCCTTTTGGTAGATGTCGTTGCCACAAGCCATGCCTGTCAAGCGTTTGACGAAAAAAAAAAAGAAAAAAAAAAAAAAAAAAAAAAAAGAAAAAAAAAAAACGGACAAAAACAATATGTGTCCCATTTTTCCAAATGGGACCCATAACTAGCGTAAAAATAATTCAGCGCCGTTTTAACGCTCATGCGACGGATAGAGTCTAATTCGTATCATTGCATTCTGATGTTCAACCATTTAAATTATAACGAATGGGGTATAGGAGGCGTTCAACTAATTATTTTCCCTATCTCTCCAATGCAAACTGACCTCACAAAAACGACTGTCACTCAAAATCCTGACATAGGAAGTCTTAGATTTTTTCACAATTCAAAATTGAAGCTTGGATCTGCAACCTAAACTCAAAACCCTACAAAATTTTGTTTAAAAATTTTGAGCCCATACCCCTTCGTACATCGGCAACTTTTTTCCAACAAAACAGCTAGCAGATGCACATTCAACACCTTTATTTTACAAAGCACTGCTCCACGATTACAAAACTTTACAGCTAAACGAGAACACCGGCGCGCAGCCTAGCACATGCTGCTTTCAACAAAACAAACATTGGGGAATCACCACCATTGTTACTCAGCAAAACACTAGTTTAAAAACAATGACTCATGGAGGGTACCACTCGTCACATCCTGCCGTTCATAGAGGTCTTAATTGGTTATACGCCATCTTGGAAACGGTGACCGTTCCAGTTTGGTTTAAACTGTTTGAACTTACTAGTAGAGGTCATTCTGTGAGACTCCGGTCCAAATTTTAACCGTTTCGGTTGACTGCTTCGGCTATTACAGGCCTTCGACTGAAGGGTGGTCATTCTGTAGATTTCATTTGGCGACAGTGTCACTGGTGATGACTGAAACTCTTCGTACACATTAAAATTCACTGCTTGATGTTCCACAAGTTTCAGCACATTTTTTCACTGTAATTTGAAAGGTTTAAAGTCCATAACCAGGGTACAAATAGTTGTTTTTGAGTAAAAAAACACACCCAATGTCACCTTTGAGCCTCGTGTGACCACATTTTGTCCGCCTCCACTTCTTTCACCAATGTTTGACAATCAAGGATGGTTAGGATTGGTAAGTTTTTATATCTCTCTGTATGCATAAGTGTCCAACAACACATCTAGGCCTTCACACCTGCCCAAAAATTGAAAAATATGAAAAAAAGGTCACATGTGGATACCAAGAGGAGTACATTTTTCAGTCCTATATCTCAAATCGGATTAACAGTCTGTATCGAAAGATTGTCTGGTATTTATAAAAGCCATTCGAAGTTAGGTTCTTGAAAAAATATCCGAACGACCCTCTACCGGAGTGAAAACAACCAAAAATGAGAAAAAATGACTAATTAATTACTTTGCTAATTAGCATAAGTAATTAAGTGTAAGATTTTAGACAAACAGTTGACTAGTAACATTTATCCACACTCAAATTTCTATAAATTTGGAGATTTTGGCTAAAAATTCAAAATAGCCCGTTTTTCATTTAGGAGGCGTTCAACTAATTATTTTCCCTATCTCTCCAATGCAAACTGACCTCACAAAAACGACTGTCACTCAAAATCCTGACATAGGAAGTCTTAGATTTTTTCACAATTCAAAATTGAAGCTTGGATCTGCAACCTAAACTCAAAACCCTACAAAATTTTGTTTAAAAATTTTGAGCCCATACCCCTTCGTACATCGGCAACTTTTTTCCAACAAAACAGCTAGCAGATGCACATTCAACACCTTTATTTTACAAAGCACTGCTCCACGATTACAAAACTTTACAGCTAAACGAGAACACCGGCGCGCAGCCTAGCACATGCTGCTTTCAACAAAACAAACATTGGGGAATCACCACCATTGTTACTCAGCAAAACACTAGTTTAAAAACAATGACTCATGGAGGGTACCACTCGTCACATCCTGCCGTTCATAGAGGTCTTAATTGGTTATACGCCATCTATAGCGCATGTACGAAGCCATCTCAGCCCATGGGCACGCTGGGCATTCGTTAAGGGTTCAAATTTTAGGAGACTGATGATGCCCTAAATCTCGTCTATCATTTAAGATGTATGTGTTTATTTAAATAAGTGATTTGTGCAGCAAAAGTAATTGCTCGTGTCCATCGCCGAAGCCCGTGACATAAAAAAAAACAATCTAAGCTGCTGGACAGGACGGGATATATTCATACAATGCCGTATTCCGTGATATGGGCTAATCCGCAACGAAGTGAACGGAAACTCATTTACAAATCTTCTGCAGCTGCGCCAATGACAGCGATTACCTTCTTTTGGTTTAAAAATTGATTTCCTACCTAAGTGATGAAAGAAGGTCTTATTGCTCTGTGAACTATCGATCTAATTGTATTGAGAATCAAATCGTTTTAGTCACCAGCATGTGGTCATTCATTCCGCCAATACCAATGCGGTTGGTAAACACTTGCTGCGCTCAGCTGTACGTCGTGATGTGCTTGCTGGACAAGCGTTCTAGCTCACGCCGTCGTCGTAACTGTGTTGTTGTGATGAAACTGTGCTGTTGTGGGGACAGAGAAATAAATCTTGGCAAAATGAAATCTCTTGGTAATGGAGTGATTGAAGAGCAGAATGCTCCTAAGGGATATTCTTGTCGTGGGAACTTCCAGTGGTCCAAGGAGTTTATACGAGTCTTTATTTGCATCTGCAGATGCGATGCACGATTTGCACATTTTAGACTGGGGCTTATCCGGTGCAATGATGCCCCTTACGTTCCCTATACACATTGATAAAGTTGACTATTCTATTCTGTCTTTAAGTGGCAATAAAAAATTAAATGTTAACCAGTTTTCAATTTAACTAGAGAGTGTCAACCACGTGTTTAACCACCACTATTTGTAAAACACATTTTGTATGTCATATATTCATGCTACAGGGTCCCTGACCACAATTTGTATTTTATACACTGAGTATGTAGTTTGTTTCTGCAAGCATAAACGCATGGGTCCCATAGTTGTCCAACCAAACTTCTTTTCAATGTGTAGTTAAAAAAAGAATAAACATCTTAATTTACATACATTTTACCTTAAATGTTTTAAATTAAACCTTTTTAAGCGCTGTAATGAAATAAAGGAAATTCCCCTGGGTTTAGTAGATGAGTTTCTGTTTTTACATATTATGTTGGCCATGTTATGTAACAATTCTTAAAGTTTTAATGTGATTTGTCGACTCCTTGTTGGAGATGTCAGTGCGATATGGCATGCCTGTCACAATCATAATTCAGGAACATATCTTCGTTTTTAGGGGAGTTACTCTAAGCAATTGTTTTCTTTCTTTTAATTGGCCTAAAGTGTCTAATGGTCTAACATTTAACCAAATCTAATCAAAATTAGAGCAGCCGTTCAAGCGCTATGCCCAAAAAATCTATTTTTTTAGAAAAAAAATGTTTTGGTTTTTAACGTCTCAGGGGAATTTCCCTAGATTCATTACCCAAAATTTTGGTTTCTGCTTATCTAGACCATGTTCTGTTACAAATGTCAAATTTTTATTGCGATTTCATTACTCCTTTTGCTAGATTTCGGGGCAACATGGCATGCTTGTCACAATCATAATTAAAGAACAAAATCCGATTTCTAGGGTATTTCCCTGAGTAATTTTTTTATTTCTTTTAAGTGTAAAATCAGTTACTAATGCACTTACATTTAACCAAATCTGATTCAAATTGGAGCTGCCGTTCAAGCGCTATGCCCCCAAAAGCTAGTTTTTTAGAAAAAAATACCGTTTTGGTTTTTAACGTTCCAGGGGAATTCCCCTGGTTTTATCTCCCAAAATTTTAGTTTCTGTTCATCTAGACCAGTGGTTCCCAACCTGGGGGTCGCGACCCCCAAAGGGGTCGCAAAGTATGTTAAAGGGGGTCGCGAAGCTGTTGCTAATAAGAACAAAGGTGAATGTCAATAGGACTGGGTACCGGTACGCTAGTAGTATGTGCTATCCTGTGTATAACTTTTCATTGGGATATTTCATTCGGATTGTTTGTAGCACATTATTATTGCATCAGTATGCGTCGATTGTGATGTCATAATCTATGACCACGTGAATCTTAACGTGCAATAGCTGCAAATTGGAACTTTATTTGGGAAGTAGCCTAGTATATTATACAACAGAAATCAGTCAAAACTTGAAATTGGTCAAAAATAGTAAAGGTGAGCATGGTACACGTTTAGCTGCAGACCTACAAGGTCAACCATCCCACTGATTTGTTAATAAATGCAAGTAAAATATTTTAGTGCTTACAATTTTGCATTTAGGATAGAATATAAGCGTGGGTCACGGAATCTGCGAAAATTTTTAAGGGGGTCAGTAAGACAAAAAGGTTGGGAACCACTGATCTAGACCATGTTGTCTAACAAATGGCAAAGTCTCATTGCGATTCCATTTTTCCTTCTGATAGATGTCGGGGCGACATGCCATGCCTGTCAAGCGTTTGACGAAAAAAAAGAAAAAAATAATAAAAAAAAAAAGAAAAAAAAAACGGACAAAAACAATATGTGTCCCAATTTTTCAAATGGGACCCATAATAATTGCCAGTTTTCAGCATTAATGCAAATAGTTATGCCCAGAAAAGGCAAATAACGTAGTACTATAGTTTTAATAGCAAACAAGCTTCGTCCGTCAGAGTAATCTGGTGGTTTAGTAGGTCGACTTTTAGCCGAAGGGTTGCAAGTTGGTAGCTGGTTGGTTGTGTCCTTGGGCAAGGTACTTAACGGACACTGCCTGAACCCAGCGTCGTATAAGTTCCACTAAATTTAAGGAACCTGTGAATCAAACACAACACACTCAATCGCAAATGTGATTTTAATGTAACAGTATAAGACCATTAATTACTTAGTTCAATATTTAGTTGCCCAGATATAATATAATGTAAAGTATAAGTTTATTTATTTACCTTAAGATTAAAACACAATTTTGTCTAGATTTCAAGAGTGCAGCGCAGTTTTGGGTTTTAAAAAATATTTTAAAGGATGATCAGCTATTTGTTATGTTCCGTGATTTTTAAACAGAGGTAATTTTCGAACCTATACTGGGCTCGTTGCCATCAGGGACGTTTTTGTGTGTGTATGTGTGTTTTTTTTATATAAATTTGTATATGATTCGGTTGCGCTAACTATTCAGCCACGCGACCGTTCGGAATATAACTGAAGAAATCCAATTATATAAAACATATAGTACAATAGCTCTGGTAACCCGACGGTGGGCACGAGGTGATCTGACGCTTGCCCGTGTGATAACTCCTTTGGTTATTCCATTCACGGGGATAAACATGAATACGCTATCCTATCCCATCCTAATGGCAAAGCTGAGCGTTATCAGACAGTCGGCAAATCGCCTGATCAAAGATATACATCGATATACCAATATTAGACAAAATACCTCTGATAAATTCTCTTGCATTTTTCATTAACAGGGATAAACATTAATAACTTTTCCTATAATAGCCCGCGTTTTTCCAGTTACGGTGATAAAACATAATCATCCTGGTTTCCCAGCATTGGGTACTGTACTTATATAGAAATACCATAACACTTTAACCCAAGCGGTTTTGATTAGAACAGCACATTTTCTTTATTAATTTCGTTGTTGTGAATAAACGGTGCTGAAATACGGATATTAATGAAAATTTAATAAGTCAATTCAACTAAAGTTAAAATCGGACAATTTTATCTCCTACCAAGACTGCTGGGGTTAAAGTTCTTTCTATATCAAAGTGGAGAAACTGTATCCACAAGAAAATAATTTTCAATGCGCGTCCGGCGAATTTTAACTGTTTGAAAGTATTGTTTAGAAAGTAATGGAATTTAGAGTTCCCAAATTAACCATGCCCGACATGCGGCAACTCACGTCGGATGCTTCAACTATGTTTACAAGGGCAAAGCAGGTCATTACTTTTACGAGAATATTTTATTTAAGTATTACTGCGTTAGAAAAAAGAATTACTGTATTTTGTTTTTTTTTACCTTTTATTAATCTGTGTAATACAATTTGATTTGAATTAATTTGCGCTACATAACTCATCGAATATTTGGTAAATAATCGTAGCTCGGGCTCACACAAGCTTGGGACCCGGTATGAGGAGTATAGTAATGGCATAAGAAATACCAGGGCATGGTTATTTTATGTATAAATACTGATACTCCATTTTATCCTTTCGCAAAGGTACAAACTTCATTATAGACAACCTATGGGTTATATTTATTCTTGCTCATCCTGCACCCCATGTTGTAATGATGCCACTCCTACTCGCTGTGTTGCCACAACGCTATTTGTGTGTTGTTTTTTTTGCATGCACTCTACTCCACGCACTAGGGAGCCAATTATCCCTTTGGGTATCTTAAACAGGACATGCTAGCCTGGGGCACTCGCGCATGCATTGCAGTGTCAGATGTTGTAACAACTTTCATTTGTTTTTTAGTTCACCGAGGAGAAACTAGGCAACGCAGAGAAAACCGAATACGATGCGAATTTTGAAAACCTTCAAACGAGATATGACAAAACAAAACATTGGACAGAGAAACTTAAAGCTCAAACAGAGGCAGCTCTCCAACCAAACCCAAGTAATTTTGACTTATTTTAAAATTTAAAAATATATTAAAATAATTAATTGCTCTGAGCAGGGAAACAGATATTTAGCTGAATTTTCTATAAAGTTTGTTTACTATTTAGGCAATTTCTCTTTGTTGTTTATTTTTGAAATTGATTTTCTTGGTTTGATGGTAAAAATGTGATACCGTATTTATTGATGGCATCATTTGCCTATTTAGTTCTAACTTACTAACTTTTATGTTCCACTTATATTGTGAAAATTTATTAATCGTAGTTAGGATGTGCTTTACATCCATACATACTTGGTTGAATAAAATAAATAACGAAAAAAACATGTATATAGCATAGTAATGGCACAATAACAACAATATTACCAATATCTAGAATAGGATTCGAAATTACTATTATAGAACTGTTCCTAAATATTAAACTAATAGAATAATAAACTATTCTATTTAGCCCATCCCTACCTGTACATTACATGATAAATAAAATATCTTGAATACCCTATACCATTTAAAATAACATTTAAAAGTGGTTGGGCAGCAATTGAATTGTGTTGTTACAGGATTTTGTTTAATGTAGACTTGGTGATTTGTTTATGGTGCTTATACCAACATATGCCACATAAACTCGTCACTTTATTTTTATTGATGTGGAATTCAATTTATTTGTTTTCTTAAACTTTAAAATTTTAACAGTTGTTTTCTTAAGCTTAGTAGATTACAGGGTGAGCAAACAGCAAAAGACTTTAATGAACATCCTGCTATATCTCGTTAATTACTGTTAATCACACTTTAATAGCTCGGTCAATCTCTGTAGATTATACAACACACTAACTCTGATATAGTTTCAAACAGTGCATTATCTGAAAAGTACCTCTTTAATGCATAGTGCCTTCGACCAAACATGCATATTTTATATTCTTGATTCCTTGCATACTATTATTCAGGGGTAGTTCCGATGAGTAAGAATTGGAATGTTTCTGCAAAGGCAGGTTTCGCTATACAAACGTGATTTCCAAAGCACCCCTAGAATTGCGATTGATTATGATGTCATCAAAGCCAAAATAGCACACTCAAATCATGTTTACATAAAACGTTGTACACAAACAAGTTCCTTGTGCTTTTGCATGCCAATTTTAAAGAAACTACGAATAGGGATTACGAATATAATTCTTTTAAATATATATGCAATTTAAAAAGCATATTAGTTCATTTTAATGTATTTAATATTTTACCCGAGTGCAAATTATAATCTGTGATAATAACTGAAAAGGTAATACAACAAAGATAATAATTATATTACGTAGGCCCACTTATTTCTAATTTGCAACATGTAAAGTTTAAAGTTACTGTTATGTCTGTAGTTTGACTTACATTTTCTTTTTATTGCTTGGGTAAACATTTGATAAGAAAAGGCTCGCGAAATATTTACCAGCTGATGTCTCAAGGACAAGGCATTAAGAAGATTTATTTGAACACTGTTTGTTTAAATATGTACGATGTGTGTTAAATATTCATTCTTTTTACAACTGTTTAAACAATGGAAATTTTCTGATCTTATACCGTATATTTCAAAATAAACTAAGAATTTTCTCCAAGAGATATCATACATTACAGGCGCATACTTTAAACATCATTCAAAAATGCAATGATATCCAAGTTTATTATAGTGGGGTAATTATTATTAATCATAATATTTCTTGCTCAATCCAATCTGGAGAAAAAACTGTCTTATAAACACTTATATTCTTGTTATGCTGTTTGGTGACTACTTTCCATTCAAATTTCCCTATTGCCTTCAGTTTCCATGTAAACTATCACCAGGGTAGTTAATTAACTGTCCTTTATGGGAAAACAGATTCAAACATTTCAGAAACAAAAACAATACATAAGTAAGCTGCCATGTAACAAATAACTACACGAACCACCAATGACCCTAAGCAACTACTCTTTACCCCAGACAATCGGATGGAAGATTTCGTTTACCTGAAGCTTGACCGTAAACCACCGGATCGAATTAACAACACTGAGCAACTCGGGTTAACGATGATTGAAGCCGGGAATGACTTTGGACCTGGAACTTCATACGGTAGTGTCACTTGTGACTTGTGTGATATTGGCATTGATGTTCACATTTTGTGACTTGACATTCTGTGGAAAATGTTTAATTCCAGCACAGGCATACCTGTAAAAATATGCCAGTAAAACAATTAAAACTTTGCCGAAAATATGCAAGTCATATTATGTCTAATTTACAGCTTATTATTGCAACATCCCATAAGTTTAAGTAAAACAAAACATGATTTTTATTTTAAAAAAGGGTGCTATTAACCCTAGTTACTTGAGCTCCTCATTTTGTATGTCTTATGTTGATTTTCAAGCATAACATTGTTTTCAAACATTTTTCCTGTAACAAAAGGAGAATCACTCCTTAACAGAGACACATTTTTGTTTGTTTAGTCTAATGTCATGTTTGGTTCTTACCTTTAAAAAGGTTTATGTATTATAGCACGATATTGCTCAACATATGCCCATATATAAATAATTCAGTTGCATACAAATTTGAATATACAGTATAAATTATACACACAATACATACCGTTTCTGGAATATACTATTAGCTTTGGTTTCACCTCACCTAGTAGAATCATTAAAAACATGAATGTTTTTTAAAAATATAGTTTATAATAATTGACCATTCAAAATTCAGTTTGCAAAAGTGATTACAGCACAATTGTCCTGTGACAATTGTGTTGTAATAATTAAGTGTGCCAGAAATTATCCATCATCGACTGGCCATCTATCAGCAATATTGGATATGAATAATTAATCCATGATAACGCTGTAATGGATATCATGGCAATCATCTGCTTATTGTGAAGTCTTACATTTTAAAACACCTGTTGATACTTTCAAATGAAACTGTGGATATGTGTTTAATAAATAGCTACAATATCATTACTCTTTTGCAAAGTTGTATATTGGTCATTCATGGCCCACAATATTGGTTTCAAGTTATTTGTTGCAGCTGTTTCCTACTTTTGAACAAACAGTACAGCTGTTTTAACAGTAATCAGGTAGCAATCCTATTTAATTGCGGCCAATTTCAATATCTTGGCTTACTTTTCCAAAAATTTGTATACAGGGCAGAAGCCACATATTCCTTCCAACTTACTATTGTGTATTAAAATACTTATATACCATTGGAATGTAATATCTAAATCATATCAAAATAGCTTGTGGAATTCATACAGCTATTAAGTAACACATGTACTGATTTTAAGTAACATAATTTTTATAATTTTTAGAACATTATTTTTGTTAAAATATTTTACAATAAATTTTTTTTAGAATGTCTTTTTTCTCAGGAAGTGCGCTTGCAAAATGTGGTGAAACTCAAATGAAACTCGGTCAATCAGAGCAAACCTTTATCCAGACTACCCTGCATAATTACCTACAACCCCTTTCCAACTTCCTGGAGGGGGATTGTAAAACTATTCAGAAGGAAAGGAAAACTTTAGAGAAAAAGAGGCTCGATTTGGACGCTTCGAAAGCTAAAGTTCGGCGAGCCAAGTCTCTTGAAGCAAGGCAAACGGTTGGTCATATTTTTTTAGTTTTTGGTTTATCTTTAATGCCAGTGTAAATCGTTATCTTAATGGCTGATTCATGAATGGCGTTGTCATTTGTTTGTAGATAGTTTGTCCGACCTGTTAGATCAGTGGCCAACACATGCCACAAATCAAACTCAGCAAAACATTTTTAATTAATTAAGTAGGAATTATCAATCCAGATGTATGCAACAAGCAAAATGACAGTGATTATAGAATGACAGTTTAAACAAAAACAAAATACATTTAAATATTGAATTAAACTAGTACAGCCATTAGGTCTACTTGCTAAGAGGAAAATATACATTTAAAAAAGTATAGTTTTTGCTGATATATTAATGTAAACCTACATTTAAAAAATTTAGTTATAGAATATACGCTCAAACTATCGTCTGTGTTGTTATGGTACACACATAGCTATTTTTAAGATTACATTTTCACTCCATAGACAATATTTCCTAATATATGGTTGAGAATCACGTACTCCTACTTGACCTTTACAATGGATCCTAGGAACAGTACGAAAGTTGATTATTAAGTGTTGAAATAACAGGGTTGTGCTGTGTGGTTTTACACTCAACTGACAATTTTATATATCACGAGTATGGTGTATGGCTGTGTTGATGAAAAATCATTTTCTTTGCTTTTTTAATAAAACCAATAAAGCCAATACAACTAAAACATGTGATGTGATCACTGAAGTGTATTGCTTTTTTATTGGCTGTTTTGCTTTTATTAGGCCTATGTCATGTTTTCCCATATGTTGTGTGCACATATGACATTTTGGTTAACAGAATCTGCAATATACATTTAAGAATATGTAATATACAACAACACAGTATCATGATGGTGGTAACCGAAAGGACAAGGACCGTCTAAAATCTATATTATAGTTATACCTCAAAGTTATGTTATAATTATACCAAGATTTAATCAATATAAAACTACTTCCAATCAGAACATTAAATACAAAGTCACAAACAAAATTTGTATTTCCTCATTGAGTCATTCTGGAATTTAACTCGATTCTATTATACCTATCAATTGAAAATCTTATTATGTTCCGATTTTAACAAAAGAACGAAAAAGTAATTCTATCTATCGACCGTCTTTTTGTTCCAATGTATTTAAATTAGGTTTTATCCAAATTGTAAAGTCCAAGTTAATCTTTTGTTTCCATTCTGTTAGTCATTTCATATTTGAATTATTTTTTATTATGGAATGGAGACATTCCCAAACAAGATTCCATTACTAGTAGGTCAGACTTTTAAGTTAACGGTACTTAAATATTTTTGGAATAAATATTTCCATTCTTCCACAGTCGGAGAGTGAACTACGGATAACGCAAACTGACTTCGATCGACAGCAGGAGATAACTAGACTTCTACTGGAGGGAGTCAGCAGCACACAGGTTCGCTTTGCCTGAATACTTTTCCCGTATAGTTAAGTACTTTTCTTTAGTAAGGTATAATGATGCTTTAATGCATGCAGGAAATATCTGTAACATCTTGACAGTATTCTTCAGATATCTGACTAGACTGTTGACAGAGATAGATGAGTGATCATCAATGTCATAATCACTAACTAGGCAATGCAAATGTAAAACATGGCTTTTTTATAAAAATTAGCTGTAAAACATCCACATGTTACAAAACTGTTACAAATGCAGAATAAATAAACAAAACATTTGCAATCAACAATGAAGGACAGGAAAGCTGAATTAGGAATTAGTGAAAAGAATTGATTATATTTGCTCTTTGTATTCCAGTGCAGAAATTGATTTTTTTCATGTATGTTTTATGGTTGGGATTAAACGGACAACATTAAAAGGAGGGAAAGGGTGAAATTTCTCAATTTGAGAATGTAAACAATCTCGGATGCTGATAATAACACTTCTTAATCACAGAACAAACTATAATTTTCACTTCAAGCCCGAACAGTAAATGGCCTTATCTTCATTTTAGTGTGAAGTGTCCCTTTCTTTTATTACCTTCCTGTTTAAATCTTTAATAATGCCCTCTGTTTTGGATTTAATGATGTTTACACAGAATTTTAGGTATATGTATATAATTCGAGTTAAAAACAAAGTTTGTAGCCTTTGCTCTGTAATTAAATCTAAAATTCTTTTGTTTGTTTTTAATGCTATGCATATGTATTAAAATTAAATCAAACATTATATTAATACTCATTTATAATGATTGAATTTCACACCAACAAGTGTAGTTTACGCCAGTATGTGTTTTTTTGTTAGATTCAGAGCAAAACCAGTGAAGCAAAGGTAACAATGGGTTACTAATAGTCCTACATTTTAGGAAATCAGTTATGCTGTCAGAGAAGTGTTGGTTTCACATTAAATGACTGATAATGTATTTAATCAAATATAGCAGCGATACGTTTTGTGAGCCTTATAAATTCCTTGGATGTGTTGATTTCCGGTTGGTGTATTTCTTAACACCTATTTTGTCGTTTAAACCGAGTCGGCTCTGCCTTTTAAATCAATGAATCATCCCGGACCATCTGTGATTCTGTGGCGTGCATGTCTGTGTCATGCATATTTAAATACTCTTACCACAATCGCATTTTTGATTGATCTTAAGTGTTTTTAAATCCCTCTTAAAGTGAGTCACTGCGCATCGCCCTGCTGTGTGTGCTTATCGTGATAGACAAGGGATTTGTGCTTCGTGGATAGAGCAACATATTAGAAAATTCATAATAGAAAGGTGTCAACAGTAATACGATTGATGTCTTTTGAGGCGTTGCAGAAACTCTTCTCCGTTTTTACTCAACGTCATGTTCCAAGTTTGACTTGTGCTTTAAGATTCATGTACGGTGAAGGAAACCTTAATGAAATGAATTCTATTACTGGCTATTCATCACATTTCTAGTGTGAATTTGTTTAATATAAATGCAATACGCCCCAATTTGACCCTGTGATTTTTATACAAAACCAAAACAACTTTGCTTTTGTTACATTTTCACTTGGACACAAAATATAAAAATCACTTATAAAGTTGAAGAAGAAATATATAACAAGGAATAATAAAAGGTTTTCTAATTGTCTGTGTTTTAAGTGACGTCCGCTTACTAATGCATAGGACAGACTGTTCGTCTCATTGGCATCGGGTAATTGGTGGTAGGAAGAATTACTACCTTTTTTAAAGGTTACAGCTTGTGGTTCGGATTTTCCATTTCAAAAACAGTTGTTCAAAGAATTGTAGTGAATTTTCTTACAGTGAAAATGGAACACCTTGTGTCTGTGAATCTAATTTTGTACAATTAGTAAATGTTTATTAAAAAAACAGAAGAGTGATAATGTTCTTTGACTAAATGTATGCCTCGGCTAAAAAATAGTTATCTTTGCATCAAGATTTATGAATACATTCATAGGACTTTTTAAAGCTTATTAGTGAAAAAAACAATCCCATTCTGCAATGCAGCATTTGTTAATTGTCATTGTAATTTAATTACTTTCCAAAAAAAAAACATTTCTAACACCACCAAGCCTAGCTTATACTGGTTATTTGTGCAGTCCTAGACACCCAATAGCAGCCTTGAAAATGAAATATCATTAGGCAAACTTGCCAATTACTGTATTTACTTGCCGATAGGTCGCGCCACCATATAGGTCGCACTATCGGTTTGTGTTAAAATAGTTTAATTTAGAGTTGACTCGCACATAAGTCGCATTGAAAATCTAAGGATTTAAAAGGCCCTTTCCCTAGATTTTTTGCATAGATAACTTTCTATTTTTTTGTAGGGCTTAATATAATTAAAATATATAGTATAATCAAAATATTGACACCTGTGAGCGAAAATAAGTGCATGTATGCAAGCGCAGATCAGCACCTATATTATTTTCAAAAATATAGAGAAAAAAATATAAACCCTATTTGCGTGTATATTCGGTAGCCCATAACATAATTTTTGTTTGAGAAGCTGATTGATAAAGGAATTAAGTTATTTGTGCAAATCTGTTCGTACTAGTTTGTTTGTACTGGTTTTCGTTCATTAGAATCAGTTCTACCGAATGATCAATCAGAACAGCCATGCATATTTTCATCTATTTCTAATTAGTTTACAAAATGTCACAGTATGTAATTGCTGATAGAGTAGTAATAGTGTATTGTGTAATTTGGGGTGTTCGTTAAATACTGATGTGCCGTATGTGTTTGTTGTATTTTATTTACAATTCAGACATCATTTCGGACGCTGAGAATGTCACCGTTTTAAGAACTTTTTTTTTCTTTTTGAGTATTTGCATACTGCAACAAGTAACTTTAAAATGTAGCATTATTATGTTTTTTTTAGATATATTGTGCTCATGTCAACTGCATTGTTCTCTATATAACTAATTGGTTATTATATTTCCAGGCCCATCATTCTCGAAGTTTAAATGAATTTGTCGATGCGCAGACTGAATATTTTGCCAAGTGCTACCAACATATGAAAGATCTACAAGCCCAATTAAGGTAAACCCCCAATTAAGTTAGGTCAGGAGTAGCAGGGACTCCAGGTGGTGCAAATTACACCATTTTTTTGTAAAAAAATTTTTTTTGTCTGATCTAAGTTTAATTCTAATGCTTTTAGAAGTGACAACCTTACCAACGTGCTTATGCAAACATGTTGTGGAACAATGCTTTTGCTCCATTTAACAAAACAACAAGTTCATTCTTATCCTCCTGTTCAAAACACCTTTTATTTTATTGTGTTAAACCATGGTGTAATTTTGCACAATGAGACATTTTTCGGTTTACTGAGAACACAAAGATATTGATTTTTACAAGTCAATTATATCTATTCATACTAGTCATTATGAATATTGGTTATTGGTCAACCGTAGTCATCATCTAACCTCGACGACCAAACTAGTTTCAATCTGATTTTGAACCGACAGCCCTTTCAGCTGACGACACAGCGCATTACAGTTGAAACAGACTGGATGTAATTTAAATTTTAACCATACTTGTCTGTGTATATATATCATTCTCTATATATCATTCTATATATATATATATATATATATATATAATATATCATATATCATTCTCAGGACCAGTGAGCCCTCCCCCTCGCTTAATTTGTTCAACCGATCGAACTCGAGCAAAGCAGCCGTACAAGTGGGAAGCATCGCGCAGAGTAATGATTACACTCCTCTGTCACAAAGCAAGCAAGCCAGGGTGTTGTACGATTACGACGCTACGGATTCTACCGAGTTGTCTTTGCTCGCGGATGAGGTTAGACCGCCGTCTCTGTGTATTAGACACAGTCTAGCAATATATATATTTAAATCTATCATAGGTGGGATTAAAAACCTCAAAGAGTTTAACTGGTAAGGATGGATCCTTTTGTTTATGTCACGATTTGTAAAAACCAAGCATTTTTATTTTGTAAGCCGGGGTTTTCTTGTCTTCCTACTTAAGAGCATAATAAATAATGGACCAACCATTTGTCATGTTTGGTTTGCTTTATTAATAGCATTTTCAGAAATTTAGTGTTACAGCTTGCTTGTTGACTTAATAGGATGGAATATTTCTCCTTGTAGGTTGGATAATATTGGCAATATAACACTAGGTTTTCACATAAGATCGTGCCCACAGTCTGGCCGCAGATGCTCTATGTTATACATGTTGGTGACAATGCTCGTTAATCCACTAGGTTCTAACTATGTCTCCTGATTGCCCTATTCAAGACACAATCGACTAGACAGCAACCGGTTTTAATCCTAACACCTTTGGTTGTTTGACCAAATATGCTAACCAGCGGGATGCCGATAGACCAGTTATATACTCAAAACAGACATGGGTAACATAAGGCCTACCGGCCAAGTCCGTAACGTAAGGGGTATTTTGACCGGCCCGCAAAATGTATCTAACCATACCCTGTAATTAAAATACGAAATACTAATTATCTAATAATCCGGCCCACCAATGATTTGATTTTCCTACATCTGGCCCGCCGACTAGAGAAGTTGCCCACCCATGCGGTATAAGCTCCATATAAACCTGACTGTGCGCACAAAATCTCAACAACCATTATCCGCAGATAATAATTGTTCATGGAGCACCAGGGCTCAGCAAGGATTGGATGATCGGACAGAGAGGAACCACGAAAGGGAAAGTCCCGGTCTCCTATATTTGTTTGCTTGATTGAATAGCAATAGAATAAAGATCTGCGCATAACGGCAGCGGTTATGGGTATCGGTGATGTAATGCAGTTTGTTTCAATTCCAAATTTAGTTGTTTTTTTTCACAAAGTGAAAATGTTTTCTGTTTAAAAGAAAACTTTATAAGAAAATGATTGCTGTTTTCTGAAACAAATTTTTATGAAAACATAACTTGCCATATTTTTGAAAGTTCCAAAACATTTAAAAGTGAGTCTCCCTTCTGTGCTGTCCATTTCAGCATGGAGTTCCCACCCCCTCATTTCATCTTTTCGTGTCGTCCAGTCCCACTGTGACATCTTATCACTATTCCATCAAAACTCGTAGCGCTCCCTTCACGCGGCAAAATGTTGCGGATGATTTCTTTTCTATCTCCAAATATCCACAACTGTCTGTTTTTTCGTTTTTTCCCCGTATTGTTTTTTGTTTCGTTTGTGAACAAGAATTAAAAAACCTTTTTTTCCCGTATTTTTCCATAGAAATCCAAACCGTATGAACACATTATACCCACCACCTTTTGTGAATTTCCTCCATTAATATCGATGTAGTGGTTATTAGTAATATCGCTGGTAATCATGCTTCTGCCATTGCTTTGCCCCTTCCCGTGTTAACTTCAACTTCATAATTTCGCTTCATAATTTTCCACTGCCCTAATGTTAAATCTCAACACCGGACGCTCCCATTTAAAACGTTAAATCAAATTATGTGGATAATGTAGTAACTCAGTTGGACCGTTTTTGGAAAAATTTCAATTAAGTTTGCTTCACTGATTAATTATACAATGGCCAAATTGTCACTGGGGTAATTATCTGTCCGTATTTTTGCTGGCTAATTAACTTCCGTGGTCTATTAGTAATTGTTTAGCGGGTGATTATCTTACCATATAAACAAATGTTGAAGATGCCAATTGCCCACCGACGTATTTTTGTTCCACTGCTTTACACGTATGCTTACCAGCGTGGCAGGTAGTTCGATCAAATCATTTGCATGCGCGTTAGCAGCAACCAATTACTGCGTGTATTACTATTGCCAGGTTGCCATTGATTAGCATAGGCCATGACTTAGCCGTAATGTTTAGTGTCGCGTCAAATATATGTAAAATTACGATTTCTGCAGTTCTTGTTTTATTTGTGTGTGCGAGCAACTACCATTAGCTAGTGAGCCGTCTTGATAGGGATGATATAGATTAGAATCCGTGTTTTTCCTTCTCGGGTTCATTAAATTACCCTATTCATCGTCCGAATGGGCAGCTTAATAGCCCATTCTATAGTCTTGTTGATATTTGCAACGACCTTTAATGAACAGAAATCACGAGAAAAATTCCCGCAATCGGAAAAATATTTAAACCCCACAAAAAATGGTGACCAGTCTCATTTACGCTTTATTTAAAATAAAACAAAATGTTTAATTATGTTAAATCTTCTATTAGCTATTGTGGTTTCGATCTAGAGTGGTAACTTTAAGGTAATTTACGCAAGGGAAATTCCCGACTTACCCAAAAATATAAGTATGACGCCATTTGGCGAATTTTCGGCGCCAATTATTCTTTAACAGCTGATATTTGAGGACTGGTAAGTATTATTTAAATAAAATTAAGTTTAAAGTTATATTAATATGGACTGAAAAAAGTACAAACGCAGCGTAGGCCTACATACGCCAAGTTACCACGGTAAATCCCTTAAATTAAAATATATAAATATGTGGTAGCAATACACTATTACCGAATATATAAAAGAGCTAAACATTTAAAACCAACACAAAGCGATAGTGAATTTTTCTGAACAAATAACGTTTTAGGATATCCCATACTCACTATATGCACCATTTTCCGGGAAACCCCCTCTAACACTAAACCGCACTCAAACCAGTGATCAATCTGCTTTAAAGCCCCATAATAACAGAATTAAAATAACCTGGTAGGTTAAACGTTTTAGAGGTGTAAGCTGATAAATTATAGCTACACAGTGGCAAATTTGGGGTAAATCACGCCAATGAAACTCCTGATGAGCCCGAGAATATCATCGTTATACAAACGACCATTGGTTCTCTGCATTTTAGCCAGTTTGTGGTCGAATTTTTTTTTCGATGACGTAGAACTGAAAAGGACCATTCCATTCAATTATTTTTATATTATAAAATTAAACCAAAAATACATTTAAATATCCCAGTTTATCCTAAAAAGCCCGAAAAAATATAATCGGGAACCCATTAGTTTCTGTTTGCAGAAACAAACGTTATACAATTTGTATAAGATATATCAAAAGCGTTGTTAGACAACAAACAGCCTGTTTGTTTCACTTAGAAATATAGATATCAAGTATCGAAGTATGGATGGGTAACTTGGGAACACATTATTTTCTGTTTTGCAGAAATAAACGTACGCTTTGTAGGATGGGATAGGATATTCATGTTAATCCCCGTGAATGGGAAAACCAAGGGGTTAACACACGGGCAATCGTCAGATCACCTCGCGCCCACCGTCCGGTTACCGGAGCTATTGCATTGTGTATAATAGACAGGCTCCTTCAATTTGGTGGAACCCATTTATCCGCTGGGTGTAGCCAATGTCGGTAAAGTGCCTTACCCGAGGACACAACCGACTAGCTAGCGACCAGTTTCGCACCTGCAACCTTTCGATTGCACTTAACCGCCAGACTAACCGGCCAGACTTTTGTACGACTTATACCACGAATAATTAGATAACCATAGGGAACCCGTCGTTTATGCACGTAGAAACACATATCGTAAAATCAAAATGGGTTTAAAAATAGTGATTTAAACACGTGTTTGACACTCTTTAATTTCTAGCTCATTTATCTAGTTGATTCTGCCGTTATGTAACTTCCCCGACATAACATTTAGTAGGAAGTGACCGAGACGCTATTAGAATTAAACTGTCTGAATATATGTAGTTTATTTCGGTAGGTCACTGTGTATGGCAGCAGAGAATGCACAATAAATGGCTGTCTCTGTATATACAATGCCTGTTTATATATGATAAACCACAACCACATGCGTAAGTTTCGTGTTAAAATAGTAGCAAAATTTCGTAGCATTCAACTACACAAAACTAATAGAAGGACATTGTTCTTTGACGACTACTCGGTTTAAATCTCTGAGCTATAATTAACATCCTTGGACAAAAAGTGCCATCAAACCGACATAATACATTTTTATCTTTGTACGATTTGTAAGTTTATCCTTATGAACTTGAACATTATTTTAAAAATTACTAAATTAAAAAACGAGGACATGTGGTCTATTTTAACTGTCTTCGAAGAAAGATAAAAAATAACTATCTTAAGTATCCTAATTTTAACTTTTTAAGCTCTCGCACTTTACACCGATTTTAAGGAACAGTTTTAAATATATACATATAGGGAAAATACTCGGTGGCTGTTGTTGTTTATTTATCTATACCAATTTTAAAATGGTCAGTATAGAGAAATGGATTTATTACAGACAATTAGCCTAAACATTACAACATACTGAATTAGCTCCGTGGGCGGGAGGCAATCTGACGATTGGCGGTGTGATAACGCCCCATTTCCCATTTGCGGGGATAAAATTTGAACATTCTCTTCTAAATGATGATTCACGTAGGGAAACCGTTTTTATCAATTAAGAATAAATGATTTTAAATGACGCTTACGAAACGTAACATGTGATTGTGAACGAAAAGGGTGAAGGAGGCTTGACTAACTTATAGGGATACAGAGTTAAATTGTTTTAAAGTTAATTCCAGTTTTAAACTGCGATGTGCAGTTTTCTTTTTTTTTTATTATATCATAGTTTACATTTTCCGCTGTTTATTCCCGTGACATTATTAAAAAAAAAAACTATCCCTATAACACAATATTACTGTATAACAGCGATGTTAGTAAAGTAAGGTGTTTTTTTTATCAAGCTTAGTTTAGAACTCGTGATGGGCTCGTTACCAGAGCCGTTTTTTGTATAACAGTCGGAGTATGTATCGGTCGTGTTAACCATTCGGCCACACAACCGGGCAGCAATTGCGAATAGTCATAGTGGCTCAGTCAGTATAGCGTTCGGTGTGAATTGATTGCGTATAACCAATTAAGCCTTAAGGTTTTGATACGCGGCAGGATGTGACGAGTGGTACCCTTTCTTAGTCACTGTTTTTAAACGATTGTTTTGCTGAGTAACAATGGTGGTAATTCCCCACTGTTTGTTTGGTTGAAAGCAGCATGTGCTAGGCTGCGGGCCGGTGTTCTCGTTAAGCTGTAAAGTTTTGTAATCGTGGAGCAGTGTTTTGTAAAATAAAGGTGTTGATTGTGTATCTGCTAGCTGTTTTGTTTGAAAAAGTTGCCGATGTACAAAGGGGTATGGGATCAAAAATTTTCAGCAAATTTTAGAAGGTTTTGAGTTTAGGTTGCAAACCCAAGCTTCAATTTTAAATTGTGAAAAAAACTAAGACTTCCTATGTCATGATTTTGAGTGACACCCGTTTTTGTGAGGTCAGTTTGCATTGAAGTGATATGGAAAATAATTAGTTAAACGACTCCTAAAGTTTAGGTCGTTGCTTTGAATACCGCGCGTGACACGTTTTCCCACAATCTTTATAACACAATATATAACCTTAATCAAACCAGAAAGTTAATAAGGTATGTCCCACACAGTCGCTTACCTCTCTGTTTGATATTAAGCAACGCTTTGTAAATCACAATTCCGTAAACATATATGTTATTAATCACACGCTGCCAGTCTCGTGTATAATCGCGTTTGATAGGGATTTCCGTCTAAAGTTAAGTTTTTACCGGGGATTTTCCATTTAAAACGACGGCGTTGCCAAAAAGCGGCAAATACATTTAAATGGAACAGTTTGTCTTTTCGCGATTTGTCTATCTTTTCTCTCTTATTTTCGAGCGCTCCTTCAGATATTATTGCATACATAACACAAAGTGATTTATTATAATACAATTAATGTTTGGTTTATGCAAATTTAATTCCGCTTTATTTGTCATTTTTGTTTATATTTTCAACATAACCGTCTAAACATGAACCTTTTGTGCATATCTTTTTACGTGCTGCGTGCTGTTTTCATTAAAACAACATATATATTTAGTTCACTTATCGAACTCGTGCGTGGGCAAACCTTCTGTATGCAACGGAAGGATGTTAAAATTAATACTGGATTATTTTAAAGTTGGCACAAACTAGCGTGCTAGACATGTGTGCAATTAATCACGATTTATGCCGCAGAATGTCCACGTTTGGTAGTGTCTAGTCATAATTTGCAAAGTAGTTTGCTGAGTAACCAAAAGGGGATCCACCAATCTTGATGCGGCTGTAATCAGCATATGCTATTAACTTATTCTGTGTATTTTAGTTATAGCTGGTGTATACCAGTTGACACAGACTAGCTCATTAGTAAGGTCTATTGAGATGACAATAACACACTGGTTGATTTGCCTCAAGAAATTCCCAGTGTAATTTTTTATTAATATTTTCTGTTAGTGTTTGTTGCCATTTTTTCCATAGCTTCTCTAAATGTGTACATTTTCAAGGGCAGTGTAAAGACTTTTCTCAGCATGCCTCGTCTTTATTGCATTCGGTTGTTGCCCAATATAAAATTTGCAAGCGGGAAATTCACACACAGCGGAATAAATTAATTAGATATACCCCAGAATCGTTGAAAAGCATGGTATCAGAGCCTACACGTTAAAAAGGTATTTAGGCTGATAAGAAGATTAATCAAAGGGATACAAAATGCGGCAATGTTGCTTAATACAGTTTACCGGCCTTATTACGCACACATCGTGTGACCTCACCACATTGTCCATGGCGCAATGAAAAGCATGACGCACCTGATTACGCAGTAACAAGGCCCTTCTGACACGGAACTTATTTTGCCAATGGGTAATCCTTCAACAAATAAGAAGTACTTTACCGTTAAAAAAGCACCGATTTCGATCGCAAAATAGTTTATTCAACTAAAAAATACCCGTAAAGGAGTTTTGTCGACTTTAAATTACTATTCCCGTCCAAGAAAGTGGGGACGCAAATAACCCATTTTATGTTTACTTTTCTGATACGAATATCCTCCTACAATATCAAATTCTGATCGCAGTGATCTCTGCCCACGCCGATTTACGTAACAAGATAAATCTATAAATAGCACAGATTACCACGTTATAAATAAACGCCTCAACCAAATATCCAACTTAATTATGTAATAATCTGACCACAATGGTGTTTGCCAACGCCAAACAACGTGGTAAGATACATCTATAAATAGCACAAACGGCCACGCTATTAAATAGACTGCCTTGCCAAAACGTAGCTCAAAAGACATGCAGAGAATTCCAGCTACGATCCATGAACGTTTTTCGCTCGGACTACTTACTTATAAAGATTTCCTGGCCTTAAAACACCTTTGCCGCTAACGCCTTGTGGTTAAATGATTGCGATAAAACGGGGAGCCTCAAATATAGGATCAAGCATACGCGTTGGATAAATTGCTAACACCAGTATCTAAACCAACGGTGTTTTATTGGGATGCGGTATAGTATTTCAGGGCTGTAAAAAGTATCCGTCCTGTCAACGCGCAATTCATATTCTTGTACCCTCTCCATTGCGATTTCCCCATTTTTCTTTATTTATATAAGTGTGCAATCACATTCGCCGTAAAGGGGATGTTAAGCGTTAAATTTAAAGCAATAAATTAACCGGCATAAGGTATAATTTAAGACGTAAAAGGGATTCCGAGGTATAGTTGATTTTTTGGCATCTAACAAATTGACAGTGTGTCAAGTGTCCGGAGGGCGTTCATGTAGTATTCTAGTCAACTAACCTAAATTTGTATACGGTTCGGGGAAAATAAATCGGTCAATGTTAGGGTTGCTAGCCTCAAGCGATAAGGATTTTCTTTTAGTAAATGATTGCTTTGCGTATTGGACGTTTGATTTGCGTGAATATGGTAATAAAAAGGAAAACATAATCATTATCATTTGCGTATACATAGTATTCTAAAAACTAATGAACTCTGATTAAAAAAGCTAATGTGAGTTTAATGGTTTCTGTCTGAATTATTTTTGAATTACGACTAGTTTGTTTCCAGTTTCTTCGATGAGGACACAGACGAACTTAAACCAATAAAAGAAATCAGTAAAAATATCCCGGGGCAGCAAAATTAGTCACAAAACGCATTGGATTGCATAGCGGTTTCGGGTGACGTAATTTTTAGGGCCAACCTTATACAAATGAGATAAAAATACCGAAATCTTTTTATAGCAGCGTTCCAGCGGACATGCCGAGGTGACGTAATCGAAACGTGATTTGGTATGCGTGGTTAATTGATCTACTGGTCGCACTTTCCATTGCATTCCAAAGTTATGTCGTCGGTTTACATTGATTATTTAACAGTGGGACGATAACTTGTCCCAAGTTGTAACAATTTCTCCTTTCCGATTACGCAATTGTGGCGTAACGCATCGGTCAGGACGTTCCAAAATGTGTTCAATTATTTCTTGCGCAATGTCTTCTCGAACGCATTTCGCGTCAATTGTGACGTACATGCAGATTTATCTCGTGGTAAATCGGTAAAATACACGATCTTGAAACGCATTCGATTACATTGATATGCATTAAGAGATTAGTCAAAGCAGTTTCGTTAGAGCGGAAACGAGCAAGTGATTGGACAGCGCTGCGTGCATGCCCGCTTTACAGCTGAGTCGGCATACGTCAGAGGGAGTATCCCCGAAAGTAATTTCCACACCAGACATGCGCGCATATTATTTTTTTATTTAAATTACCACAGTGTAATTTTTTCTCTTTTTCGCTTGCTGTTTAGTGTATATAAATGCGGTGGCGTTTTACGGTCATCATTCAATCTAACTTCAATATAGAGACTAACTAAAAGGGTCTTACAGTTTAAATCGGTTTTCAATTGCATTAGAACTTAACCGTTAATAATCTAAGATACGGATCAACATGCACCGAAAATCAAGCAAAATGAACGTGTTCTTCGCAGTTGCATCTCTGTGCCTAATGGAATTGGTACAGTGTGGAACAGTTGTCAGCGACCTGCTGAAATACGAAATTGTGGATGGTTTGCCAAAGCTTATAAAGGAATCGGTGCCGACCTTGGAGCAAATAATGTAGGTTGTGTTTGTAGTGTGCTGAAATAGTCAAACCAAACAGTAATTTCGCTGTAATAATAAATAGCCCATATATATTCATGTATACCACCTTTAGTCCTTCCATGTGTGCCACTATACGTAGGATATAAAATACGTCAACTGAATCGATTGTCTTAGATGGCGATTGACCTAGGTTGTATAGTTATTGTTTCGCGAATAACTATTTAAGGATTTTTTGTCCTGAATGGGTATTTCCCTTATGGTAACTGATGCAAGGTCTCGTTTTAAATCCATTGTATTAGTATATTGTTAAATAGACAATGAAATATTTTTACAATTTAAAGTACGGTACGTAGTGAAACCAAACATAATTAATGTTTTTAAATATGTTTGGTCTTTAAATTTTATAATAATTTTACTTTATCACAGTTTGTAGTTAATGTACTGCTTTTTTTATTCATTGACCTTTATCTGCAGTGAACTGTGCGGCGACGACCAGCTCTGCGTTGAGTTCAATCACGACTACGCCCGGATATTAAACGACACAGAATACGCCAAAAATTTTGACGTCATCGACGTGACCGACGGAACCCCGGTTCGAATCAATTCCAACTCTAGACAGAAGAGGTCGCTAGAGTGCCCGAGCGTGTTCAACAGAGCGAAGAGTCTTCGCGACGGTCGAGTCAGGTCCAGAAGCTTGTCGCCGTGGAAAATGGTCATCAACCGGGACAGAAGAAGGTGAGATTTTAAATAAATCTATGAACTTTTGATTTTATATTTTTGCGATCTTCAATTTACACCGATGGAAGTTGTAGCAGCAACTGAAATATCTGTGATTTGTCATTCATTTCTTGTCAAGATCTCGTCTGAAACAAACAAGTTAATGCATAGCCTGGCTTTGAAGCTACCGAGACCAATAATGGCTCTTTAACCCTTTACCAAACTAAAAACAACTGTATGACTGCGCTATGAAATCCCAAAATAAAATGTCGAGCGTCGCAATGACCAAACTGTCCTTTTAAACGTGAATTTCAGGATTAAAAAATTCGAGCATACTCACATACAGACATTTTCTTATATTTTACTTTACGCTTTCAGGTCCCCTGAGATTCTCCCAGACAGCGAATGCCTGTGTCAGGGATGCTACAGCATGACCACGCTACAGTTGAATGAAAATCTGGCCAGCGTGCGAATCCCACTCAACGTTCCCGTGAAACGACTTAACGCGAGGAACCGGTTGGTGAGGTCAGTTGCATTGACTCATGTTGGATGCCGATGCGATATTCCTATGTTCTGAAGAAATCCCAAATAGTTTATCTGTTTTGATACCCATCCAAAACCTCTTGTTTGTCATTAAACTTTTCCTATTTTTGATTTCCTATTTTATTTTTACATTATATTGTGACGGTGTTTTAATTATGTGCAGTATTGGCTTGACGACAAAATAATATATTTTCTGTTAAACGGTAAATGAACCCATTGCATAATCTCCTTTCACAAAAAGTTTAGTATAATTTCTGGCCCATGCTTATTTGCCTTTTATTCTTATTTTTATCAACGCCTTACATTCGTAAACATTAGATTCGTACTAAACTGAGGTTGTATGTTTATATTTGGACCCATTTTTATACTAACTAATCGTTTTGCAACCGTCTTGCCAGACATAACTTCACTGTAAAATATTCTAAACCTCGACTGTGATCACGGGTACTTTCTTCACATATTTATTCCGCATTACCGAGTATTCTCATTTGTACCTTTGCCGTTATCAAAATACGTTTTACGCTTCATTTGTATCGTTCTTTTCTTCATATTTTTTTTTATATTTTAATAAAATATGTGTTTACATTTTCGACTGTGTTCAATGAAAAATATATTCTCTATTGCTGCAAGTAGGCGGTAGAGAGCCAGACATTTTTAAACGTTCGCGTAATCGAACATAGACGCGACCGATTCACATGCAGTCAGTACATAAAAACGACAAAACTAGGGGGACCGGTTATGCTAGGGTTAAAAAGATATGACATAGAGAAAATATATGGAAAAAATAAAATTCCCAAAAAACGTTACAAAATCTTGAACATAACGTAAACAACTTCCCAAAGAACCTATTGCATACGGGTTCATTTATGCCTTTTGCACACCTAAGCAATATTCTACAAACTTATATTCAAAGTTTGACTTAAAAAGCCTTTAAGTTGTGTATTTGTAAAGTTACTGTACTTCTTTTTGTAGCTAAATTAAAACTAAAATGATAAACTTTGAATCACAATGCATGGTTTTGTACGTTATTCTGAGAAAAACAGTAAGCAAATATATTTTAAAACGTTTTCGAAAATACTTAATTATATTTTCAAATTTATCGATTGAAAATTGGAATAAACTACTTCCCAAAACGTCTCAAAATGAAAAAGAGTAATAATATGGACTTTGGTTTGTTTTACTCAAATTTATAACCTTAATTTTTAAACTATTATATAAAGTATGACGTAGCTTACAGTGTGTGTGCATTGTGGCAAATTTGAGTTTTTAAAATAGTAAAACGCGTGTGCGACTCCTAGCCATCACCTGACCCTGAGCACGAGGTAATCTTCGGATTTCAGAACGCCATTTCCGTTACCCCATCCCGAAATGAAAAAACAATCTCCATTTATGATTTAGCTCGTACCTACAATGGGATTAATGAAGATTATGAATCTTATCTCTCATGACTAAAAAATCGTGTTTTAAAACAGAAGACTTGATATTAATAATTGTCCACGCATTAAATAGATAGTTTGTTTGGCTTTTTTTCTATGAACGAAAAGCCTGTTGCAAAAATACCTGCAAAAAGCAAGTTTAATTTTATCATTTTAATAATTTTTCTGTTTCTTGTATTTTTCAGTGAACAACGGGAAATCTTTAAATTTTCCTTGGACAATTTCAATTTTGTATATTTATCTGAAAACCAGCGGTTAAGACGGGTTAAGCGCATCCAATCGGAATATAGACGATAACCTGTAGTGCCGACGCTGCGTCAGCTTAATGCGAATTTAGTCGGCGCTAGAACCCGAGCTAATGCAATTACCTTTCAAAATGGCGACAACTGAAGCATTATAGAGACGGCGTAGTTGGGTCCTGTTGCACGGAAGAGAGGTTCGTTTTGGATCCAGCGGCTGTAGCTATTTTGACAGAAATATTTCGAAGATTAAAAATCATTTTAAGAAAAAAAAGGTTTTAAAACAGGATTTAAATATAGTTGCAGGTACTACTCAGTCGCGCCTAAAGTTTCTGAAAGTGTGAATAAAATAATAGAATGTTTTACAGCCGCTTTAAAATTCCGTATGTCGCATTAAAGCAGTGTTTTTAATGAGAATACAAAACGCTTTAAAAAATAGAAACTGATGGAGTTTTATAATAAACGTAATTATTAAGCATTATTATGAAAACAAAAATATTTGTAGCAACAGATAACTAAGCATCAAAATAACATTAGTTTAGGCAGTTTGTCATATATTTTGTCAATTTGTTATTTTTTGTCAATTTGTACAATTATTTTTTTTGTCATATCACCAAGTGATTTAAATATAAAACCCTTCAAAAATACAAATTTGATTTTTTTCATAAAAAAATTAGTCATAAAAAATAAGTATTTACGTATGTGATGACTTACGCTATAAAAGAAGCAAAAGTTATGGCGATATGTGTTGTATTAATGTCGCAAACGTTTTAATTGTTGAGATCCAAATTTACATGCGTAATCTATTTCTAAAAAATCCCGGACGATTTTTAATCAATTTTTCATCTATTTGTTAGAGAAACAAAAAAGATACGTTCATTCCTCAGTTGTTAACAAAATTCATCGTGTCGTAGTAATCGACAGCGTGTAGGAGAAATTCAGCTAAAGATGAGTCTGGAAAGCGATGAAACTCCGAATGCTATAGCGAAAATGTCGTCCCGAGCCAACGCGTTTTCCATCGAATCGTTGATTTCATGTGACAAACCAACCACGATTTGTGAAATTAAGGAAGAGGAAGCAGCTCCCAGGGACTTTCAAAAAGGTATAAAACATTTCAACAATAAAATGTTTGTTTTTGACAGTATGGCCGAACTACTTTCCATTTCCTACATATCGATTTTCCTCTGCGCTTTCTGGTTTCAATTTAAAATATTTTACCATTATTCAACCTTATTAATTGAAAAGCGGCAAAAATCAAGTACCGAGACCACACGGGCCATGGCGACGGGAAATCGGACCTCGAAAGCCCGCTGGAAACGATTATCGCGCCCGAAGAGTTGGCGCCGTCCACCAAACCAAGTCACCCGTCTCTAGTCGATTTGAAATGTGTATTAGAAACAAAAGATCTTTGGGCAAAGTTCCACGAACTCGGAACTGAAATGATTATAACGAAATCTGGAAGGTAATGGACATTGTAAACGTATGTATTTTCTGGAGGCGATAAATGTACTGAATGATTTAACAAAACCATTATTCGAAATAGACCTTTCCAATCGTCGTTGTTGAAATATTAATTTATTTATTATCATGTCATACTATTTTATATGAGAACAATTATACATTTATTGTCCTACTAAGAAATGAATTATAAAAGCAACAACCTGTACTAAAAAACGGCATGGATATTACAACTATATTCCCAAACAAAGATTATGATTGCCCATTATTTGTTGAAAATAAAAACTCGATTATGTTTTCAAACGGAATGAACAACAATATTACGAAATCTGAAGCATAGATGCATAATCAAAAATATTACACGTTAGTATTCCGGTACTTTTGCTAAAGGGTCGGTGCGGTGGTCTGACGATTTTGTGGAACTCTGACTGTGGGTACGCGGTGGTCTGACGAATGTCTGTGTAATAACTATATATATTTGTTACCCTTACCCAGGTCGGATTTTTAAATTAAGACGTCCACCATTTTCTGCAACAATGTACCGCATAACTAATCAATGTACCGCAAAACTCACCCCTTTTTACCGACACAAGTATCGAACCCAAGATGGGGGACGTCACTTGGGCCGTTTATATATATATGAGTCGGTATATGTATCGGTCTTGCTAACCACTCGGCCACACGACCGTACACATAACTAAACCTCAATGTCAACCTGCAGACGGATGTTTCCCACTGTTCGAGTTTCGTTCTGCAAAGCTGATATCAATGAAAAGTACATGGTGGTCATGGACATAGTGCCCGTGGATAACAAGCGGTATAGATACGCCTACCACAGATCCAGTTGGTTGGTCGCCGGTACGTTATATCTGAATTGTATTAAAGAAACAAAATTTAAACACACGATTTAAGATAGTTTGTAAAAGGTTCATGTATTCTCCATGAGAATGACGACAAAGGAAACGGGCAATGCTTACCGTTACATTGCCAGAGATGCCGTAGTTTATTGTATATGACTATTGTTTTTTATTGTTCAATCTGTTAATCCATCTATTAATCCATTTGCTTTTATTTTGGTTCAATCTATTAATCCGTTTGCTTGGGACGATAACCACTAACTTGACTAATTCAGGAAATTAGAGACTCGGTAGGCAGCTGGTTTCAATTTTACAACCCTTTATCTCAAAAACCAACAAGTTAAATGATGGTTCTATATGCGGCCGCACAAGAAAGCTTCTTACAGCAACAACCATCATATTAAACCTATTTTTTGTTCGAATCATCACTAATATCGACATGCTGGACATTACTTTAACGACACAGCGAGGGTTGATTGGTTGTACTTTAACCAATATCGGTACCAAATGCAACTTACTGTAATAGCATTCGTAACTGTATCGTGGACACGACTGTTTTGGCTAAATCAGTGATAAATTCTCCAACACACTGGTTTACCAGGAAGAATCGTTTCAATATGAATAATATTCCTCCCGAGTTATTCGACAATATAAGGATTGAACGGGGATTCCCCTTTTAGGGTACAAATCACACATCCCCTCTTACCACTCGGTAACAACAATTTCAAAACCAATCCAACGCAGGAAAGGCAGACCCCCCACTTCAACCTCGACTCTACGTGCATCCGGACTCACCGTTAGGAGGCGCTCAAGTGTGCAAGCAAATGTGCTCATTCGAGAAGCTGAAGCTTACCAACAACGAACTCGATCAAAATAGTCACGTGAGTTGAGGTGTTGGTCTATAGCGCAATGACCGTATAGAACTGTGTGGTTTAGCGAAGGAGTTTCAAAAACGAAACTGTATATATTTAGAAAACTGTATTTACCCAAAAACCAAATCTCTATTTTTCAACCCTTTCCTTAAAGTGTTTTACATTTAACACAGTTAACACCAAACATATGTAAACAATAAAAAAATACATCAAACGTTACACATTTACTTGTAAGTAATACAAAGTGATGTAGAAAGCCTTTAAATACTAATTAGAATAATAAATAACAAATAAAATAATAAATGGCGGTTTATTAGAGGTGGCGTTTAATTAGAGGGTGGTGCTCTAGGAGGCGTTCAACTAGTTATTCTCCCCATCTCTCCAAACTGACCTCACAAAAACGACTGCCGATATCCCTCCTTACATCGGCAACTTTTTCCCAACAAAAGAGCTAGCAGATGCACAATCAAGACCTTTATTTCAAACATTGGAAAATCACCACCATTTCTATTCAGTAAAACACTTGTTAAAAAAACAATATATTTTTTTCGACTGGGAATGACTTATGGTGGGTACCACTCGTCACTTCCTGCCGCGCATCGAGGTCTTAATTGGTTATACGCCATCTCTACATTTAACACTTCTTTTATATTTTTACGGCATTTAGCATTAAACCTTATTTAGTGGGCGGTTCTTTTCTACAGAATAAGACAGCACAAATTTTTTAAGCGTGAAAACGTTTTCCTTTAAAAAAATGACTATCCACAGTACTTCCTTTTAAACATGATATATGCAATTTTCTGAGCTGAAATCGCTTTTGTGGGTGCAGCCATTTTATTTCGAACACATGGGATCAATGGGACGAAGAAAGGAGACGGTTTGCAGCTGTATCGTTAGAGTTTTCTAATAATTGCTTACTATCAGGTTATAGTCACACTAAGTTAGGTTACAATTACATCAATCTGCTGTTTACATTTGTATTCCGACGAGAGCTGTGACCAAGCACGACTGGCACCGGCGTTGGATATATTACATATTTATAAACCGTTCCGTCGAAATGCCTTGGCGGGTTGCGGAGATTAACGGGTTTATAACTATCAGTATTTATTATCTTGTATGCGTTCGACAGTGCACAACCGTTTAACTTTAAAGCTGTACTGACTCTTGTGTTACAACGGGAGCATGGTATGGTAGCAAAGAAGTAAGTACAATCAACAGATCTTGGAGTAGACAAGGCAGTATAGGAATCACCGAAGACAGTACAAATCCAGTTGCTATAAATGTGTGTGTAACCATATCATGCTTCTGATAGGGCCGACCTTGAGCATAAGGTTTATCTATGTACGTCGATGTTAACGACTTAACACTTTACCCGACTCTGGCCTCGAACTCCCGCAACATGATTAATTGCTTCCACTTATGCTTATCTTTATCTATATCAGGAAGAATGATCCCGTCTGTGATCTGTTGTCTCTTCGGAGCAACCAAAAAAACATGAATATCCTGTCCTATCGTAAAGCTTAGTATAGAATATATGTTCAGTAAAGTAACACAAAATGTATCTGTTGTGGCCAAGATGTATTGGAATCCTGCACTCCGTTGAATTGATGTTATAGGAACAAGGCGAATATGCAATTATGTATATCAGCGAAAGGCATGTCATGACTCATTGACCGTGGTATAAATATTAATTAACTTTTTTGTTCAGTTGCTTGATAAGTCATACTTTCGTTTTGTTTTTTAGGTATTAAGGTATTACTTTATGCTACTTTTATGTTTCTTTGTGATGCTGTGGTTATGCAGTGTGCGGCAATCGAAAAAAATCCTCGCTGCGCGTCTGTGTCATTAAAACCAACAATTTCACCGATAGAGAGTTTGTTAGTGACTCATTCCAATATGTTGTGTAAAGCAAAAACAGAAGGAAAATACGACACAGAAAACGTTACAATGTGCTCTTTAAAACAAATCAGGATCTGCCCGTAAAGCATTTTTCCAATTTTAAAGGTCCGCAATCAAATTTTTTTTTATAAAATTAAATATGAGAACATACTATAGTTTAAATAATATAATCTATCTTTCAGTTATGCTTTTGTCATAATTAAAAGGAATAAAAATCACCCCATATATTTTTGCAATAAGAAAGCAACTGTAATTAATTAATAAAATGGTGTAAATAACTAGTCTAAAAATTCGCGAGTCCCTGTTTTATCTTGCCGCCTTGTTCTAAATGTAGGCAACTGGTTAGAAATTGTGACGTCACAAAGTATTCGATTGTCAACGGCGGAGATAGCGGATGACAAATGAGATGCTGTGTAACGAAGTTCAAGTATGGAATAAGTGACGCGGATGATCGATTGTTAAAAGCCCACTGACGTAATAATGCAATCTATTTGCTCATAAGGATACGAGATCAGCCCATTTAACATTGCAATATACGAATAACAAGAGGTTGTTACAATACTTGACAACCATGGTGTGCGTGGCAGTTGACGGCAAACCTGTCATGGGAATCATCCATAAACCATTCGAGTTTCGAGATTCTAAACGTAATCAAGGTAACCAGTGGTCTATTCAATGAAATAATGGAAATATTTAATATGTTTAGGAATCCAGTTACTAGTCTGTCTTTAAGTTAAATAGTCGAAAAGTGATTTACATATTTTACTATTTTTTTAGCTTATCTTAATGACACACAAAAAAGGGGATAGTACTTTTTAGGTACCTATGCCTAGCAGTAACTGTGTACCATAAAAACTGATTCAACGAATATTAATGCAAATTACAAATTTACTCCATTGCGCAGAATTTGGTCCGTCAAAAAAATCTAAGTGTTGTTGGTACACGACTAGCTATATCCATTCCTTACCGAGAGAGTTCACTTAGCAAGAGCTGATTCCACGCGCGTTGACGGAAACAGTCAGGGTTTTCCAATATGCACCCCTTGTATTCGTTCATAATGACTTAAATTGACTAAACAAAAGATTAAAAAATCAATATCACCTCTCAGGTGAAACCGATTTGCTCAAAATTAAAATAAACCCATTTAATTTATTTTAGCAGCCGTGTCGAAAAATAGAAAAAAGTATTTCGACCGAACAAGGCATATATTTCCTTTTATGCACCGGCCTTGGCCCGTTGACACTTAAATTAATTTTTTGCCACTTTCGATCGATTGATATTGGTGACATGTTGGTGGTTGTATAATTTACCATAATTTTTACCAAACGTTGCCACGGGTGCTTTAAGCCAGGTTGTTGGAACTAACTTTTCCTTTATTTTACCGACTTAGTTTG